>WNWU01000005.1:10101757-10214412 GCA_012654045.1 Ptyas mucosa
CTTGGGTGACCCCAAATATGCCAGGCAGAACTGGTAGACTTTCGAGCCAGGGTGGTCAATTTTGAGAGTTGTAGTCCAAACTTTTGAAGAATCCTAGTTTGGGACAAATTGATCTAATTCAGAGATGAACACCACTTTCTGTATCCAAATAGAAGATACAGCACTTCTGTCTTATCTTCCCAACCTGCCATGCAATGGCCACTTTAGATAACACCTCTTACTGATGATGTTATTTGCCTCCCAGGCATGTAAGGCATGTCCTTGCAATTTCTTTGGTGTTAATGTAGCCTATTTTATGGATAGAGAACTCCCTTCAATTTAAGCAGATGGGTTTAATTTGCCTCACATCATTGTTCAGCTGAGCAGGTGGGAAAAGCCTTGTGAGTTGAATTAGTGGACATCAAAGATGAAAAGCAATTAGATATTTGGACCTTAACAAAGGCAAGCCAGAATGATTGAGAGCTCTTCTTTGCACTGGGAAAGAATGATTAGAAGAAAAAGATAGCAGGTGCTGTTATACCCACAGTATATTATGTGTGAAGTATTTCAAGCGGTCATTCAACCAGGCTATCATCCCTACTGGGCTCAGAGCAAAATCTGCATAACTCAAAAGTAACATACTCTTATTTTTATCAGTGTTCCTGAACTTGGTTATCTGTGTTTGCTCTACCTAGTCTTGAGGTGGGTAAAACTTTAGCCCCAGTGAAGAAACTTTTCTTCATCATTCCATCTCTCTTGGAGCAATTCCTCTGATCCCAGTCTTCTCCCTTATTCTATATGTATGGATTTAGTACATATTTAGGCCGTCCAACTGGCGGCCCGCAGACCGGATGCATCACGCACAAGTCACCCCCACCCCACCTCAGCGAAGGGGGAAAACGTCGTGATATGTCACGTGACGGCAATGTGATGCTGCGAGTTTGACACCCGTGGTTTAGAAATTTGCATTCAGCCAATTATATTCATTTAATGAAACCCATTTCTTACCTGGACTATTAGATGATCATTGCACAAGAGACATGGTAGCTGGTATAATTCCTCAGTCTGGTCTCTGGGATTTATATCTGTGGGTTCTACACCCATGCAGCATCTTGTTCTTAATATCCTAAAGAAAGTTCTTTGGAACTAACTCTGTCTTCCTTCCCCACATGCATTGCCTAAATTTAAAGCAGCTTACATTTCTCCCCACTTCTCTTCTGAAGACTGCAGAAGTAGCATTGTTAGGCTTCTTTTGGAAGTTATCCTATCATGACATCTCAGACTTTCTTTGCTTTAGAGACTCATGTGTTGGGTGTGATCATTGAACTGAATGGCCCCAAGAGCCGTGTCTGAAAAACAACAGCTTTGCATAAATATCCTTCTACCATCAGACAGCAGTCTCTGTGTTTGATTTGTTTGTACAAAGAAGGTGGTACAACTCTGCCCCAGTGCCAATGTTTATTAAGCAAGCCTGTTGTAGCAGATCCACCCATTTTTTTAGCACTTCTGTAAAAGCAATTTGCCAGCTAACTTGCAGCTAAATGAGTACCAAAAGTTATTTTATAGTGCTCTATTTGTAAATCCCTAGGTTCCAGTCATACAGAGCCAAGGTACTCATCCATATCAAAACTTACTTGCACAAGGAGCCAAACTAACACTAATCAAGCTAGTTGATCAGTGTCAAATTTCAAACATATAGTATCCTTTTAAGTTTTGTACAACTGACAGTAACAAACATTTTTTCTACTTGCTTTCCTCATCCAATACCTGGCAAGGCTTTCAGAAATTAGACCGTCTGAGCACAGCAACTTAAACCTCTTCTGAGAATGAGGGTGGGTGTATCAGCATGGCAGAGGTGGGTTTCAGCAGGTTCTGATCAGTTCTGGAGAACCAGTAGCAGAAATTTTGAGTAGTTTGGAGAACCGGTAAATACCTCCTCTGACTGGGCCCGCCGCCATCTATTCTCTGCCTTCCGAGTCCCAGCTGATCGGGAGGAAATGGGGATTTTGCAGTAACCTTCCCCTTGAGTGGGGTAGGAATGGAGATTTTACAGCATCCTTCCCCTGCCACGCCCACCAAGCCATGCCTACCAAGCATGCCACGCCCACCAAGCCACGCCCACAGAACCAGTAGTAAAAAAATTTGAATCTCACCACTGCAGCATGGCATCATGGTTAAAATGTGGAGTGCTACTAAAGAGACACTGGTTCTAGTCCAATCTTAACCACTGAGAAGCTTTGCGCCAGTCATTCTATCTCAGCTCAAACTACCTTGTGTTGTTGCTGTTGTGGGAAAGAAATGGAGAAAGCATTATCTACACTATTCCTGGAGAAAGGTTGGGGTATGAATCCAATAAACAAATAAGTAAGCAATATGTTGCTGCTGTTCCTTCTTTGTTACCTTCATGAAATGGGGTTGACTTCTGTGAGACTGACTAGCATTACTACATGCAGAGTCTGCAAAGTCAGAATAGGATAGGATAGGATAGGATAGGATAGGATAGGATAGGATAGGATAGGATAGGATAGGATAGGATAGGATAGGATAGGATAGGAGTCCTGGTGGCTCAGTGGACTAATTCACTGTTATTAAGATCAGCTGCCTGCAATTACTGCAAGTTCAAATCCCACCAGGCTGAAGGTTGACTCAGCCTTCCATCCTTTCTAAGGTAGGTGAAATGAGGACCCAGATTGTGGGGGCAATAAGCTGACTTTGTATAAATATACAAAAGTATGAAGGCTATTGCTTAATGCACTGTAAGCCGCCCTGAGTCTCTGGAGAAGGGCGGCATATAAATCAATTTTTTTTAAAAATAGACTAGACTAGACTAGACTAGACTAGAACAGAACAGAACAGAACAGAACAGAACAGAACAGAATACTTTATTGGCCAAGTGTGACTGAACACACAAGGAATTTGTCTTCGGTGCATAAGCTCTCAATTTACATAAAAGATATAAGTGATCAACCAGATGGATATGCTATACGTTGTTAGCCAGAGTCTTCAGTGTTAAGATAATTGTTTTATCCTTGGGCATTGAGGATTGTATGTTGAGGTTGCGTGTTACGATTTTTGTGCTTTTTAAATCCTTACTTGCTGCCAGAGTGTGAGATGGGCAGCCATATAAACCAAATAAAACAAGAAAGCAGGTTTGGCATCATGGAAAGTTCTGCTTTATTTTTGTGTCACTTTCTAATGTTGCTAAACATCAAGTAATGTCAGCAGCAATTCAACACTATCTCAGTCAAAGCAAGAGGCATATGAGGGATGAGTAGTGGGTAACAGTTTGAAGGGTTAACCATGATGGTTCATGTTTTTCCTCCATACCTGGAGCATCTTTGCCCCTTCCCGTTCTCCCCATTGGATGATGAAGAGATATGTATGGAATATCCTTGAAACCCACTGAGGCTACTCTTTAAACGGTTGATGAACTGAAACATTTCAGAACAGTGTACTTAAAACAATGTCAAACTACTTGCAGCCTCAAGAGTGCAGGAAGAGGCCAGGAGTTGAAATAGAATGTCAGTACAGGGAGGAAGAAGATTAAAAAAAAATGCCACTTCATCTTTTTCTTTTGGTAACTCATCTGCATAGGGAGCTGTGCATGGGCAGGTTCATTTCTCAAAGTGAAGGTTTGCTGCGCAGAGTTGCAGTCCTCTGAATACTGACCAGCCCAACTATTAAACAGACACCATCCATGGAGAAATCATGGAGATAGCTAGACTCTCAAATAACCCAATGTTATTTATGCTATTGAATTGATCTTGGAATTGTACCCCAAAAGCAGACTGGGGACCAGGGTAGATTGCAGAGAAGACATGTCACATGGACATGCTGAGGTATGCCCTTCAGTGCCTGTTTTGCTACATTCTGGACTAGCTGAAGCTTTCAAGTAGTTTTCAGGGCATCCCCATATAGAGTGTGTTGTAGTAGTTGAACCTTGAGATGAATACCATTTAATATTTTACTGTAGCAACAGATAACATAATAAGGAACCCAAATAGTGCAGGTTGCAGAATTGATACAGTGCAACAATGTAGGAGATCAGTTTATGTTACCTGTAGCCCCAGACCTACAATTTGCTCACTACTTCACCAGCAATTAATCGTTTAAGGCAGACCATAAGAATTGGCACTGGAAGATAGTGTCAGAAATATGGCATGATTCTATGTTATCAGCAAGGATAGAGCTCTTGTGGTTTTCCTTAAATTATAAAGACTTTAAATGAGTGCAACCTCCCAAGAAAATAATATAGCTTTAAGTAAATTGGAACAGAAATGTAAATGAAGGAAGAACAATTTGCATGCTTTAGAGCAGTGGTTCTCAACCTTCCTAATGCTGTGACCCTTTAATACAGTTCCTCATGTTGTGGTGACCCCCAACCAGGGGTGGGTTCTAATTTTTTTTACTACCGGTTCTGTGGGCGTGGCTTATTTTGTGGGCATGGCTTGGAGGTCATGTGACTGGGTGGGCGTGGCTATGTGTATAGGGACTACTCAGAGGGCTGAAAAAAGTCATTTCTGACAGGTCCTCGCACTTTTGACTGGTCCTCACACTTATGACCATCCTCACATTTATGCCCGTGCAGCATTCTTAATAACCGTGTCACTCATTTCACAACCGCTTCTCTTCACCATGGTGACAAGATAGGGCAAAAATGTAAAATGTGAGGACAGTCGTAAGTTCGAGGACTGGTCAAAAGTACGAGGACCAGCCAAAAATAACTTTTTCAGCCCTCTGAGTAGTCCATATGCATAAAAGGATACAGCAACAGAGAGGGATGAAGGAAGGGAAGGGAAATTATAGTAGGAGTGAGGGTAAGAGAGGGAGGAAGAGAGGAGGAGAAGGAGAAAGGAAGAGGAAGTAGGGAGGAGAAGAGTGGGGGAAGAGAAAGTAAGAAGGAAAGAAAAGAGAGAGGTGGTAGGTTTGAGGAGAAAGATTGCTGTACAATAAAAAAGATGAAAGGGAAGAAAACCAACCCCAAACAAATATAAAGATATTAAGATAAAGAATAAATTGTTGAACTTTAAAGAATAAAAGAGAACAAATATGAATAAATAGCAATAATTAGAAACACACACAAACATACAATATATTTTCTTTGAACAGAGTATTTGGCTGATTCACAAATTTAAACAGTGTTTAGTCATTTCAATTAAATTTACAATTTCTATATTTCCTTTTTGCCATATTTATTCCTCATCTATTTAAAAAAAACAATATTACCCTTCATCCTCATCTCTAATCTTAATCAAATTCAATTTTTCCCTTCTATTCTATATTATACCCCTTCGCATTGCCATCTATTTTTATATCCATCCTCACATTGGGTAATTATGTAATACAGCTGTTTAATACAAATTCAACATTTTAATATAAATCAATTAGTTATATAACTATCTTTTTTGTATATTAATCAATATGAACATGAATATTCCAATTATTTCCATGCAATCCAATTTCTTACAAATCAATTAATTATATTTACCAATAATAATAAACCAAATAATTTCCCCCATATATTCCTCCAAACCACAACTTAACCATTTCTGCTTTCAACACAATATACAATTAATAGTATCTCAATTATTACAATTCCCTAGTTAAATAGAGCTTTTTTTCTTTTGTGTTTTAAAATCTTGAACCTCCTCTTTTGCCCTAAATCTCCCATTGTTTGCAATTTTTCACCTACCTTTTTTGTAAGGAAAAAGAAAAAGAAAAAGAAATCTCTCTCTGCCTCATTTTGTCACGTTGCAGCAGACCCTGCTTTACTTTCAGTTTCGCTTTTTCAGCATAGCTAGGGGGAAAAAAATCTGCTCCAGCAATTTACCTCTTTGCAGCTAGCTAGCAACAGACCCCTCCGCAAAACTGCTGACAGCAAATCAGCTGAGAGTCGGGAGGCTGATCAAATCAACTTATGGTAATTAACATTTGCTGAAGCTGAAAGGGGCTGTTTTTTCTATTTTTGTAGGCACCGGTCTACTCATTTGTTTTCTTTTAACACTGATCAGCTGTAGGGCAGCCCTTTGAAGCCCCGCGGCAAGAATTTAAACAGTTTTTTTCCCTCTAGCCATCATCTGGGACTCGGGAGGCAGCAATAGATTGGGAGTGGGCGGGGTAAGCGACCAGCGACCAGCGATCCAACAGAGGGAGAGGGTGAGGATGAGTGGGGGTGGGGCGAGAGAGGGCTTTGGTGACCCCTATGAAATGGCCATTCGACCCCCAAAGGGGTCGGGACCCCCAGGTTGAGAACCGCTGCTTTAGAGCATATCATTGCTATATTTTCATGAGATGTCCAGAGGTTTGTAGTCTACAAAGCTCACAGGCCATTGGTATTCAAGCAAGATCATTTTTCTCTCTCTTAAGATTGATATAAATAAATACTATAGCTGCTCCCCTGCCTTTTTAATTCTGAATTTTAATTATTTTATTCTTGTTTTAACTTTTTATTATTTTTATACACACACACACACACACACACACATACATATCTATTTATATACTCCCTAGTTGCTCTATGAGGGAGATGAGCAGTCTCTAAATATAATATAAAAATGAATGAATGAATAAAAATACATGCATCCACATTTTTAATTCATTACCGCCTGCAGTCCTACAGATACTCTCTCAAACTAAGTTTCATTTTTAGTTCAGGGCATTCATTTCCATCTCTTTCTAGACTATACATTGGTCATATGAGTACAATTTTCTTAGTCTTATGACTGTTCACACAACAGAGATCAAGGGCCTGCGGAGATAGTCAGAATTTACAGTTGGGGTGTGCCCTCTGGATTGGCCCTGGTCTTGAGAAGCATTTTCAGCTTCTCCAATTTAGTTGATATCCAGAAGTGTTTACCAATAAAGCAGAATATTTGTAGCTCAAGATTTAAATGAGTGGTCCTTGGTGCTCTCTGAGCTTGGTTATTTTCTTGCAGATGTTTCATTACCCAAACTGATGTTACCTAGTTTGGGTAATGAAATGTCTGCAAGAAAACAACCAAACTCAGAGAGGACCAAGGATCCCTCAGAAGTGTTTACATTTGAAACCATTCATTCATTTAGTTGCAGATTGTCCTGAAATGCTGCCTAGTCTATCTCCCTAGTCCATCTTCAGTTGATAACTGAAGTTGTTGTGATAAGAATTAAAATTGTTGTTTGCAAAAATGGCTTAGCTTACTCATAGCTTTAGTTATGTGATTTTTATCTACTCTTACAGCTCATATTTGCTTAATGCAGTGTTATATTTTGCAGGAAATTGCAATATTCATATTTATCTTGCCTCTAAATTTCTAAACAGTCTATATAAATTCCAATTTTAATATTATGCCTGGCTACAAATGCTTAAGATGTAATATAACAGCATTGGTTTCAATTTGTGAGGCTGTTCCTTTTGAAAGTAGAGTCATACCAGCATTGTTCTAAGTGTATGATACCATTCTTTTAAAAATACGTTTAACCTTGTGTATCAATGACTGATATCTGCAGTACTGCTCTTTTATGTCTGCTGCTCCATCAATTCAATAGGCCTCATTTCTGAATAGATAAGATTGTTCTTTCAATGTACTGAGCTTCAGATTGTCTTCTAGAGATCAAAGGTTTGGGCTTCTTTTCCAGCGTAGTTTTACATGGATGTTACCAAATGACATTTCAGCATTTTCTGTATCTTAAATCTTTGGAATTCTGCAGTCCGTTTATTAGTTAGCTTACTTAACATACATTGCAATAAATGTCTTCTTCCAGATGAATTGTATTTAAAATTCAAGTCACCTCCTCTCCTCTGGTCTTCCTTTTTTGAGATGTTCTTTAATGGAGAGAGGAAATGAATCAAATTTATAATTAATATTTTTTATTCTAGAAGTCAAGAGTCAAAATGCCATCTACAGCACTACTTAACATGGGCAGGACATATTTTCAGTTGTAGCTGCATATAATTACAGAGATACTTCTGAGTTATATTTCCCATTCTTTTAAAATACAGCCAAAGCAATAGAAATCCTTTATCTGGTTTGTCCCATACATGTTGTAATGATATGTATTCTAGAAAAGTGTAACTCACAGTTCTACCTCTCAACAAAAGTAAATAGATTGCTGCATAGAACTGTCTTTGTTATGCCCTCCCTAAAATAAAAAACATAGAATAAAGCATCTGGATGCATGGTACATGCATTTTTACTTCAGACTGACTTGATCTGGGAAATTCTTTTTTTTTTTTAAGATGAAGCATAAATCAGTAGTGAAATCCAAATTTTTTTACTACCGGTTCTGTGGCCATGACTTGGTGGGCATGGTGTGGCTTGGTGGGTGTGGCAGGGGAAGGATACTGCAAAATCTCCATTCCCACCCCACTCCAGGGGAAGGATACTGCAAAATCCCCATTCCCTCTCCACTCCTGGGGGAAGGATATTGCAAAATCTCCATTCCCACCCCACTCTGGGGTGCCAGAAGTGGTATTTGCCGGTTCTCCGAACTGCTCAAAATTTCCGCTACCGGTTCTCCAGAACCTGTCAGAGCCTGCTGGATTTCACCCCTGGTATAAATCTACACATTATCAAAGTTAAGTTTTTGCATAACATGCCACACAAAGTTTGCACTACACTAAGCACAAAGGCAGCACTTCCTCTGAGACCAAGAGTGTATCTGCATGCCAGGAGCAGCTTCCAGAGTTTGCAAAAGATGTTGATGTTTTCATTGTTGAAAGAGGGGGGCTCCATTGTGTTCTTGCAAGGTGTGACGCTCCTTGCCCTGGAATTATCTGAGCCTGGAAAGGGTACATCTGTTTGCAAAACACTGCAGGGTAAGAACAGATGTGCATTCCTGCCATATCTAGTGAACAGGGAAAAACATCCCTCTACATAAAGACAGAGGATCAGAGAAGGCCTGTCTTAACATACTCACTGAACAATAGGGGGTAAAGAACACATCTCCAGTTCCTATGATGGAACCCCTTTCAAAATATACATCTAATGGGAAACTGAGAATCTAGCTTTCTTGATTGCAAATGTCTGTAGAAGGTTGTCATATCTCTTTGGAAGGCTTTGCATAGACCTAATCTTAGTCATCGTAATATATATATGATTCAAAGAATGCATTCTCTGCCAAAATGTGTAAGTAAGGTCATGGTTTAGACCAGTGATGGAGAATCTTTTCGGCATCAAGTGCCCAAACTGGAATGTGCGTGCATGCGAGCACACCAGAGTGCCGGAAACCTGAAGACCAGCTGGCAGGTGCGTATGTGCGCGCTGGCCAACTGGTCTTCGGGTTTTTGGCACATGCATGCACGCCAGCCACCTGCTCTTCATGCATGCTGGAGCACCAGAAACCTGAAGACCAGCCGGCTGGTGCCCGCATGCCTGGTTTTTGGGCCATTTTCAGGCCGTTTTCCGGCACTCTGGCGCCCGTGAAGAGCAGCTGGCAATGGCGTGGGTGCCCACAAAGAGAGCTCTGCATGCCTCCTCTGGCACGCATGACATAGGTTCACCATCATGGGTTTAGACTGTTGTTTTTCAAACTTGGCAACTTTAAGATGGGTGGACTTTAGTGTCCAGTACTCTGGCTGTGGAATTTTGGTAAAAAAAAATTGCTGAAGTTGAAAAACATTGGTTTAGTCTAATGTACTTGATTCCATTCTTCAGCCTCTCTATTGATTATAGATATGAATGAGGAGATAGGAGCAATTGATTAAGAAAAGGCACTAAGATCACTGGAAGATCTATGGAAGAATTTGTTTACTTGAACACATCTCCTCCACTTGTCTGTCATAGGCATCTGCACCAAACCAAAATTGCATCAGAGTAACAGCACACATGCCATGACATCATGATGCAAATTCCGGCTTTGCATCCATGGATTCTGGCTGGTGACACAAGCTTATACTTCTTAGGTTTTGCATCATGATATCATGGCATATCAGTCACTTGTTCCCTGGCCCTTTGCTGGCATATAGGTCACTTGTCTCCCAGCCCTTTGCTGTCCACCTATAGACATCTCTGGTTTCCACATAGCTCATCATCTGACAGAGAAAGAAACAATATATTTTCCTGCCAGAACTGTCACATGAGATATGCTGGTAATATTTCCAGTGTGGATATAAGAAAAAAGGCTATGGGATACTAGCAGTTATGTAATGTATCTCTTAGTACTATACTGTAATATAATAACCAACAAAATAGCTATTAGGAACTACTTTATTTTCACTCTGCACTGGAGAAAATTCGGTATTTTATTTAATTACAACTTATCTATAGGCACAAGCCAAAAAACAGTTGTCATTGGATTAGATTAAACCAATGCATCTTGCCTTGAAATACTATCCTATTTTGTTCTATCGGTATTTCATTTCTCTATTGTTAAATTTCTGTCTTTATGTGTAAACCATTTCATTCATCCATAATGAATACAGATCCTTTGCTTTTTAAACTTACTATAGAAGGGAAATGTGTGCTACTTTTTACATCAATTTTATTAGAAACATATTTTGCTTCTTAGACTGTTGTTTTGACCTATTTTATTTTACCATGGCTCAGAGGGCAAAGCTGTCAAATTCTGATCTGATTTCTTGGCTTTATTGGCAGCACGAAAGAATGCTAGCCAGTACAACTGGCTCGGAAGATAACTGAGCTTATGACATACAGCCTGCATTTTCTCTTACCTTGCCAGATTAATGGAACCATTTTGAAGCTTATCTGTTGCTACGTGGTGGTGTTTTGCTGGCAGCAAGTAAAACTTTGACAGCCTCTTGCTTTAGCTACAGATAATCCTGCACTGAGTTTGGGTCTCTCATAGTAAATGTTGTAGTCATATTTTTATATGAATGGTATCTAGTAATATACAGAGAATGGAATGGAATGGAATGGAATGGAATGGAATGGAATGGAATGGAATGGAATGGAATGGAATAACAGAGTTGGAAGGGATCTTGGAGGTCTTCTAGTCCAACCCCCTGCTTAGCAGGAAACCCTATACCAGTGATGGCTAACCTTTTCACCATCGCATGCCAAAAGCAGGGGGAGTGTGTTGGGGTCACACACACGCGTGCCCACATCCATAATTCTATGCGCCCTGCTACCCTGTGGTCCCCTTGCTTTTGGCACATGATGGCACGGTGGGCCCAGTAGGCCTGTTTTTTGCTCTCCCCAGGCTCCAGAGCCTTTCTAGCCGGGGGGGGGGAAAAACGACCCCCCCCCCCCCCGAGGCCCTCCAGAAACCAGAAACAGTGTGTTTCCTGACTTCTGATGGGCTCAAAAGGCCCGAAAATCAGCTGGCTGGTGCACGCATATGTGCCAGAGCTGACCTCGCGTGCCCACCAATATGGCTCCACGTGCCACCTGTGGCACCCGTGCCATAGGTTCGCCATCATGGCCCTATATCAGGCAAATGGTTGTCCAGTCTCTTCTTAAAAGCTTCCAGCGTGGGAACATTCATAACTTCTGGAGGCAAGTTGTTCCATTGATTAATTGTTCTAACTGTCAGGGAATTTCTTCTTAATTCTAAGTTATTTCTGTCCATGATTAGTTTCCATCCATTGCTTTTTGTCCTGCCCTCAAGTGCTTTGGAGAATTGCCTGACTCCCTCTTCTTTGTGGCAACCCCTGAGATATCTGCTATCATGTCACCCCTAGTCCTTCTTTTCATTAAATTATACATACCCAATCCCAGCAACCCTTCTTTATGTGTTATATATTAACAATAACAGAATAAAAGAGTTGGAAGGAACCTTGGAGGTCCTGTAGTCCAACTGCTGCTTAGACAGGATACCCTATATTATTTCAGACAAATTGTTGTCCAGTCTCTTCTTTAGAGTCTCTAGTGTTGGAGCAAGTTCCAACACTAGAGGTTATTTCACTTCCACTGATTAATTGTTCTAACTGTCAGGAAATTTCTCCTGCTTCTCTCCTTGTTTAGTTTCCATCCATTGCTTCCTGTTCTTCCCTCAGGTGCTTTGGAGACTAGGTTGACCTCTTCTTCTTTGTGGCAGCCCCTTAGATATTGGAACATTGCTATCATGTCACCCTTGTCTTTCTTTTCATTATACTGAATGTACCCAATTCCTGCAACCATTCTATCCTCCAGAACCTTAATCATCTGTGTTGCTGTTCTCTGCACTCTTTCTAGAGTCTCAACATCTTTTTTATATTGTGGCAACTAAAACTGGATACAATATTCCACATGTGGTCTTAACAAGGCATTATAAAGAGGTACTAACATTTCATGTGATCTTGATTCTATCCTTCTGCAGCCTAGGATTGTGTTGGCCTTTTTTGCAGCTGCAGCATACTAATGGTTCATATTTAAGTGATTGTCCATTAGGACTCTAAGATCCTTCTCACAGTTACTACTATTGAGCCAGGTACCACCTTTTCTATTCTTGTGCATTTGTTTTTTCTTGCCAATATTGTTATAACATATAACAGTAAGCCTTCATAAATCAAAAAGGCCACTAATATTATATAATTATTTTAAATATCCTCCCCCCCCACTTTCTAACTCCTTCACGCTTTCTTTTCAGTTTGTTGCTATCTCATATAACTAGTCTTTTCTTTATAGACTGAAAGATGTTGAATATATATCAGGATTATCCTTTTAGAAATATTTCACTTCATAAAACTGCATAAAAAGAAATGTCCAGATATGACAGCTTCTAACAGAACATAGATATATTGCTTTAATTTTCAATAGTTTGAATACAGTGTAAGTTGAATTTAATTTCCAATGAGATCTATGGGAGAAGAATTAAGTCATGACAAAGTTGTTTTTTACTTGATTCAAACAACACTAGTTTGATGTCTTGATTAAGGCACTGGGCTAAAAAGCAGGAGACTGAATTCTAGTCCCGCTTTGACATGAAGGCAGCTGGGTGCCCTTGGGCCAGTCACACACACTCACCTCTCGGAAGTAGGCAATGGCAAACCACTTCTGGAATTTTGCCAAGAAAACTGCAGGGACTAGTCTAGGCAGTTACCAGGAGTCAACAATGACTTGAAGGCACAAAAAAACAAAGGAAAGGAAAAGGAAAGAAAATTACATGCATTATGACACTAAATTATCTACACCAAAGGTAACATTTCAGACTAAGAGTCCCATAATTTAGAATTCAGTTCTGAGGTAAATTCTTTTGCTTCTTTCTGCAAGAAAAAGCACCTACATGCAACATTCCTTCTGATCCTATATTACAAAACATAGATGAGGACTGAAATGATTCCATATGACAATCCCTTATCCATGGAAAGCTACCACATCTGGAAGAGAGAACCCTTTTCTGTAAATTGTTTTTCACAAGATCTAGGGTTTTTTTAGGGTTGTGTTGTTGTTGGGTTTTTTGGTGCTACACATGGAGAATATCAATGTTCCATTCCCTCCCAGCATTTTAAGTATTCTGAAGAAGGCAATTTCTGTTTGATCACTAAAACCTAACCCTGAAGTCTTGTTTCTGACAGATACCTGAGGTTCTTGAGTGCTTGTTAGGTGACAGCTTCACTCAACTAAGCATATTTTCTCTTTTTGATGGTAAGTTTGTTAGCTTGAGTCTTGGTCTCCACCCTTTACAGTATGCACCTGTTGAAGGACCAATCTGTGAATCAGGATTTTGCAGTGCAGAACTATGAGTCAGGCACCTCACTATATCCTTTGAGAGTTTAAGAAGTAGAGGTATGTCCAGTCATATTTCTTGGCCAATAGCTCATTTGATGAAGAAGAGGCTTTGTATGTATAAGAGGTCCTGTGCTATTTCTGAGGTCCCGTTGGTGCTCTGGGGAAGATTTCAAGAAAGATGCAGAGGACTGAAAAGGAGAAACTATTTTGCTTAAGAAAATGTGCTCAGCCAGATGGCAAATCTGTATTTCACAGTGTTCCAGTGTCTTTAATATGCTGCTGACTTACAGATATCAAGACCTTTTTCGTTAAGATTCATATTGTGATTCCAAGGACATTTTCCTACCAGTTTCAGGAGATACAAGGTGAAGGATGACTCCCCCGCCCCTTTGCTAAATAAAAACTAGGAAAGAGTAAATCAGTAGATATTTTACAACATTTCTATTTCATCTAGTGTGCCATATAGACAACGGCAGACATAAATTGGAATTAAATTACACAGTAATGTGAAATTATTACATTTATTTAAAATGGTTTACCTTAAAGCAGTCTCCTTTTAAGCAGTTTCCAAATGCTTTGTATTATTCTGTAGTTAGAGTTCACTTTATATTTGAGATGCCAATGAATCCTTAATTTATACAAGTCAAAAGTTAAAAGTGAATGAATTTAGGAAAAAACCCGGAACTTTGGCAATGTTGTTAGAGAGGCACCCTCCACAATAGCTTTGAGAACAGCTATAAATTAAGATTCTCTATTTTATGTAATGCATAAAATGCATGGAGATATAGCAAGGTCATACATTCAGTTCTTGAGAGAGCTGAAAAAAACTTCTATCTAACACTTTGGGTACACATACGCTTTGTCTGTAGTGATAATACTGGACTCTACTGTACAAGGGCATTTGGGCTTAATGTATAGCTTCTTTTTCTGTTCATGTCTTTAAGATTGGAAATAATGATGCCAATGATTTTGCAACTAGTTATGTAATGTTCTGAGCAGCTGGAATACTCTTATCTTTATTTGGGCTATTGCCATTTCTAAAAGCAGATTTGATGCATTTTATTTTCTTTTGCAGAAAATGGCTTATTTGTTCTGTGACATTGCTGGCTCTGAAGTTCCTCTCTTCCTTTTCTTCCAGCATTCCAGTGTGACTTTTGCATCTGGTTTAGAAGCAGATGGCTTCAAGATAATTTAATTTGTCTTCCTCTCAACTCTCCCCATGCCCTGGGGATAATCAATTAACAGCCACTAAGATAGTAATTTTCAGCCCAACCTTTCACAGACTGTATCATTAACAAGATAGCCCAGAATTTTAGAATCATGGCATTTACTTTTTATTTATTTTTTTCTGATTTTTGCCCAATAGATGTCAAAGTTCTAAGGCCTCTAACTTAAAAGTATGGTCACTTTAATTAAATAGGCTTGCTTCCAAGCAGATATGCTCTTGAGTGTATTTTTATGTCTTTATTCTAAACATTTTTCTCTAAAGTAGGATAATCTTCAACGAAATTAATGGAATCTATGTCCAAATAACCTTTTATGTTCTAATAGAATCGTAAGCTTTGGAGATTTAGCAAGTTAAGAAAGTTGTTTATTAATTTTAGGAAAAAATATGTCAACTACTGAAGTAGTACTTTTCAGTACAAAATTCCATAAGTAGTTTTTTAAGGGTACATTGAGGCATTCGTCATTGTTCACACAAAAGAGTGAAAAGGAACGCAGAACTGATTTTTAACATTAGTACTATCTATGTACTGTGTGGTATGTGCTACATTGTTGGAGAAGAATGCCCATAACAAGCCAAAGGAGTAGAATGCCACCAAAGAAGTGGAAGAAGGAAGGGAAGTAATCAAGAGTTGGGAAATAGGGAAGGAAGGAGAATGGAGAAGATAGAGAAGGAAAGCAGAAAAGGGCAGCTGAAGTGGTTCATGGGAAAGAAAAATGTGATCGGGGACAAATAATCAAAGAGAAAAACAGAGAAATAAAAGAGTATATTTGGAGCTCAGGAATGAACTGTGGGGTCTCTGAGCACTGATGATTTACAGTTTAATAAGAATTGTCTGCAACAAAACCACCAAGCTCAGAGAACACCAAGGACCCCACTAATAATTCCTCTTCCAATGGACCTACTACAACGAGAACACAGGTTCATTGATGATTTGGAAATTTGTATTCCGGGTTAAAAGGATTAGCGGGTGACATATCCATTGCCCTGGGGGCTCCTTTCCGTGTGGGGTGTATCTGCATTGTATGTTGCATATGCATCGGGGCGTGCATAACAACCTATAGAAAATAATTCATTATAAAGCTAAATGTCATGTCCAAGAATTGTACATATATTTTCAAACATACACTTGCGTAAACAATGGGACTCTTCCTTCAACTGTAACACCAATCGTTCCCAGCCATTTTCCAAATCTAACAGTGTTTTTTTTAATTGAATTATCTTTTAATTTCTCATGAATTACATTTTCAGAGCTAATATAGTGTCTCTTTTTTTAAAAAAACAAACAAACATTGTTTTATTGTATTTTTATAAAACACAAGTCATACACCACTTTAGGTACAATGATATTTATAGAACTTTGACTTAGAGATATAATTAACAGTGATGATTTAGATAACTTAAACCTTTAAAGATAAAGAAAAAAGAGTTTATGTCAACATTAACGAAGTTTTCTGTCATGTTAATGTTAGTAAGCATGAGTTTACTTAAATTTTGCACACAAGACCAATATGATAAATGGCACAAAATAAAGTCAAGAGGGATTTTTTTTCCATTCGTTTTATTACTTATATCTAGATTAGCATTCATGAAAGCATGCTGACAGTGAGCAAGCTAAGTATATAACAAATGCTTTGTCAGAAGAAAAATGATGGGTTGCTAAAGCACCACTTTAAGGGATTTCTCTGTTTCACTTCTTTACTTGCAACACTAGTGTTAATTTGCTCTGAAAATTAAAGACCCCACACACACAAATGTATGTTTGTAACTGAAACAGAGCAGTGGGACATCCATTATCCTTACTCAGCAAGAGACAGACAGATTGCCTCTATCTAGTCTTTGCTGACTGCTAGTTTTAAAAAGTTATTATCATACGTATATAGCATTCCTGATTTCATTATCACCCTATTTACGGTATTGGAATATCCATTTGTATCATCTGTCAGTAACCCATTTCTGTATTTGGGAAAATATGACTATTAAAAACTTCTGTCTTTAGTTCAAGTGAGCTTTTCTTTTTCATAAAGGCACCAAAGTAGAATTCTTTATATTGTAAGTGATTTGGATATAGCTCTCGGCCAACTTGTGAAGTTGATGATGTAAAATCTCTTTGCTAATTCATCAGACCTTTCCCTCTGTCAATCCATATTCTATCATATCTCTGCCTATCTGTAACAGAAGAAAGAGGGAGGAAATTTAGAAGGGTTTGTTGCTATTGCTTTAAAAACACAGCAGCCAGGACAAATGAATATTTTATTGTTAGGCATTGGTCTGATCATTTTGGGGATTCAGTGTGCTCCTCTTCTCAACATAATGCAGAGATCATTTTCCGAGAGAAAAGACAGTGACTCATGACTGATCACAATTGTGTCATCTTTGGTACACTTTTTTGGAAGTAGGTAGAAAGCGAATATATATACATCTTAGGACTGTATTTTATTTTGCTGTAAAATCAGAATGAAATGCAAAGTTTATTATCATGCTATACAGGCAGTCCTTGACTTACGAGCACAATTGAGCCAGAATTTATGTTGCTAAGTGAGAAATTTGTTAAGTGAGTTTTGCCCCATTTTACAACTTTTCTTGCCACATTTGTCAAGTGAATCACTGCAGTGGTTAAGTTAGTATCATGGTTGTTAAGTGGATCTGTCTTTCCTGTTGACTTTATTTGTCAGAAGGTTGCAACGGGATCACGTGACATCAGGTCACTGCAACCGTCCTAAATGTGAATCAGTTGTCAAGCATCTGAATGTAAGGAATTTGCAGAGTAACCCTTGAATAGCAAGGGTGTACACATGAAAGTGATTGAGAGTAGGTACGAATAAACACAGTCAACACACAGATACACTGAGTTGTGTTTACTTTCAGGAAATAGTAAGGCACAGTCCAATAAACAGTCCAGGTCATACACATATAAAGCAGGAGATAGCAAAATGACAGTCCAGGGATAATCCAATAAAAAAGTCTTCTTACCAGTCGTCGTAGTCATTCACAATAAACAGTTCTTCTGGATTTGCAAACAGTAGCATACAGAGATATCGGAGAGCAAGAACAGCAAAGAGAAAAAAACCATGTTTCAAGCTCCCTCTTAAGGAGATTGGCTACAGAGCTAACCAATTAGAACACAGTATGATGCAATACAGCAGTCTTAAAGCTATATTGATGGTTTATATATTGCCAATCCAACAAGGTAGATAATATCCATTTCCTAACAACTTTATTTGTCAGAAGGTTGCAACGGGATCACGTGACCTCGGGTCACTGCAACCGTCCTAAATGTGAATCAGTTGTCAAGCATCTGAATGTAAATCACATTACCGTAGGAATGCTACAAAGGCCATAAATGTGAAAAATGGTCATAAGTCACTTTTTTGGGGTGCTGTTATAACTTCACTAAATGGATGGTCACTAAATGAACTGTTGTAAATCGATGACTACCTGTATTTTTCAGCAAGGGATGTCATATAAGAGGAATACTGGGCAGCTTTGGTGACATGTTTTGTACATACATATCTGTTGATTACATACATATCTGTTGATTAACAGGCAAGTTGATTCCTATTAATTCTGATGGATTTGACCACGGCCTTCCTTCCTTCATACAAGAGAATGATAAAGGAGGACCCCAACTGGATCAGTTTGTGATGATGCTTTAACAAGCACTGTGTCCTTCTACCCTGAACAGACCTACTTCAAAGAATTTAAGCATTGCCTTGATACTTTGGGCTAAAAACTATCAATACAGCATTTTGTCAATCAACAGGTAAACTAGATGTCCCTTGCAGGCAAAGTAGATGTCCCCTGGCAGTTCAAAAACTAGATTTGATGTACCTGTCATTTTTCTCTTTATCCATTTGTTCCCAGAAATAGAATGTTGTATTACTTTAGTATTGATTTACTACTGAGAGAGGCTCAGGTAGGATTGTGGATTATACGCCACAGTTTTAGTAGTATTATAGAAGCTAATCATATTTCTCAAATCGGCCATGGAAACCGTGCTGGATTATTTTTCTCTTGACTTGTTAAGGACATAGATTTAAAACAAGATGTTTTAGGACAACTTGAGACCCTATAACTGGAAAGCATTCTTGCCAAGTTGGGAATCTTCAGAAAAGGTTAAATTGGTTATTTGATCATCTTAATTCCTTGTTACTGATTCATAATTTTTTAAATATATTGTCAGAGTCAGAATAAATATTCACAAATTTAAATATTTTTGATTTTGTTTTTCTAATTACTTTGGCATGGTGCATTATTCATGCTGTGAATATTGCAGATCAGAGGGTTTTTAAGAGATTAACTTCTGTTTAAGTTCTTAGCCTTGTTGAAGAACTTGAGCATCTGCTATTGGAGAGGACCAGAAATGTTGAGGAAGAACAAAATATGAGCAGTTGATACCAACTTCCTTAAATAATAAAGTTTTCTGTGAGGGTTTTTTTTTAATACAAGGCTTAACAAAGACTGGTTGCTTTTCTGTTTTCTTGTAGATGACATAAAAACCCTTAATATGAAATAAGTGTTTGTGAATGCTGTGACTTTATCAAACAACACAGCGCTAAGCTGGATGTAGAATTCATGTGCCCTTTCACACATCTGCTTTTATCCAGTTGCTAGCTATAGTAAGCCTTTGTTGTTTTGCTTAATACCTTCCACTGCTAACAGTGTCTTCAATAGACCAAGAGTAAGATTGAAAAATAGTAGGCTGTAATCTAAACTGATATCAAAAGATGTGGCTTATCCTGAAATAAAGCAACTTCATTTTATGTTAAGTTTTTGAATCAGTACAGTATTTAGGAGTGAAAGACAAGTAGAACAACCAGCTATCTTTTTGCTTTGTTTTCATTCACCTTGTACAGACAGAGAAAAATAAACATAGATAATGCTGAACCAAAGATATTGCCATTATGAATTGGTTTAAAATATCAATGGAGCAAAAATGTGTGTATTTATATGATTTTGGAATAGTCCATAATGAAAAATAAAAATGCATATGATATATATCTGTCATACTTTCATAATAAAGTACCATACCATATTTCTACAACCTGATTTGGTTTGCAAATTGAAAATGTCTTTAGAATAAAAATAATTTACTTTTTGCTCTTTCCCATTTATTCATTTGGCTGCCTTGACCTGCTTTAGTTTTAAAAGCAGTCTGATTGCAATCAATGCCATTCTTTAGATTCAATTTATCTTCCTTGGAAACAGTTGCAGAAGTGAAGCCTTTAAAATTATTTTAGTTCTAGTTCTTCATTATTCATTAATAAGCAAAACAGCTACATGAATGCTTTGCAGGGCTTGTTGACATGCGCAAAGCAACTATCCCCAAAAGGCTGAATCAGACAAGCCCCTCCACAAGACTCAGCATGACTAGTTGGTACCCATGAAATGAAGGAGCTGCGAATGTCCATGCCAACAGAGAGACTCTGGGAAAGTCCTCCAAGTAGTGGTGCTAAGTTGCCAGAGACCGTGCTTGGTTCACCACCTCAAGGAGAGGGGAACTTTGTTTCTGTGCACATGTCTAGTTAAGCGGTCCTTCAGATGCTTTGGGCAACCTTATTGACTCATGAAATAGTAGTAACTCATCAGCTGATGGAGCAGTGTTTTCTTGCTTCTAAGTCAGGGGTGTCAAACTCAAGGCCCGCAGCTGTCCCAAGCTCTGTTTTCAACCGCTACGAACTCCTGCAGCCCTCTGCCAGCAAAAACAGAGCTTGGGGGGAAGCATGCGGAGGGCTGCAGGAGGCCGTCACCGTCAAAAACTGAGCTGGGGGGGGGCATGCCCCTTTTCGCTCGCAGAGGTCTGCAGGAGGCTGCTGCAGCCAAAAATGGGTGTCGAGCTGGCCCTGGCCATGCCCACCCGGCCTCCCAAGGTCAAACACAACCCTGATGCAGCCCTCAATGAAATCAAGTTTGACACCCCTGTTCTAAGTCAATTCCAAGCAAAGAGACTGTGGATTATCTCCTTGTAAATGGTGACCATAAAGGAAAACAGGTGTGATTAATTCTCAAAAGGAAGGACTGGACTATTCAGTATTGGCAAGCCACAGCTTTCAGGTGACCAGGAATAAATAAATATGCGTATATGCGTATATGCATGTACATGTACACACACACACACACACACACACACACACACACCAGATCTTTAGCTCTCAGAAAGTGGGGAAAATTTAACACAGTACATATAAGGGTGTTCCAAAAGTAACTTTCTGCATTCAGGACATCTTATGTATGGATAAGACTGCAGCCTGAATTTCACATGGCTATCCTCGTAGCAAGGAGAGAAAGAAGTAAGAAAGAAGAATGGAGGGAAAAGGTCAGCGGGGAAAAAGGAAAGTGAATTCACTACCAAGTATTTCTGCTCCCTTGTATTCTTATTATTAAAATCATAACCGCAGGGCTAACCAAATACCCTAAAGCTGTTAAAATTAGAACCAACACAACAGAATTATTCCCAGAACTAAAATAAAATATTCTAAATGCCTATATCTCACTTGGGCTTTCTGTTTCAACGAAAACACAATGTTGTATAAGTTCTCATATATGCAATCTGAGATGATAGAAGGCATTAGCCAAAAAAAATGAAGTGTTAACCACTGCTGGTTAAACTGAATATGTGCAAGAAAAGCAGCTCTGTTAACTAACAGGCAGGCAAGGCCATGTAGTAGTTGCAATGCCACCAGAGAGTTTTAGAGAATGAGTAATTAACTAGAGATAACAACGCCACATATTTTGGTATCCAGACAACAGCCCCACTGTCTGAATTCTGTGCAAAGACTTCAAGGATTTGTCAGATAGGCTTGTAGCAAATGAATTACAAGAGCTCATTCTCAGAAGTTTAAACCCCAGATTATCATCTTTTGCTACAGTGGTTTCACAATCTGGCAGTAACTCAAGTCTGAAGAAAGAATGGGAGGGAGGGAAGACTAATAACAGGAAAACCTAGATATTAAGGCTTGTTAAGCAAAGACTGTTTAATTTTTGTTAAATTCATCTTCGGTGACCGTAACATGGTAATGATAAATACATCGGTTCAAAATAATTTCAGATGAGATATGAAATGTAAAGTCATCGCATGAGCTTCTAAATAGACATGGTGAAATCTGAATGCTACAGTGAGAGAATTGTTCAAACTATTCTGATATTCTCCTTCTGTTCTGAGATTTCCTCTGCGTGAGGATCATGTCTTTTATTTTTTCTGTTATTTCTGACATTTCTAATTTGTCTTTAGTTATTTTCTTTCCCAATGACATACATTTGGCTTTCAAGACCTCACAGTTGATTCCAGTGTGGTATAGTAGGCACGTCATTGAACCAGCAGCAGGGAGATCCAAATTCAAGTCCATTCACAGCATGGAAGTTCACTGAATGACTTTGGGTCATTCTTTTTTTGCCCAAACTTCCACACAGGTTGGTTGTTCTGAGGAAAAATTAGAGGGGGGAGAGTTATATATGTTGCCCTCATAGGGCAAGAAGAAATACAATGAATGAAGAAATACAATGAATGAAGAAATACAATGAATGAAACAATGAGCATTGTAACAATTCACAGCACCACCCAGTTATTTAGATAACACTATCTGGTCCTGTAGCTCCACACAGTCTACCATTTCATCATAGACAATCGTATGACTTTAATGACCACATAGTCCCAACCATGGATATCTCGCTTCTAGAAGGTTCAGCATGAGAAGAATCTGCCACAAAGACAGCCTCTGGATTCTCAGGATTTGATAGAAACTCAGTGCAAACTTAATTTCAGATTTTTCTTTTTTATGCAAACAACAAAATGTAAAGCAAGCATCTTCTTTTCAGCTTCCCAGGCACAGTCTTCAGAGAGTTAATAAATTTATGACCAGAGATGCCAAGTTTGGTCTCTCCCATTTTTAATACTATTCCAAACTGTAGTGAAATTGAACTTTTTCTCTCTAACAATTTTATAGCCTGTATGTTTGGCTTAATCTATTGCTCTATTTCTACCTCCTTTCTACCCTATCCTAATTTTGAGTTAAGGCTTACTGTTCGGTCAGCACTATTCTTTCTGGTAGTTGCCTTTTCTCAGAGTGATACAATCTTTGATTTTTTTTCTTCATGCTTGATCTGTGGAGGATCAGCTGCTCAGGGTAGATCATGTCCTGTGGTACATCCACTTCCTCAGATTCTGTCCTCAATTCTTTACTTCAACAATTTTCTCCAGATTTGCCCTGGAATTAATACGTCTTCAGCTATGTTAAATAATATGCAATCCAACTCAAGTACACTGGCCCACATTGTTTTTCATTAAAACTGTAAATCTGTGATGGAGAGAATTGGCTAGGTCCATCTTGCTTGCTAGCCATGTCTACTCTCCATTCTTCCCAGAGTTCCTCTGGAATTTAGAGCTCCCATTTTCAATGCCAGCCAGCATCTGCACCCCCTGCCTTCCCTTTCCTTTGAAAAAGTTTCCCTTGAGAAACTAAACCATGCTGTACTGTCTGTTTTTATTTATCAACAAAACCCAGAAACCTTTATTTGGGTTTCTGTCCACATATGTGGACAATCAGCAAAAAGTCCTGACTAAATGCAGACTTTAATCCTGTAAGTAATAAGCCCCCTTTTTATAGCAACATTGGCTTTTTCGTTAGGAGGATGTTAATTTCTGCTTTTTTTCTCTCAGCATAGCACCTCAGGAGTGGGACTCTGTAATTGTGGTTTAGGAAACCATAGGTTACTATCATGGCTTCAAAGGCGCATTGAGGACTTCATTGCACTAGGCACATACTTACATTTTTGTCAGCAGGCAGAAAATCATAAATATAGCACTTTTGCAATGCATCATAGCGCCTTCATACCCTTCTTTGCTTTCTTGTTTTCCAAAAAACTAGAAGTCTATTATAATAAGAGCAGATATGTTGACTACACTGACCAACTCCCCTTGAGAAAGTAAACGTTTCCAGTAACATTCAGGAAACTAGGTACACAGTATATAAGTCAACTCTTGTGTGAGATGGAATATCAATCAATGATTATATCTCTTGATTTTTTAAAAAATGAAACTATTCTGCTTTTAGCTGTAATGTCTCTGGAAGAGGAGTTTTTAATCTCTTGATAATACCAAAATACTTGCCATTGGTATTGGTGCGAGAGTGAGGTTACATATTGTATTTTGTATAGTGCTGCATGCATATATGAAGGCAGGGAGCTTATAGGCTGGGGATCTCTAAACCCGGCAACTTAAAGACTTGTGTACTTTAACTCCCAGAATTTCCCTGCCAGCATATTGTCTGTGCCAGGTTCATGAAACACCTGGATCTTGCAGAGATACCTGCTGGTAGCCATTTTGAAATTGAAATGAGCACCTCACTACACTTTGGATGCTCCTGGTTGCTTTTGCTCTTTGCAATTGTGGTGACATTGCAGACAACAACACATATTGTTGAACCGAACTGAACTGAAGACGTGGCTCTTCCGTCAAATAACTTGATTTACTAGGGGTTGCGCAAATTATAATAATTTTAAATATGGTTTTTAAGGGTTTTTTAACTTATTTTGTTATTTTGTGATTTGTATTATTGATTGTTGTTGTAAGCCGCCCTGAGTCCTTCAGGAGAATGGCGGCATATAAATCGCAAAAATAAAATAAATAAATAAATAAATATGTATACCTGCCCTTTGTGTCCCAATCAGTGTACACTTGAGGATCTCATGGCAGCGCGACAGAACACAATGAACGTTGCTAATTTCTGGGCCAGATCTGTTTAATCTGTACATATTTTAATCTTGTATTTTATATTTTAAATTTTATGTCATATATTTAACAGTAACAGACTTGGAAGGGACCTTGGATGTCATCTAGTCCAACCCCCTGCTCACGCAGGAGATCTGTACTAGGGATTTGAACCGCCGACCTTTCTGATCGACAAGCTTTACAATTGTAGAGCCACCTACAAAAGACAACATGATCAATGTAAATTCAGTAGGAAGGACAACATCACCTAGGTTATATATGGTGGCTATTCTGGGCTAAATGGAATTCTTGATTCTCTTCGTTATAAAGAGAGAAATTTCTTTGATAGTCCGTTAAGAAGGGGTTCACATCCATGCTTTTTTATTGCTACTACTATTCCTACTATCACAATTATGGAATATACGACCTTTAGTAAAATCCTTTCCAAGAAGCCCTTTTATTTTAAAAGTAAGGGAAAGGGTACAAAAGAGACTTTTCCTTCTAAGTTTTATTATGGATTGTTGATTTCATTATTATGCAATCCGCTACATGAGTCAAAAAGCACATCCAAAATTTTCCTTCAAGCCCACATTGTAACAATTGGGCCATATTATATTTGCAGGCATTTCTTTGTTTTTGACAGTACAGTTTATTTTCAGAAAGAGGCCCCACTCCAGCAGCTGGATGGAAAGTTTATCCAGCTGTGAAAATATCTAATTGCATGTTTGGAAGAAATTTGTTCTTTTCATTTGTACCTGCAGGCATGCTTGTAGAAATGAGTTTGTCATTTTGGCACTGCTATTAGAGCTAAATTTTATAAGCAGTGTTTTATATCATGCTGCGTGTTATCGTATTCTTAAGCCTGTTGATATGAATTTATACTGTAAGGTGGTATAAATTCCCTTTCTCTTATTTCATACCATAGGGCAGAATTGAGACTAGTATAGAGAGCTCAGAAATTTGTGGTCTCCAAAAATTTGGATGTCACAGAGAAGTTAATACTTCTGCTTTATTTATTATGGAATTTATTTTAGCACAGATACGAAAGAAAAAGAAATATATATATATATAATTTTAAAAAAAGAGATGAAATATGTCATCCAAAGCAAAAGAGATCAGTATAAAGTTATGAAATAGAAACAATGCTGAAAGAATAATATTAGCAATATAGCAAAGTAGGAATAAAATGCATCTCAGATTATCATCTCATTTCTGTCTTTCTGTTTGGCTTGAGAAGTATTGGAATTGTCAGATAATGAAAATTAGCATATTTTAATGCTAGAATGTAAATTTAACAAAATGTTAATATGGGAATTAGAGCTCTATAGTCCTTAAAATACCCCTAAATGACAATTCACTACCCTGTTTCCCCCAAAATAAGACATCCCCTGATAATAAATCCAATCGAGCTTTTGAGTGCATGGCAATAAGGTTATTGCCTTAACCTTAAATCGAGCTTATTTCAAGGTTCAAAAAAATATAAGACAGGGTCTTATTTTCAGGAAAACACGGTACTTACTACCCATGGTAGTTAAAAGTATTCCAATTTGTAGTTCAATAATCTTTGTTAAGATGAAATAAATCTTCATTTAGTATAATTGACTGTGAGGTCACATTTAACATCAGTTGCACACCTTTTATATTAGACAGCATTTTCCCGGCTTATATAGTTACTAGACTCTTGTCAGCCCACAAAAAGCAGCAGTAACTGCAGAATTCTAGGGCCCATGTGCTGTATTGTTCGTTTCTATTTCATTTTTTGAGGTCATTTCAGAGATAGAGCGAAGAGATTCAAGTCTTGCTTGATTGTGTAACTGAAATCTGCTGGATTGGTTAGCTTTCTTTAGCTGTGTGGTTTTGATAACAGTTTTCATTGCAAGGCTAGCTTATTCCAGTATGTGCTTTTAATTGATTGTCATCATGAAGCATTACTTACATCATTGATTTGCATTGTTTGGCATAATTTGTTTTACCTGTTTCAGAAACTCATGTTTCAATCTGTTGTTTGTCAAAAAGTTGGATATATAATTCCTGTACTTCGTAAAGTGAGGAAGTTATATACCTGTAATCCCTTGACAAATTGATAGAATTTAGAAGTTTTGCATTAAGAAAAATAAACAGTCGTCCATATGCAAATTGCTTGCGAAATGTATTACTCTACCCAAGTAATAGTTTGTTTTTGTTTTTTAGTTACGTAGAAAATCGTATGGGGTGTTAAAATGTTCATTTCATATTTGATTATATCTTTGGTTTTAATCCTTTATATTTTTTATACCAATAGTTTCTCACGCTACTTGATAATAACATGTTAGTCATGATTATGTTTACTAAAAGTGGGGTTTTGTTTGTTTTTTAAATGAAACATCTATTAGAAAATTCAGTTTTAACTAATTGTCCATAATTCTTCCTCCTTCCCCTCATTTATGCTGCATTCAGTGCAAAATGTTTTCATTTAGATACAACATATAAACTCCAGTGCTTATATGTAAAGGTAATGAAGCAGAAAATTTCCCATGTCGTACTATGAGGGCTGAAAAGGACAGCTTGAGTTAGTGCAGACAAACTTAAAATACACGCCTTAGTAATTGAAACTATTGGAAAACCCGTTTTTGTTTGTAAATTTTATAATACGGCTTCAGTTGTGCGAATTATAAGTATTGTGCAACACTTCTCATATAAGCTAATGTTCATTTTAAATAAACAGTTATATGTTGTAAGGATGATTTTTCATAGAGATGTGTTATTGTTTCCAAATTCCAGGTTTTTTAAAATAACTGGACTAATTTTAATCTATTAAAAAACTTTTCATAGTTCCAATTTAACTTTGTAAGTAGTCTAGAAGGATATAGTGATCATCAGTATGGATGGCCAAAGAAAGGTCTAAAAGGATCAGAAGGGGCACATTATCCCTATCTAGATCCTGACAGAGGTAATCTACTAGAACAGTAATGGCTAACCTTTTCCTGGCCAAGTGGCCAAAACACGTGTATGTGTGCATACAAGCGTGTGCGTGCGCCCAAACTCCCAAAATGCAATGCATGCACGGCCCCCTGAATGCTCCCCATACATGTGCGCACCCCCGCATGCACCCTGTGCTCCGCGTGTGTGCAACAGAGACCCGATGACCAGCTGGCCAGTGGGAGGCGCACACCATGTGCGGAAGAGCTGAACTGGGGCAATGGCTCGGGTGCCCACAGAGAGGGTGCTGCGTGCCACCTGTGGCACACGTGCCATAAGTTCGCCATC
This sequence comes from Ptyas mucosa, assembly GCA_012654045.1. Lineage (NCBI taxonomy): Eukaryota > Metazoa > Chordata > Lepidosauria > Squamata > Colubridae > Ptyas > Ptyas mucosa. The sequence continues at coordinate 10,129,500 of WNWU01000005.1, forward strand.
ACGGCACTAGAGCAATCAGTGTTGTCTCTGTCACATGCCATAAGCTGAATCATAAGTAACAAGAGTCCAAATAAATTGCCTCTTTCAGAGCCCACTATAGCTGCATCCTGACCACTGTCTCAATAAAATTTTCTAAAGGTTAGACTGGGCAGTAGTTGTCAAAAAAATAGCCAGTGCAAGCAGGGCCTCTTGAGAACAACATGCAACATAGATACTTTCAGGACTGCTGGTACTGTGTCCTTTGAAACTGAGGGACTAACAATGACTTACTAGCAAACTGCTGTACAAAGTATACTGGCCAGATGGGAGATCTACCTGATGTTAAATCTGGAAAAGAGAGTCACTAAAGAAGGCCATTGATACAATAAAGTAGGTGAGGTTTTTGGTTTTTTTTAAATTTGATTTATATGCCGCCCTTCTCCGGAGACTCAGGGCAGCTTACAATGTGTTAAGCAATAGCCTTCATACTTTTGTATATTTATACAAAGTCAGCTTATTGCCCCCACAAACTGGGTCCTCATTTAACCTACCTTAGAAAGGATGGAAGGCTGAGTCAACCTTGAGCCTGGTGAGATTCGAACTTACAGTAATTGCAGACAGCTGGTTTAAATCACTATGCTTTTAGTCTACTGAGCTAAACCAGGTTAGAGTACTTTACCTCTATTATTGTGGTGTTGTAGGCCCAAATCTTGCGGTGATACTTGTGTTGGCAAATTGTACTTTTGGTTTTCATCCACTGTCTTCCCAAGTGTTCCTTATATTTTATTTATTAGTTATTGAATTTAAAGAATATACAGATGAATTTTAAAAGGTGCTTCTAATTTGTCTGCTAGAGCTCTTTGACAAAACAAGGAGCCACCTAAAATGAGCACACAGAGAGCTTGTGAGCCTAGTCGCCTCCTATTGACAGTCACTAACCAGGCATGCAACAGAACTGCCTAGCAGCTCCCTGAAAACTTCTTAAACACGCTCTGAAATCTATTGGGGTTCCTGAGTTGCCTGGGATAGCCCACCCAATAGGCCTTCTCACCCCAATAGGCCTGGGATAGCCCACCCAATAGGCCTTCTCACCCCAAACTATTTCACCTGGACAGGGAAGTTATCACATCATGACAAAGGGACGAAGGAAATCTCCCCTCCCCATACTTTCCTCAGATGAAAATAAAATGAGATGCCAAAGCAATGGTCACTTTGGAGACCATGAACACCTAATTTCTGCCAGGACTTTACACCTGTTTTCTACCAAGATTTTAAAAATTTGACATTAGAATTAGTGATTAAATTAGAAAAAAACTAAAGATTACAATTAAAGAAGAACAAAGAATGGATAAAAATATTGTACAGATTGGATATATTGAAGGATATATTTGAACAATGGACCCAGAAGCTAATTTTAATAGTGTCTGCCTCTATAGATATTCAATGTCTAAAAGATGTTATGGAAGAGGAACAAATTCTGCTTGACAATACAAAAGAAACTGGCCGATGTCTTAATAATTAAAAAGGGTATTTAAACAACAAACCAAGAGAATGACCAGGAAAATTTTTCTATATTGGATTTGCAAAACAGGCATCTTAAAGTTTAAATAATTTTTTGAAAAGAAAAAATAAAATAAAATTCTGGGACATTATTAAAGGATTAAAGATCAAAACTGTTAGAATTTATTTTCCTGGGCTCCAAGTTCACCGTAAATGGGGACTGCAGCCAAGAAATTAAAAGACGCTTGCTCCTGGGGAGAAAAGCTATGGCATATCTAGACAACATACTAAAAAGCAGAGGCATCACCCTGCCAACAAAAGTGCGTATAGTCAAGACTATGGTTTTCCCAGTTGCAATGTATGGTTGTGAAAGCTGGATCAGGGGTGAAATATTTCTGGTTCGGACTGGATCACCGATCCGGTAGCGATGGCGCCAGGTGGTTCGGAGAACCAGTAGCAAAAATCCCTGCGTGCGCCCCCCCCATGCCCAGCTGAGCCGCGCAATCATCAGAGGCTGTTTTTTTAAACTTTTAAAAGCATTTTTTCTACAACTTCTTCGATCGAAGAGGTTGTAGAAAAAATGCTTTTAAAAGTAAAAAAAAAAGTTGGCCATGCCATCCAGTCACATTACCCCCACCACCACCAAGCCACGCCCACAGAACCGCTAATAACAAATTTTACATTTCACCACTGAGCTGGACCATAAGAAAGGCTGAACGCCAAAGAATTGAGGCCTTTGAACTATGGTGCTGGAGAAGACTCCTGCGAGTCTCTTGGACTGCAAGGTGAACAAACCGGTCAGTCCTAGAGGAGATCAACCCTGACTGCTTTTTAGAAGGCAAGATCCTGAAGATGAAACTCAAATACTTTGGCCACCTAATGAGAAGGAAGGACTCACTGGAGAAGAGCCTAATGCTGGGAAAGATTGAGGGCAAAAGAAGGGGATGACAGAGAATGAGGTGGCTGGATGGAGTCACTGAAGCAATAGGTGTGAGCTTAAATGGACTCGAGGATGGTAGAGGACAGAAAGGCCTGGAGGAACGTTGTCCATGGGGTTGCGATGAGTCGGACACGACTTTGCAACTAACAACAACAACTCTTTAACCCAGAGAAAGAGAGCATTCCATGCTACTTTTAGGAAGTTTACACATTGCCTAATACACACAGTCTACCTATGGAGCTTTTCATTATCATTCAGAAATTACAAATCATGTGCTACATGTAGAGCCATCACTTGTAAACAAGGACAAAAGCAAACCTTTATTAAGCAAAATAGTATCCCTTTAGGATATTTTTATTATTTACCCAGTGCGCGCACTCTCTCCCTCTCCCTCTCTCCCTCTCTCTCTCTCTCCCCCTCCCTCCCTCCCTCCCTCCCTCTCAATGAAATCCCAATGTTTACTTTTTGCAAAGAACACTGTGGCTTTTTAGTTGCGAGGACAAGAGAAGTTACTCACGCTGTAAACAAGAGAAAGAGAGACAGAGCAGAATCTGGATTTTGTTAGCACAGGATGCAGCTGGTCTTTCCCTAAGAGGGTTTGAGGAGGAGGGAAGAATCTGCTCTACCTTCCCTTCACAATGATATCCGCTGTGCATAGTAAATCTTGTTTATAGTCAGCTTAGGTAATTAAAGTATCTCCTTTAAAAAGACAAAAAGTAATGTGAATTAATATAGATCTTATCTAAGGTAAAAGCAGTTCTAGCACAATCCCTTAAATTCTGACTAAATTCAACAAAGCCAAACATTTACTACCCAGAAGCCAGCAAGAAAAATTACTCTTAGTGCACAGCCAGGATCTGCTTTCTCATGGTGTGTGGATTGAGCTGCAATGTCTGGTAAAATGTCCCCTCTCTTTTATTTCCTTGACCTCGATAGACACTTAAATGAACCGGATTCTACAGAACTGCAGAGCTGTCCCCTTCCTTTTCTGGCTGTTTTATGTCATTGGAGGTGGGATGACAGAAGACAAAAGAAGAACCTTAGTAATGTTCCCATTGCTTTTCCAGCTGGATAGTTAGCTTGGCTTAATGAAGAAATGGGAAGTTTCATACATCTGCTTTCTATGGAACTTTGCTTTGGCGAGAGAATGAAGATACTCTTAACTTAATTTTTGCTAATTTCATTACTTTGACTGCTTCATGCAGACTTTTTCAACTCAGAAGAAAAACATCACCAAACTTCATGTTCATAAGTTGTTTTGTTTCCATCTCTCCAAATCAATGACATTAAAGCTAATTACAAATTTCAGAGGAATGTGCATTTGTTTCTTTGATGTAAGGAAAAGGCATTGCACAAGCCAACAGGGAAATTATAAACTTCTTGGACTGAATTAGGTTTGGGATTGTATGTAGGTTGAAAATGTTCTGATGCTATAGGTCATATATAGTTGTATACCTACATCTCCCTTCTTGTCTCTCCTTGAACTGATTATGGTTTTGCAATCCATTCACAAATCTTGGGGGTTTTTTAAACATTTGTTTGAAAAGTACTTACATGTTTGAGCTGGTCAATGAATACAATAAAGTACTACTAGTACTACTACTACTACTACTTATAGGTAATTCTTGATTTACAACCACAATGGAGGCCAGAATTTTGGTCATAAGTCATCATGGCTGTAAGTCAAGACACCACACAACCAGACTCCCAATTCATGACCAATTTACAATCACGTGGCTGTTAAGCAAATCCAGCATATCCAATGGATATTTTTTTGCCATTTTCTTCTAATTCTGGTCACATGACCATGGAACACAGCAACCAATCCTAAATGCTGACTGGTTGCTAAAGCCCAAAATGCAATCGTGTCTTCAGGCGTCTTTGTGTGCAGCAGTCATAACTTTGAGGATGGATCATAAGTAGCTTTTTTGTCCTTTGTAATTTTGAACCATTGTCAAATGCCAGGTTATAAGTCAAGAGTCTTTGTATATGCACTCAGATCAAACCCTGTTCCATTGTTTGTAACCAATTCTTCATTATCAGTTAATTGGGGCTTTAGGTGAGGATGTTCATCCCTTTGTTATTGCTATATTTTGAATTATGTTTCCTTGTCTGCTTGCTATAATTTTATGTAACTTGATCATTTCTCCATTCAGTCACATTTGTTTTCTGAGGTAAAGAATCTTCAGTGTTGTGTCTCAAAGAACATGTGTTCAAGCCCCAAGTCATTTTGGTTATAGTCTTTAATGTTTTTTTCCATTTCTGTTATATCCTTCTTAAGATGCGGCAGCCAGAACTACACAGTTTTCCACATCTGGAGAAGTAGATTTAGAAGGCGATGCAGATGTTAACAGGATTGTTTATTTCTTCGCTTCTGCTCATTCCTTTTGTTTCCAGTTTACAAAACTGTGCAGTATACTGAGCCATCTAGTGTTCCCACTGTAAATTGCATAAAAAACAAAAAAAGTAAGAAATGTTATGACAAGAGTTTGACAGTGCCTCTAAAATAACATATTACTGTTAGTGCTTTCTCATCCAATGGAATGGTTGCTTTCTGTAGTCCAGGATATATGGAGCTGTTCTTGTGAGATGTGATGGCTAAAGTATTGAGCCAAAAAGATTCAGCTTCAAGTTCACTGCCATCCATGAAAGTTCAGGGATAATTTTGAGCCAATCCTCCTCTCTCTCCCCAGCCAACATCACAGGGTTGTTTTTGAACAGATGTTGGAGAAGATATGCTATGCATGCCACTGATCTCCTAGGGGAAACTCTAATAAATAAAATGAAATTGTGAATTTACTTTCATGTCACACCAGCGTGCTCTAGCCAGTTTCTGGAAGCATCTGAACTGAGATAGGTTGGTGATCTCTTCATTCCTGTCCTATTTTGTTCTTCTTTTTGCTGTCTTGCTACTTTGCTTGTCAACACTGCCACACTTGTGTGTTTCACTAACTTGACATCTGTTCTGTTTCAGGAGAAATCTGATGCCAGCTCCACATCCCTACAGCTGCAATCCCAGATTGAAGTAAGCACAATGGATTCAATTCTTTATTTTTGTTCCTGCATCAATCAGATAATAAAGCTTTTGGTTGTTCAGCCTCAACTCAAAGCAATGAATCTTCTCTTCCAGGAATCCCTTGGCTTTAGCAGTGTAGCATCCACACCAGAAATAGAAAGAAAGTAAGTAGGCATTTATACTTCTGCTTTACATTCTGGATGAATTACTAATTCATATCAAAGGGTTTTACTTCTACGTGACTACATCACAAGATTCAGTAAGCGGCAGCCTTTTCTTTCTCTGCCACTGGTGTATTTTCCCCCGATTTCTCACAAGTTATATTTTCTTGTCACTTTCTGTTTTTACAAAATAGTACCTGCTCAAATAACAAGACTGATAGAATGAAAATTTATTGATTTTGCACTACACAAAGAATAATGTAACTTCTCAGGTGGGTAAAATAGTGTAGGAAACTAGCAGCTTGGGTCCCTTTGACCTGCTTCAGGGTTTTGTAGATCTAAATTTCATTGTTTCAAAAATAGTTGCAAGAAGGTGGGCAGATGGGGATATGATTTCATCTATTGCCATAGAAAGCATGGTACTAGGCCCAGACACCTACACAAGAGCATCTCATTTGAGAAAGGGAAGTCATTCCAAAGTCCCCAAGGGTTACAGGCATTTGAAGCTCAAACTGAAATTTAAGTGGACAACGGAGACATAATGAGTAAGCTGATCTTCTCAGAAATGTGTCCTCCAATGTTTCAAATGTGACACCCAAGGCAACTCCAGGGTGGGGGTGGTGCAATGGCTATCGTTATTCTGGAGCCTCTAATGACTTTTAGGGGTGGTGCCCCAAACATAGCCGGATATAACATTTTCTTTGTGAAGTTGGGTCTCAAGGATCTTGCTTTTTTTTTTTTTTACATTCCTCCCCATGGGCTGGCAGTGGCCCTGCCCAAATGCCTGGACTTTGTGGCAGAGTTGACAGTGAAGTTCCCAAGCTTATAGTTCTGGAGGACTTCAACCTGCCTTCTCTGGGCCTGGAATTTTAGGTTGTCTGGGAGTTTATGGAACCATGGTAGCAGCTTATTAATGGCACAACTTGCAGAAGGGGTCATACATAAGATCTGCTGTTTGGCTTGGGACAGTGGCAAGATGATCTGGGATTAGAGGATGTTAACCTTAGTCCCTTGTTATGGACAGATCATTCCTTCTTGGTCCTGGAGTTTCATGTGGCTTCCCTCCCACTGCAGGGAGTTTGGGCATTTTGAATTAGTTCACAGCAGTGGATCCCAGTAGAACTTGAGCTTACTCCCAAGGCTCTGCTGCTTGATTCAGCTTTGTTGCAGCCTGGAATGAGCATGTGACAAGGGCCTTGGATTGGATTGCCTCTTTGTGGACATTTTGGTTGCAGATCACATAGGGACCCTTGACTTATGGACCAGGCTCTTGGAAATGAAATGACACAAGGCCCACAGTGCTGCTGGTAGAAGAAAATCATGCACAGGTACCAGCCTTCAGTAGGATTTACCTTGTGGCACTTAAGAGCAGAAGAGGATGCTTACTTCTCTGCTTTTATTGTGCATGCAGATGGCTGGCCAGTAATCCTATTTTGGATAATCAGGGCCTTCCTGGGTGTAGCGGGGGATAGGTGAGCCCTTGTGGGATCACTGTGAAGGTTATTGTAGGTATCTGTCAAATAAAGTTGCTCCACTTTGGAATAAGAGTCTGGCTGGGCAGATCTAGTGAAAGGGACTGAGGATTGTCCCAGCTTGCTTATCTGGGTAGAGTTTGAGCTGGTCAATCCTCAAGAAGTGGTCAGGGACCTTAATGTTGTGAGCTCTGCCACCTCCCGGTTGATTAAGTCCTCCAGGGAATTGACATGTGGTTGGGTCCAAGCAGCAGTAAATGCCTCCTTGCCAGAGGGAGTTGTTTCACCAGCCTTGCCCCTTCCTCAAGAGACCATCCTTGGATCCTATGGTTTTTGATACCTTATGTCCAGTCACCAAACTTCTTTTTTCCAGCAAGGTTGCTAAAAGACTGGTGAGCTCTCAGCCAATAAAGGGCCTTGGATGAAGCAGATTATATGAACTCTTTTCAATTAGTATTCAGACAAGGCTATTAGTCTAAAGACAGTATTGGTGGATCATTGTGGATGATCTTTGGCGAGTTCAAGATGTTGGGGGGAGGGGAAGTGTCCATCCTGGCTTCTGGGTCTCTGGCTGACTGTTTGATGCCATCAGTTATGTTATATTGCTGGACCTGCTTCTGAAGCTGGGAGTGGGAGCAGAGTTTTGCTGTGGTTCACCTCCTTTCTCCATGGCTGGTACCAGTCAGTGCTAGTGTGGGAAGAGAGGTTCAGCCCTAGGCTCCTATATATGGAATGCCTCAAGGCTCTCTCCCCTCCTATTTAACATCTATATGGAGCCACTGAGAGAAGCCATCTGGGTTTTGGGATCTTCAGTTTTCTGATGATATCCAATTATGCATCTCTACCCCATTCAAGGCAAATGATGCTGTTCAGGTACTAGATCAGCACCTGGTGGCTATAAATACCCCACCCCACCCTCGTAGGGAGAAATCAACTGTGACTCATCCCTAACAAGATGGATTGATGATGGGATTTTGGCACTGAGAGTCAGGCGAGTAGACATCTCTGACTCTGGATGGGGTTACATTCCCTTCTACAGATTTGGTGTGCAAATTGGGGTCTTCTTAGACTCATGGTTCTTCCTGGTGGCCAAGGGGGCTTTTGCACAAATCTGCTTTATACCAATTGCATCCATTCCTGGGTCAAGAGGCCTTCCTCATGCTCATCCATGCCTTAGTCACCTCCCGTTTGGATTAGTACAATGTGATCTATGTGGACATTCCCTTGAAAACCACGTGGAAGCTGCAACTGGTCCAGAATACAGCAGCATGCACAATTCTGCCTACCCCATGGTTCCCCTACGTAACACCACTGCTGTGTGACCTGCACTGGCTTCCAATTGTTTTCAAGCTGCAGTTCAAGCTACTAGTAATAATCTTTTAAGCCCTTCATGGCCCAGGGCCAGGTTACCTGTAATGACTGCCTTTCCCTGAGGGTATCTAACAATAGAAATTTGTAGAATCTGCTTGTAATAGCAACAGTCATCTCGCTTTCTTCCTTCTTACATACTGTGAAGGATTCTTTTATACTTTTCATCTAATATAAGAAATATTCTTTTGATAACCAGGTTCAATACAGCTGGAGAGTTAAGTTCTAAATAAAACAGGGTGCAAAGGGACTTTAGTTTCCATAGTTTTAAAGCAAGATGAAAGTTAAAATGGCTCAAGCATTTCTTTGTGAACACAGTATCTTAATTTTCTTCAGCATTATTTATTGCCTTATAATTCACTGCACATTCTTCAAGTGGTGCTTTACTTTAATACTATCTTCAGAGGTTCAGCAGTGATAAAGTCGGCAAGTACTAGAGCAGTGGTTCTCAACCTGTGGGTCGGGACCCCTTTGGGGGTCGAAAAGACCATCCGAAAACACATATTTTCAATGGTCTTAGGAATAATTTTATGGTTGGGGGTCACCACAACATGAGGAACTGTATTAAAGGGTCACGGCATTAGGAAGGTTGAGACCCACTATACTAGAGAAAGGGACTTCTCACAGATAACTCTACCAATAAAATTTCCCTCTAAGCCTAAAATTATTCATTTGTCATTCAGTGTTGCAAATGGTTATAATCACTCACTAGTGAGATTCTTCTCTATGGCTTTCTACTGAGATTTTGTACCATTTCCTGCTGGTATATTTGAAATCGTACTTTATTTTAACTGATTTATTTAAAATAGCTTACAATTTACCAGTTTGATAGCGAATTGCACTGTTACCTTTACAAGTTTACAGTGCAACAAGGGTATTTAATTGTTACTCCAAGAATAAAGTAAAAAGTTGCCGTAAACACATTTATGAGGGCATACATGAAAATTAGGTTTATCCTTTTTCCTTCACGTGAATGGTTTCCTAGAAGTGGCTGCTTTGTTGATAACTAGATTTACCTTCTTACAGGTGAAATTGAATCTGAGCAGTCAGCCACTTGCAAGTGCAGGAAATCATCAGTAAAAACAGATAAAACCACCAGCAAACACTGTCAAAAACTAGCTTTCTGAGTTTCTCCTATCACAAATAAAATTGCCTAGGGACTGTTGAATCACTTGAGAAGCACACAAATGGCTTGCCAAGGAACGCAGTCACTCTTTAAATCACATTTTAGGTGTCATCCATGCCATTCTTATTTGTATTAAGCAAATCTCAAGTGATGAAGCCCATTAAAATGTTAGTCTTTGACTCAAGACTCAACCTCTGGCTCATTCTCCTAAGGCCACATTGTATAAAAATTAATAATTAGTATTCACACTCCTTCCTAAGGTGTCGTGTCACTAATTAAAACTTAAGAAAGTATGGATGACTTATTTGATCAGTATGAAGTGCCTTGTGATGCATACAGGCTGATCAGGTTTAAATATTCCTTGTCACACAGGAAAAGGAAATTGTGACCTGATTTTAGCAATCAAAGGGCACAGGATGAAGTCCAGTGACATTTCTTTGTATCCTGGTTTGCAATAACTCTTCCAAGCATGTTTTAACCAAACAAAGGCAAGGCCAAGATTGATTGGTACTCAGTTTGGGAAAAAGGTGAGCAGGTAGAAAAATTATGGAGAAATGTGAGGATAGGGATGGGGAAAATTTTCTTATCTCTTTCCTACTTTGTACTTATGATCACCTAAAGCATAAGAAGCATTCACCCTGCACTTGGGTCTTATTACTCTCCATAAGACTAATAATTTTTCTATTAAAGCTCTCCTTTACCTTGAATACACTTAAGCAATATTGATACCTTGTTTAGACCTTTATAACATCTTCACTTTTTGCCTTCATGTTTTGAATGGTTTCTGTTATTACAGAGTGTGTATCGCAAGCACAGCATAGATATCTAAGCAATATTTTGGAGCAGTACTAATCACAGAACATCAAATAATATATAAACTCTAAGGAATCAAGAATTAAGGATGGAGTAAACCCAACAGCCATTGAACCAGGGGTGAAATGCTTCCGGTTTGGACCGGATTGACCGATCCGATAGCGATGGAGGCGGCTGGTTCGGAGAACCGGTAGCAAAAATCCCTGTCCCCCCATGCCTAGCTGAGCTGCACAATCATCAGAGCTTTTTTTTTTTTACTTTTAAAAGCATTTTTTCTACAACCTCTTCAACCGAAAAAATGCTTTTAAAAGTAAAAAAAAAAAAGCCTCTGATGATCGCATGGCTCAGCTTGGATTGTCAGAGGCATTTAAAAGAAAAAAAGGGTTTTTTTCTTTTAAATGCCTCTGACAGTCCAAGCTGAGTTGCCTGATCGTCAGAAGTATTTAAAAGAAAAAAAGTCTCTGCCGATCAGGCAACTCGGCTGGGATCGTCAGAGCCTTTTGAAAGCATTTTTTTACAACCTCTTCGCCGAAGAGATTGTAGAAAAAACGGTTTTAAAAGTTTTTTTAAAAATTGGCCACGCCAACCCAGTCACATTACCCCCACCACCAAGCCACGCCCATAGAACTGGTAGTAACAAATTTTAGATTTCACCACTGCGCTGAACTGTTTATTTTGATCCTTAAAAGAGAGATTTGCAGTGTGTAGCATTTTGATTTAAAATGCTTTTATTCCCATTGCATTAATAAATTATATGAAACTTGAAAGAGGTGATTTAGCAAAAAATACCAGAGACATCTGTATGATATTTTTGTTGGTAAAAAATTGTGTTTCTTTTATACGTTTGAAATCATGTCCCTGTAGCAGAGAATTTTAACAGCTGTTCTACTAAATTCTTCAAGGTTAGAGTAAAGCTAATGAGAAGTATGAGTTTTCAGATGCTGGAAGGGAAAAAGTCTCTTCCAAAGGTTTAAAGTTTTCATTGCAACGCTCAAAAGCATAGCTACTTCTGGATCAACAGTATACATTTCAGAATGTCTTGCAAGCCAAGAGTGTATTGCATGCTGTGGCTTATAACAGGTTAGTGTTTTGGGACCTTGGCATTGAATTGAATGTAGAGACTCAGGTACACCCTGTGAGTTTGTTTCACAGACCTTAAATATTTCACCTGCAATGGGATGATTAAATAGGAGTTGGAGCGCTGGTTATTTGAAACCCATGTGTATTTGTCCATGGTGGTAGCCAAAATGGAGATATATATATAGACACTGCCATACCCTGTGGTTACAGGTAGCAACTCTATGCACCCATTTCAAAATAAGGGCTCTGCCCTGTTTAGAGTGCCTGACATCTGTTCAAAGTCTGTGGGAATTGAGTTGGTGGTTTGGTCCAGTTTCCTTTAGGCAAATACCTCAAAATCTACCATAACATTTGGTGTTAGACTATGGGAAATCTTAACTGCCAACTGTAAAGTGTTGCTAAAAGGCATACCAACTAAACTGGCTTGGACAGTGGAATATTCAACACTGGAGAAAAGTAGATCCCTTGTATAGCATGCAATATAATGAATCCACCCCACTCCTATAGCAACTATCCCTTCAATAAATGAAGTACAGGTAGTCCTCGACTTACAACAATTCATTTAGTGACCATTCAAAGTTTCAACGGCACTGAAAAAAGTGACTTATGACCATTTTTCACACTTACGATCTTTGTAGCATGATCCCCATGATCATGTGATCAAAATTCAGATGCTTGGCAACTGATTTATACTTATGACCACTGCCATGTCCCAAGGTAATGTGGTCCACCTTTTACAAATTTTTTGACAAGCAAAATCAATGGGGAAGCCGGATTCACTTAACAACCATCTTACTAATTTAACAACTGCAGTGATTCACTTAACAACTGTGGTAAGAAAGGTTGTAAAATGGGGCAAAATGCACTTAACAAATGTCTCACTTAACAACAGAAATTTTGGGCTCAATTGTGCTCGAAAATCGAGGATTACCCGTATACACCTTCATCTTATTTTTTTGTGTGTATCCTTTTCAAATGGATGCAACAGTTTGATAGGAGTAGGGTGGCTATGTGTTTTGGAAGAGAACTTTCTCAAGGGAAAGTTGAGGAATAAGTAAATGCTGCTTATGCCTACCAGGCATAAAGTTTCAGATGTCTAGGTTCTCCTTTGACTACTTGGACTCAGTGGCAACTATCCTGACATTGTTTACTCAACCATAAAGGGAGAGGTCTAGTAAGCATGTTTTGGCAGGAAAGCAGATCAAAGAAAATCAAGCCTCCTCCTGCATCCTGTGTTTCATCCTGTTTTTAGCAGGACACAGAATTTTTATTTCCAGGGATATGCCACTATTGAAGAGGAAAATGTTGCTTATACTATCAGAACCATTGTTTGTTTTAATCTTCCTAAAGCAAGGTAGGAACCCATACTAAAGTTAAAAAGGCAGGTTTATGGTTGACATATTTCTTGACATAGTCTCTCTGTGTTTTCTGAATGTAAAGATATATAGTTTACAGATCGTCTTCATCCCTTTATTGATCCAATTTTTCATAATGGGCGTGATGTTAAACTAGATCTCTTTAAAATTAAAACAAACCTAATCTTTTCCATCCTTAGCCATAGGATAAACATTGTTCTTCTACAAAAGTCCTCCTACCAAATGCATTGTAAATGAGTAGACCTTACTTCCCAACAGGAAGTGGTCATTTTGGCTAAGGATGGCTTATTTTTCAAATATCGGCATGCAATATTTTTGACAGATTTTTCATTTCAGACAGAAGGACTGCCTCTAATACCTCAGAATTTTGCACAATGAAACTTTTAGAAGTGTAAAATCTTCTATCTAGACATCTATGGTTGTTTTTGGTGTTATGCTGCTATGATTAATTCAGTGGCCAGTTAAATTCTCGTATCACTTCCAAGTTCATTACAGGAGAAGTTGGTATTAATGATATAGCAGAATCAGCATAGTTGCTAATTTAAATGTATTGAAAACAGGATATACTGTATGTCAGTAATTTAGCATTAATTGAATTTATTGACTTAGCTGTGTATTTTTAAGGTTGTGTTGGGCAGCTATAGAAATTGAATAAATGAATATAAATGTACACACTGGTTGTATTGTATTGTGCCCTTGACCTATCACATTCTTTTGTCCTTATGTTACAATCACCAAGGCACTTTTCAGTGAAGTTAGTGGACCTGCAGCTGGAAAGGAAAATCAGTACCTTCACAGTTTACATGAGAGTGAATTATTTTTGGCTTGTAAGCAACATGCTGTAAGCAACTGTAGATCTCAGTCTATATTTCTATCAGATTTTGCTATTTGGAAAGCACTTGTGTCATTCATTTTTTAAAATAATTTAAATGTAATCATGAAATGTAACGAATCAGCACTCTGAGTTATATTGCTACCCCAGTAATTTAAATTATTTCAGCCAGTTCTCAAAGGCACCAAATTAATTGGCATTTTAACACGAGTTGATCTATAAATGGGAAAGCTACAGTGTTGAGAACTGCAAAGCAGAAAATGGCAAAGATAAATAAGGAAGAAAGGAAACTATAGGTTGAAAATTGGCTTTTAATTAATGTTGGGAATGAATGCTTCTGCCTAGTTTTGTAAGGTAGCAAGAAAGAGAGAGAGAGAAAAAGCAAAAGCAGCAGACTCTTACTAAGCATAAATTTTACTCCACAACAAAGTGATGAGTGAAAGAAGAATTGTGGGGACTGAAAAGAAATAAAGAGTTCTGATGGTGGAGGCTAGCATTTTTTTCTGGCCAAATTGTTTGTGTTGTGTGCAGACAATTTCCTTGATAGAAGTGGGTCAGGAAACTTCCACAATAACATTCACAGGGGAAGTGAAAAGGCAGCCAAAAAATGCTTGTGACATGTGACGAGCCAGACCAATGTGCCTCTAAGCAGCTGAAGGAATAGTTCTTCCTGGCAATTGTTCTCAGAGAAATGAAGGCCTCTTTTCAGGAGAATGTGGAGCTTGTCGTAACAACTTGGTGCTGTTTGTTGTGCATGGCAATGTGCTGTGAATTTCATACCACATTCTAAGCCACATCATCTTCCCCTTATTTTTATAGGCTTTTAGTATTTCAAGTAGGTTGTAAGATTTATCATTGATTGTGTATTATTATTGTTATTTTATAGAGGGCAAAAAAAAGGTCTATACCATGTTGGATATTCCAGAGAGGCATAATAATAATAACAAATAAGGAGACTTGGCTGTCATCAGCCTTAAAATAACCATAGTAGGTGAGTAGAAGTGCATGGGATTTACAAGTTATGGTATAATAAAAAGATAGGGATCCAAGAAGAAGAGAGTCTAATGCATTGACAATCCTCCCATCATCCTCTTAAGAAATCTTCAACAGATATACCTTTTATGCTTTGTAGTTGGGGTTATCACATTTTATTTTATTTATTTATTTATTTATTTATTTATTTATTTATTTATTTATTTATTTATTTCGTTACTATTACTATTTACTATTTATGTTACTATTTATGTGTGACTACTTTTAGATTTACAAAAGATCTGTTAGAACAACCAGGGACGGCCAAGAGATGGTTCTTGTTTCCATTTACATTTAAAAAAAAAAAACAATTAGAGCTCTGATCTTCAAGCAAGATTGGAAGAGATTCCCAAACATTATTTTAGAACAATAGAGGCAGGAACAGAGTGACACCTTTCTCCTAGAGGAAAAGGGTGTCTTCCTGCAAACTGCTATGTTTTCTCCAAACTGCTGCCTGTAAGAGATGGAAGTCATTGGGTCATAACTTTGTCCAGAGTTGGAACAAAGGGAACAGAGTTGGAACAGAGTTGGAACAAAGCATAAAATAAGAAGTAGGCATGCAAAAAAAAAAACCCTTTAAAACAAAAAAACAGCCAGATGGCTGCTGTTGTTGTTTCCCCTCTTTCATATTTCTGGGTTTTAGGTAATCTTAACCAAGAATAAACTCAGCAATATCATATTTCATGAAACCAGGCTCATTAGAGGAAGAAAATGCTGGAAAACATCACCCGAAGCAGAATGTTTAAACAGCAAAGGATAGAGCTTAGCTAGGAAGGATAACACGGTACAACACAGAATCTGAAATCCAGTCTTTTCCTGAGACTACTGGAAAATATAATAGGACGTCTAAATAACGTTGAAGAGGGTCATAAAGATTACGGGTAGTAAGGAGAAATTCTATGCATTTCATGATGGGCCCTATGCATAAGACCTTAATTTTGGAGGCTCACATGTGCATGGGTTCAACTTCCAAAAGTATCTGATGAGAAGTCACAAAGACACTAACGCCTCTTCTGCCCATAATTTTCTGCAGTTAGCAGATATGAATTAATGTAGAAAAAATCTTTGGACTGTCCTGATGAATGAGTTTGTTCCATATTTCATGCATTAGGTCCTCTTTAAACTGGTCAGATAAGCCTGTTTAATTCCATCCCACCATTTGGTAGTCCTGAGGCTGAACAGTTGTTGTATGTTTATACTACCATCTCTGGCTTGTGATCTACTGACTCTACAAGGGGATGTAATTTGTGTTTGTAGATTTTTCTGATTGCATCTTTTACAACATACTGTATATCATATCCTACCATCACTTCTTCCTTCGTTTTATAATGGATGGATCCATTTACTTTTTTTTTTATTTAGCCCTGAAAGGTTTTTATAAATAAATGGCATCTCTCACCAGATGCAATTGCCTATAAGGTATAATTTTATTCCTTTGTTTATACAACTGGCTCCTAGTTGTGTATTCCCATGTTCCCATGTCTAATCATGCAGCTTTTTCTGCTCTTAGTGACTTGGCCTCCTGGTCTGTTATGAGATATCTTCCTTTATTCTCTTGTAGGTAATCCAATTCATGGGAGCCATGATAGATAATACCAGAGATGTTGCTTTGCTGTTGTTACTATAACTTTCTATGGTTCAAGGACTTGTACACAGCATCTCCTCTCCAACAAGAATCAGAGTCCATGTAGTTTTCTTGGCCATATGGTGATTGTGGTTTCAGTGATTCTAAATTTTGGGGTTTCTTTTATGGGCCTAGTAGTTCAGTACTCCTGCTTTAGATATAGATCGAAAACATACATTAAGGCCAGTGATGGGTTGCCCCCGGTTCGGACCGGTTCGCAAGAACCGGTAATAAAACCGGTGGGAGACTCCGCCCACTGACCCGGACGTCATCAGAAGTGATCTGCGTTCGCTCACGCGCACAAGCAGGCACGATGCGAACCGCTAGTAAAGGTAAGTAGAACCCACCCCTGATTAAGGCAGAGGGAAGTGCCACAATAAGCAGTGTCTACCCTTTTATAGCAGAGGTAAGATAGATGCCTAATCTTCCGGCAATGCCTTCCTTTTTTTCTTGAAAAAGAACTCACAGACTAATAGCTGCTTTATGGTTCTTCAAGGTACAGACATTAATGTTGGGACATGAAAAATCATAATCTGCATTTCGTATAGCATTGTGCCATATCAATTTCAGCTCTATGCTTTAAATAAGACTTCTTAATTTATATTTATTATTATTATTTTATTTCATTTTTTATTTTTTATTTTTGTACTTCTATAATGTGGTGAATGAAAGATGGAGATTTTGTCATTCTTTCGTTCAGTCAGAGACTGAATTTTTATTTTTCATTAGTGTTGGAAGCAATTGTGCGGATTCTTTCTAATGTTACAGTCTTCAATATTTCCTTTATCTCATTTTTGGCTCGTCCTGTTCTATCATTTTTTAGCCACAATTTATTGTTCTTTTTCTGTTCATTTACTGTGAGCTGAAGATTTGTGATTTCCTTTCCCATTTTTCATATGTTGGCTTGAAGGAGATTGTTCCTTTTTCTTGGAGGAAATTACCATTCTGTTTCTGCATCCTGTTGCCTCAGTAAAGGAACTTTTCCAGTGCTTGAATAGAATGGAATTTCAACAAGATCCCTCATTATTCTTGGAAAAATGTTGGTTACAATAAAACTAACAGATGATAACAACTTTTAACCAATGACCAGGGAGTAGTGAAAAAATAGATATTCTGGCAGGGTAGAGTGTAGAATTTCAGAATCTAGGAGGTTTTTTTAATGAGTTCTCTGAGTCCTCCAGTCATCTACATGTAAAATCTTGTTGATAGTTTGAGTCACACAGAGGTTCTGGTCTAACTTCTGTGGGACCCTGCTCTAAAGCAGTGCAGTTAACATTACCGTGTCTGTATTGCCTGCAACGGCAAAACAAGAGAAATGGCACGTTTGTTACTGCTGAGAAGACGTTGACCCCAGAGCCATTGCTATGGAGACATAATGACAAGATAGTTGAATGGGACTTCTCTGTTTTCCATCTTTCTCACATAGATGCTAGCAGAGACATGCAAATCTCTATAGGAACCTTAAAGACTCATTTTCCAAATAATGCCTTTCATCTGTAAGTAAATTATCTTGTCTTCACACAGAAGAGTATCATCACAGTACTGTAGGTTAGTTACTGGGCGTTGTATAATGAAGGGAGATAAACAAATGCTGTGAAGGGAAGGTAGCAAGGGGCTTTTGTACCGAGGTGTTCATGGGGCCCCCCGATGTAAAATGCTGAAACAGGCTAATCTATTGTTTACAATTGGCTTGTCAGTAGTGAATGGGAGTGCAGAATATAATTCATGCTATGCATTTCTCTTCAGGTATATTTTATACTATGTCTGCATTTGTTATTTATAAATATTTATACATTTATTTTAAAATGAATTTGGATAATCTCTTATGTAATTCTTGTTTTATTGGGTATTTTGTTTTCATAAACTACAGTGTTCTTTATTTTATGTGCAGTTGATAGAACAGATATACTGCTTCTAGAGATGGGTCTATATCAGGAGTGTCAAACTGGTGGCCCGCGGGCTGGATGTGTCACGCGCAGGCCACACCCACCCCAGTTCCGCAAATAGGAAAAGCATTGCGAAATGTAGGGTGACGGCAACTTGACGCCACAGGTTTGACACCCATGGTCTATATTATCAGTTGTAAAAAAACAAGAGTCTCATGGCACCTTAAGAGCCGAGGTGGCACAGTGGTTAGAGTGCAGTACTGCATGCTACTTCAGCTGACTGCTAGCTGCAGTTCAGCAGTTCAAATCTCACCAGGCTAAGGTTGATTTAGCCTGCCATCCTTCTGAGGTGGGTAAAATGAGGACACAGATTGTTGGGGGCAATATGCTGACTCTGTGAACTGCTTAGAGAGGGCTGTAAAAGGACTATGAAGCAGTATATAAGTCTAAGTGCTATTGCTAAATGCTATTAAGACTTCATTCTTGATATATATTTTTATGTATGAACTATACAATCAACTGCTCCAGACACATGCATTTTTTTCTATATAAATAAGAGTTGTCATGAATACAATTGTCAAAAGTTTTGCATATTTTTAAGCAATGGTATTCATGTCCTACTATAACTTTGATAGATATATATAGTTTAATAGTAAACAGATCTTCTTTCACAAAAATCTATATTGACTATCCTTTTTTTTCCTCCTGAGGCAAACCACTGTCTGTAAGTCCTTTTACTATGTGCCTTGGAGGGCATTTCATTTGAAAGCTGGCTAATGAAGCTGTATATAAGAGTACAACAAAACCAAAGGGCCAAAGCTATGGTGTAATGGCATTTGACTGCTTTTCAGACATAGCAGCATCAGAACTACTGCCAAGTGTGACTGCATCATTAAGTTTCAGAGCGAGTTAGCCTATGAATGGAAGAACACAAATTATGTCCCATATACATTCATGAAGAAGATGCAGGTTCCACACAGAACAGTGTAATTGTCAAATCAAACAAGAAGGCCATTCTTGGGGACCATAATTTTTTTTCTCATGTATTTAAGGAGTTGAAGTTCCCAGCTCAGCTCAGCTCAGCAACAAGATCCTTACTTTATAGGATGCACAGCTGAAGTCTAGTCTGCTTTTTTCCATCCTCTTAATACCAAATATTTCCTAATATAATTGTCAAAGTGCTGTGAATAATTTCTTTGGTAGTCCACCAGTTAGAACATTGTCATAGAACTATATATTTATTTTTTATCAAATTTATATGCCACCCTTCTCCTGTAAGACTCGGGGTGGCTCACAGAATAAAACAGCATAACAATAAAATAATGGTAAAACAAGCCAATTTAAAATCCCCAGACAATTAAAACCCTCGCGGCAGATCAGGGAATTTGCTGAAAAAGCCATGTCTTCAGGTCGGCGCGGAAAGTGTGAAGGTTGGGGGCCGTCCGGAGCCTGGTGGGTAATCCATTCCAGGGGGTCGGTGCAGCCACAGAGAACGCCCTCATCCTGAGGACCACCAGCCGACATTGTCTGGCCGATGGCACCTGAAGGAGGGCAGTGTGAGCGCACAGGGCGGTGGGAGGCCGGTAGGAGGTGATCCTGCATATTCTCTATGATGATTCAAAATTGCTCTGGAATTCAAGAGAGCAATTCTCCACTAGTCATTAAAGCAGGTGCTTCCAAATGAATCTGAAAAATATATAGGTACTTTAAGGAACTAGTTCATTTAAGCAAGTCTTAAAATGGCAGCAATTTCTTTTCAAGCTCACACAGAACGCAGATAAGAGATATGGCATCTTTAATTTATAGTAGAGTGAGCTGCGTATTTCAGGTTGAGAGACATGCTTGGCTTTCAGCTAGTATGCCTGGAGGCTAACCTTGAAAAACTAAAAATTTAAAACTAAATTTAGGGGAGATATTAAATTAGATCTAATGTATAATTAAGTAAAATATAATTTAATTTATTATATTCATTAGATTTATATCTTGCTTTTTTTCTCCAGAAGCTCAAGGTGGTAGAGATAAATAATATTTTCTCTTCCAGTTTTCTCTCACAACGGCAAACCCGTTGGATGACTAGCTCAAATTCACATACCGTAGTGAGCTTTCATGACTGAGTCTCTCCCTGGACCTAATCTAATACAATCAATATGCTTATTCTCCATGTATTCGATTCTATCTGCTTTCTCTCATGATAAAACGATAATTTGGCAGCCTTTCTGAGGTTGCTTTCTGAAGACTTTGGGGACTTCTAATTTTATACCCTTGAACTTTATGCATAACTCCATTGTGAAATAATCCCTTTCTCTCCTGCTTTTCTTTAAAGTTAAAACACCTTCAGAAGTCTATGTGTTTAAATGAAAGGAAGGAAAGTAGAAAGGAAAAATAATTTGCATTCATTTTTTTTTCTAAGCTACTTAAGATAGTGAATACTTGAGACAAGGAGAAAACAAACCTTTATTAAGATTTTGAGTCCAGAAGATTTGGGATTGTCTGTGGACTTTTTTCAGTTTTCAAAAGGTCAACTCACTATTCTTTGAAATGTATTTATGAATAAATTTTGAGATATGTGTATTATATTTTTTCACTCTTAGTAATACAAACAAGCCAACCAAAACTGCATAATTCCTGGGAATGGTTCACATATTCTTTTTCATAATAATAAAACATCGCTGCATTTATAAAGTGTGCAAATAGTCTTACGCTATTCTTTATGAGCATGTTTTCTATTTGGTGTCTTTCTCTTGCCTATGGTGCCATTTTTACAGTTGTTTATATAGTCATACCTGCATAACTGGAAAAGCTGGGCATTGTGGTTTTTATGTGTTTGAAAAAGACACACCACTTCTAAGGAAAAGAGAAGCAGAGTATTTGTGTGTGACTGAAGTCTGCTTCCTTTTCAAGAATAAAAGGAGAAGCTTCGATTGATACGCTTACATGAAAGTACAAAATAAAGGCAGAGACATGTTGACATGAGATAGTTTTGCAGATAAGGATAAGAAATTAAACACTACAAAGACCTACAAAAATACCTCTCTAGAGCTTATGTCATTTTCTATTTTACTAAAGAGGTCCAAATCTACATCAGGAACTGGCAAGCTTTTCCAAGTTTAGACACTTTTATAAATAAATGAAGAAAGGGCTCATCTGCTTTGCAAACTGCATTGTTGCCAGTCTACAGACTAGCAGAGTCTTGCAGGGACCTTGGAGGTCTTCTAGTCAAACCCCATTCAGGCAGGAAACCCTATACCATTTCTGACAAATAATTGTCCAATCTCTTCTTTAAAACTTCCAGTGTTGGAGCATTCACAACTTCTGGAGGCAAGTGGTTCCACTGATTAATTGTTCTAACTGTCAGGAAATTTCTCCTTAGTTCTAGGTTACTTCTCTCCTTGATTAGTTTCCATGTATTGCTTCTCATCCTGCCTTAAGATGTTTTGGAAAATAGGTGGACTCCCATTCTTTGTGGCAGCCCCTTAGATATTGGAACATTACTATCATGTCACCCGTCCTTCTTTTCATTAAATTAGACATACCCAATTCCAGTAACTGTTCTTTATATGTTTTAGCCTCAAGTCCCCTAACCATCTTTGTTGCTCTTCTCTGTACTCTTTCTAGACTCTCAATATCTTTTTTGTTGCTTCTGGATCCAATTCAAGGAGTTGGTCTGGACCTTCAAAACTCTTAATAGGTTAGGGTCAGGTTATCTAAGGGACTGTCTCTCCCCAATTAGATCTGTCTGCCTCATCAGGTCGAACAGCGAAGACATGTTGTGGGTCCCATGCACCTTTCATCCCAAGAGGTGGGACTTCTGTGTCACAGCCCCTGCCTGGTGGAATCTTCTCTGACCCAAAGCAAGATTATCTCCATCACTCTCAACATCCCACAAGTCTTTCAAGACCTGGATATGATATCCGCCTTGGGCGTTCCAGGAGCCTGGGGAGATTTTGTGATAGCTCTCTTACTGTTGTTCATATCATCCTCTCCTTTTTTAATTGTCCCTTTTTAATAGTTTTTAACTGTGGTGGTTTAATGTATTTATTGTTTCACTTTAATTAAGTGCTGCACACCATCCAGAGTCATTTTCGTATGAGATGGGTGGCTAAACAAGTAAGATAAATAAATAAAATCTCCCTTGAAGTGGGTGTGTCTATATGCACATACACATGCATATACCACCATCCTTCATACACACACGTGCACACATATTCAAATTCAAAAGCCAAATGCTTCCATTCACTTCAGCTGCTCATAAAAAGAATCTTGCTTTAAAACAGCTGAAGAAGCTGAAAGCCAAAGCATTTTGCTCCTAAGCTTTTATCTTTCTTTTTTTGTTAGTCGCTCTAATAAATATATTAAGTGATTAAGTGCATTCTTCTAGGTTCCTGTACAAACTTGACTGAAACACTGCTTGGTGGTTTAGAAATTGTTATTAGATCTATGCTTCAAAAGGGAGAGGGGAGGAGGGGGAGAGAGAGAAAGTGAGTGAGTGATATCTTCTGTATTTCTTGAGTTCTTTTGAAAAATCAGATCCTTGGCTGCTGGTGCTGCGAATCTAACCATGCTATCAATTTTCTTTTTGCAAGCTGTTGTCCTGAGTGTAAACTGCATCTGTCAGGAAACTAGCAATGGCCTTCTTCCAGTATGCACCTGGTGCACACCCTGATCTGGAATTGGTGTGTCAATTGGCTGCCCGGCTGGTGCCGATTAAATTTCTAATCAGGCTAAAGAAAGATGATTTGCCATGTCCAGGCACTGCAGTTACTGCCTCTGCTTGGATGAATTTACTGAATCAGAATTTAACTTCTTGCTATCGTTTTCCCTTTCATGATGTCCCCTACAAATTGATGATTATGTTTTTCATGCTTCTAAACAGTTGGCCTCTAATCATTTGGATCATTGACAGGGATTGTGACAGGTCTAAAACAAAGCACAATTTAATTTCTTCTTGGAGCTTTTCAGAGGTGATTAAAGACTACGCACTGCCCTCCACTGCTAATTTTAGAAACTGCACACCAGGATGGTTTGCAAACTCAAAAGCATAGGTCAAAGTATATAATGCAGCTTCTGTGTATGTTTGAAGTAAAATTTCCATCTTGTTTTCTAGAAATATGACAATTGCTATCCAATCTGTTTGCTTTTAATCATAAAACACATAATACGGAACAATAGAACAGATGCAATGCTGCTTTGCAATGAAGACAGGATCCTGTTTTCTGTGTGTAATGTTTTCTTTTTGATTTATGTGTGTAGTTTTTCTATACAATTGATCCATGGGTGAAATTTCTTACTATCAGTTCTGTGGGCGTGGCTTGGTGGGGGGGCGGTAATGTGACTGGGTGGGCGTGGCCATTTTTTTTTTAACTTTTAAAACCATTTTTTCTATAACCTCTTTGGCTAAGAGGTTGTAAAAAAATGTTTTCAAAAGGCTCTGATGATCCCAGCTGAGTTCCCGGATCGGCAGAGGCTTTTTTAAAAAGCCTCTGCCGATCCAGGAACTCAGCTGGGATCATCAGAGCATTTAAAAGAAACCCCCCCCTCTTTTTTTTTTTACTTTTAAAAGCATTTTTTTCGGCCGTAGTTGTAGAAAAAAATGCTTTTAAAAGTAAAAAAAAGCTTCTGATGATTGTGCGGCTCAGCTGGGCATCGGGGAGGGCGGGGATTTTTGTTACCGGTTCTCCGAACCACCCGCCTCCATTGCTACCGGATCAAGTGATCCAGTCCGAACTGGGAGCATTTCACCCCTGAACTGATCGTTACTTTTGGTAGATTGATAGAAAGCAAAATGGGAAATTTAAGCTTGCTTATGAATTGCAATTTAAATACAGATAGCCAAATAATGACAGAGGGTCTTTCTGGACTATTTATCTCTATCAAATACTGTACCTATCTCGATATGATATGGGAAAGGTTGTTGTCTCTTTAATAAAGGCAAATTAAGCACAGAAGAGAGAGAAACAAACAAAGAGAACTTTGTCAGACAGCTAAAAGATTCAGCTGGGGAGCCATCTGATTTACCTGTTAAGTAACTACTCACATTGCTCAGTGGATAGCTGGAAATGTAGATGTTCCCACAAGATTTGTGTATTGGAACTACATGTGTAAAATGGGGTTTTCCTAAGAAGTTTTCTGTCTGTCTCTTGTGGCAGACAGTGGAGGGACGGGGAAGAGCTGAAGACTTCCTTCAGTCCATTTCCCCTTTTGACCTCACAACTTTAACATTGTTGTCCTCTATAACATATTTTTCTGCATTGGTCACAAGAAGATCATTTCAAAGCATCTCTCAGTGGAGCTGAGCTCATGCCATTGTATGAGCATGAAGCTGAAGCTGAGATGCTGTTTCTTCCTCCTGGCTTAATAGGAAAAAAAAAGAGGGGAAGGGGATATGCTAGTCTGCAAACATTAATTAATTAATTAAAAGCCACCCAGCATTCATGGAGCAGCAGATGTTTGTCGCTAAATCTCTTTCTCTTTTATGTTTTAGGTTCTCTCTTCATAAATCAAGTTCTGAAGAAAGTGCAGTTGGTCAGTATGCTTCCTCTTATTTATTTATTTATTTATTTATTGGAGGGGAGGGCTTTGTTTTGAAAAAGCCGTAACTAAATGTATACGAATTCATGATTTTCAAAACAATAAATTCATTGATGACCATTTTTCTCACTTAACAACTGTTGTAGCATCCACATGGTCACAGTTCAGATGCTTGGCACAACTAGTTCATATTTATGACGGGTGCACAGTCCCAGGGACATGTGATCATATTTTATGACCTTCTGATAAGCAAAGTCAATGGGGAAGCAGAGAGATAATTAACAACTGTAAAATTGTAAAACAACTGTGTTACTAGCTTAACAGCTGTGGCAAGAAAGGTCATAAAAGAGGGCACAGCTCACTTAGCAATTGTCTCTCTTAGCAACAGAAATTTTGGGCTCAAATGTGGTCATAAGTCAAGAACTGCCTTTGATGTTTCCTTATGTCTATGATCAATTATAGTGAGTCATACTAAACTGAGAAGAATAGGGAGTGTTTTTATTTAATTGTTGACCATATTCTGATTTTCCCTAAGTTATGGGTGCCACTTGTTCTTTTCCATAGCCTTGGCTTTTTTCTTTTTTTTCTTTTTTTAGCAAAGGTCTTCCCTGCTTGAAACCAAATATACTATAGCCTTTGGGTTTCCTTTTAACCCTGTATTTGCTTTAATAAAGAAAATCAGAAAGTGAACTTTAATCAAATGCTGAGCACTACCAGTTTGTAAATGAAATTTCAAAATAGTAAACACAAAGCAGAATATATTGTAGACTTTTAATCTAGATTTTAATTAATGGTTCAAAACTACTAGAATTTGCAAAAATGACTGCAGAGATGTAGCTTCATTAAAAAGAAACCCTATATGATACTTGTTTATTAAAAATATTTTAATAGCTTTCCTTATTCAAATATAATAAATATTTATGACAGCTCATTTAAAACTGATATTGTGATTTTCTTTTCTTATTTAAAATCTTTTAAATCATATATTTAAAATCTTTAGGTAAAGTAGATTGGAAAAAGAAGAATAAATACTTCTGGCAAAACTTCCGAAAGAATCAGAAGGGACTAATGAGGCAGTCTTCAAAAGGTAAAATTTTAATGAAGTTCTTTTTTTTCATTATTAAATTGGGAAAGAAAGTTTATATAGCTATTGGGCCTTTAAGCAGGATTTATGTACTCCGCTTTAATCTTTAGCAAGGATGGTTATAATTATTTTATAATGCTCTGTGTTCAATGAGTGCCAAAGCATTAGAAAACTGGGTTATCTACTATACTGTCACTTATTAACCCTGAGCAAAGCTTTAGGTATTTTTTTATCCCATAGAACAATTATATGCTGAATTATCATGAGATAAAGCTCTTTTTAATGTCATTATGCTACTATTCACAAGTTGGGTCTCTTGGGGAAAAAAAGTCCTTTAGCACCCTTCCATTGGAAGGGTCAACTTAATCAGGGAGTCTCTGAACTTAGATCAAGCCCATAAAATTAATGGTTCTCTACTTCTATTATGCAGACACTGTCATATAGACATCCCCAGGGTAGGATCAGAGCAACTGATAAAATGTGCATTATGACTTTATAAAGCAAGTCCTGATTGATATAGTTGCAACCAAATATGAAAACCAGTATTTGTGTTGTCATGTCACAATACATATTTTGTTATTTTTGTTCATCATCTCAGTTTATAGTGGCTTCAGCTTTGATAATTCTATATTGATTTTATTATTTTAATGAACAAATGGCATTTTAGGTGACTTTGTCTGTATGTCATAGATAAAAACATCTTTGCAGTTTTAGGAAACATACATTTTTTTGATAAAGTAGCCCATCCTCTCTTCCATATGGCTGCCTTCAAAAGTATAAATTGGGTAACCCTTGATCAATTTTATTAAAACATGCTTTGGTTTAGCACCTTTGCTTAAATAGTTCCAATTTTATAAAATTTACATCTTTCATACAAGATATCAATCACTAGATGTTAGAATCTAAGATGCTAAACCTATTAGTGTTGTAATGTTGATAAAATTGTCATAATGTCAAGCAGCCCAGACAATTTGCATAGTTTCCATATTCAGATTCGGCAAAAAAAATTGCATACTGAGCAAAGTGATGTCATAACATGATATTAACATAATATCCTCAATAATTCTCTGAATATCACGTAAACATCATTATTTTCCCAAATCGTTGCAAATCATATACACGTCAAATGAAGCATTCCATACAGAGGAGTTAAAAATAGCAATTTCCTATCTCCAGTGTCATTCTCATTCTGAAATGTTAAGATCATTGCAGTTTTCAAAACTTAAATAAAGATGTTGAAATGTGAATAAGTGGGGAATTAAGTAGCATGATTAAACATGGCAAATTCACTGGGAAAAACATGCCTTATCATGCTTGACTCATATTTCTTTTGTATTGAAATACGTTTATTCTTTCATCTTTCCTATTTCTCTCCAGGGGAAGATGTTGGTTATGTGGCAAGTGAAATCACAATGAGTGACGAGGAGCGGATCCAGTTAATGATGATGGTCAAGGAGAAGATGATTACGATTGAGGAAGCTCTTGCAAGGGTACATAATGCAAATACATTATATATGCTAGGGACAAATGATAGGCCTGATTACATCAGTGAATCACAGACTCTTGTGCGTAGCATCCATAATTATGAGAATCAAACAAATATAGGGAGTTTCTAAATAGCTGATTTTGTGGATAGACATTTCTCTCCTCTCCAAGCAAGGAACAGAATCCTGAATGAACACATTTCTAAGGTAAAGGTCTAAATGGGGAAAAAACCCACCCTGGAAACATTTATTCTATTCTTTAATGTTAATTGGAACAATAAAAAGATACTATATGTATTACATTTATACAAAATATCTTCACAATGGATGAAATTTTAGACAAGACTATTTTCAGCTCGGCAATAATACAGTATATAACTAAAATTCCTATTTATATAAAATTATTTCTCCATTGAGAATTAAGTTTCCTGACTGGTTTGTGCGTGTGTGCGCATTCACATGGGAATGTGCGCGCACATGTGTGTTTGGAGGTGTAATTTTTTCAAAATAGTCTAAACAACAAAAGTTCTTTTGTACAGTAGGTTAAAAAAAAGATGTGATATAAATGTATTAGAAATATATACATACTTGAATAGTATTTGCATTAGACAAGTATATAAAAATTGTAACTATTGTTGTAATGACATATCGTATGTCTTTTCTTGTATTTTTTAGTTTTTTTTAATAGAGCACTTTTTATATATTTTTCCTTCTTTTTGACAATGTATATAACATTGCCACTATTATTTTTAAGGTTTCCTCTTTTTTCTTTTGTTATTAATTAATAAGCCATATAAATAGTTAAGTAAAAATCTAAAGAACAAAGATATCTTCACAATTGTTTTGCACTGATACTAATGGAGCTTTAATTTCTCCAATAATTACTTGCATATACAAAAAATTAAACTAAATACCGGTAAATATACTTTTAGCAAGTGAGAAAATTGAGGGATTACTCTTTGTTTTATTTTCATTTCAGCTTAAGGAATATGAAGCTCAACATCGGCAATCAGGAAACATGGATGCATCTGAATGGTCTGATAGTCCTTATCCGACATTTGATGTTTCTTCCAATTGCAATGTAAGTCCATATGATTCTACCAAGTTCATGGTTACTGTAGACTTTTAAAAACTTACAGTAGTTGAATGTCATTAGAGGAATGGAAAATAAAAAGATCTTCAAGTTGCAGGTGGTCCTTGACTTACAACCGTCCTTTACTGACTATTTGAAGGTATGACAGACCCCCCTAATGACTGAGATTTGAAGGTCCAGTGGCCTTCTCCAAGCAGTCACACAAATGCATATTGCACATTTGGCAACTGGCCTACAGAGTCAGTTATAGGGGAAATGGCATGAAAATGTAATAAATGAACTTGTGGTCATTTGCAACATCCCATAGTCATATAACTGCAATTTTGTAACATTTTTTGCCAGAAAGCAATGTTTACTTCTCATCATAGGCAATGATAGGCATAAGGACCATGTCATTCACTTAATGACTGCTGCATTTACTTAATGACCACCAGAAAAAAATTGGGTCAGTCATGTGGGTGCCTTGAATTATGACTATCATGATGCAAAATGGAAATTCCACTTGTAGGTCAAGGACTACCTATAGAAATACAAAAGATAAATTCCACTAGGATCCGATGTTGTTTTTTGTTTTTTTTTACTTCAGAGAAGTTTAGGGTAGAACTGGACATGAGCAAAAGCTAGCCAGCTCTTATCTTTCTTTCCAAAGACCTACCAGAGGAGCTGGATAATTGTACTTATTTCTAAAGGCGGTCAAATATCTTTCCAAGCTTTTAAATTTAATTTCAAAGCGTCTTTTTTATTTTACTCTAGCACTTCTTGAAAGAAAGGTCACCATAAAAATGGTAAAAGTCCTATTTTACCATTTCTAAAATATAATGAGAGCTATTTCTGCAAAGGGACTTTGTAGCTGCTGGACATATTCACAGATGAACAGATGAGCATTTAAAAAAGAAAAGAAAAGGAAGTTGCTGTCAGTACATACCGAAAGGATTTAATTAATATTGAACTTGCTTCTTCCTCTTCACCTTCTGTTATTTAAAGTTTTTCTTATGGCAAATTGAGATCTTTAGTCTCTGACTGAGCTTAAAAAGAGTTAGCAAGGGAGAGGCACCCATCATCCCTATATCTACACTAAGGCTGCTCTCTGTGACTACTATATTCTTAATTATATGCTCCGTTTAGACCAGTCCATCTCTGATCTTCTAGAACGTGCCAAACTGCCAACTGCATTGGATTCAGAGAGATGTCAGCCTTTCAAGGCTAACATAAAGAGGAGGAGATGAGGCTTGAACTTTTACCTACTTATTCTTTTTGTAGATAGTGTTGCTTGGAGATGGGATGGGAGGGGGGAATTCCTGGTGTTGGAGGCAGGAGCTGAGAAGATTGAGCTGGAAGATGGCCAATAAGAAGTTGAGGTTTGGGGGAACGGAAGGGGAAGGTTTTGGGGTCAGAGGGTTAGTATTGGCTACGACGAAGTTGGGACCAGATCTGTCGTTCTCACTAAATGAAATATTTCAGCAAAGACTAGTTGCTTGGGAGTGAAATTTATTTGAGATGACATCGGAACCTGACAAGAGATTTATTTCAATATTTTGATAGCTCCGTGTCCAGTTTGTAGTTTAGGGAACTTTTCCACAGGTTTCCTAGTGTGTGTTCTCTAAGAAGTGGTGATGTGTCATGGTGATGTGTTCAGGCTGACTTTTCATAAATATTTTGTTATACTTACTTTGAGTTTACTCCAGTACTAATGATTAATTTAGTCATGATGATTTCAATAAACTACAATTGATTGCGTTTCTACAAATTAAGCCATAAGCCATGGCTTATAATCATAATGATTAGGTTCACTCAACATCTCAAGACAAAACAAATCTTATGAGTTAGCATAAAGCACGAGCCCAGCCCGTACCTATCAGATCATAATCTAAAGGAATTTAAAAACCATAATTCATCTCTAGTGACCTATTGACCTACTTTACTTCCAGAAGTCAGAGAACCTAGATTGCTTCAGAAATCAAAGTTCATAACTAAATATCAAATTGTACATTTCATAAAGGGGCACGAAAAGCAAATTAAAATTGTAGGAGTTCCCCAAATTTCTTAGCAGTGTAATCTGAAAGCAAAATGTCCGATTCAAAATATGTTGATTCAGCAATAAACCCTTCAATGACTCTCCAGTACAGTGGTCAAACAGATAGCAACAAGTACTTTCACTCCACTCAACACTTTGTCACTATCCTGTCAATAGCAGACAGATAAACAAACAAAAAAGGCCAAGTTCATCTACAGGTGAAAGGGATGCCACATTTCAAAGTCCAAAAATCTTTCTTGAACCCAAAGAATGTCAAGACAGGAAGTACTCCAATTTATTTCAGAATGTCAGGCCTGCCTCCGTTCAAAACCCAAGAAAGAAAACCCCCGACTCCATTAAAGTAGAGAAGAAGTACTTTTACTGAGTTCGAAATGATAGCAGTGAAAGAAAAGTAAGATCTGAGCCAAAAGACTTGAAAGTTACATATTGAAAGTTTCCCCAAATTCCTCCCCCCAGGGACCCAGGCTGAATGTCCAATCCATGTCCTGCATAGTGTCATGTGGGGCATATCTTCAGGTGTTTTCATCCATTTGGAGTTGTAGGACGGTTGGTCTTGACTGAGTGTAAACAACTCCATTCAGCAGCACAGTAATTCTGGAGAGTAAACCTCCCTTTTAGTTCACATGTGCCTTCATCACACCAGCACACTTCCCAAACCCCAATGCCATGCCCATCCCCCATTACTATGGCAGCCAATAGCAAGCAAGCATCAAAGGGAAAACCTATGCTGGAGATCCGGCTGACACAGAGACTGTCAACCCACCTTATCAGTCAAAGTGAAGCTGGTGTTCTAATTATAATTAATAGTAATATAGCCCTGTCAGTGTGTGGTGACATGTTATGAGTAACAAGAAAACAAGTCTGTCTGAGAAAAGTATCATATTTAACACAGAAAAATATTCAACACAGATGAGATAAGGGGGAGGAGAAAGGTAAAAGGGAAGATTACAATGCTAATGTTAATGGTGTAATATATTGTTATTTTTGAGTTTCAATGGTTCTCCCTGCTGGTGCCTTGTGAAACTTCTAATAAGATCACAAGTTATTAATCAAGTAATATCTGCAAATACAAATATAATTAAATAAGAGGCAGGGAAAACCATTACTAAAATGTAACATCATCAAAAGGAGATTGGAGTCAACATGTTGTGATAATCCTTCTATAAGACAATAAATACATATGTCTGGATTCAATTTATCTATATATAGATTTATGTAGCACTATACATAATTTTGTCTTAGTGTAATAGGTAGCCTTAAGGCAGTTTTTAAAATACTACTAATATTAGCTTCAGCCTTAAAATTTTTTAAAATCTCATTGTCAGTGCCAAAAAGTAATGGATTATTCCTCCCACTTACTGCCAGCTTTTAAATATATTTTAAGTAAATTAATACAAGATTGCTTCCTGTTATCCTTAACTTCTTAGCTACATTAGTTCTTTCATTTCTCTTTCTGTCTCTCCCCGTGTTCAGTACCTAAAGAAGAACATCTTCTAAAGTTTCCATCTTGGTTGAGAAGTCTAATAATTACAATCTCAAAAATCTCTTCTTCGGGGAACGTGAGAGTAGCAAAAGGCAGCATGGTATGATTAAGTGGCTAAGTAGTACATAAAATCTAAATTATATAAGAATTAAATATGTATTCAACAAGAAACATATTCTGTTTTTATTGGGGATGAGTGGAGGGAGAAAATCTAATTCTCTGCTTCATTCCTCACTCAAAGAGAAAATTTCACTTGTATAGTATTTGAATACCTTTTCCCACATCTGTGATTAAAGGAATCAACATAGTAGAAGTCTTCAAGCCTTCCAGATGTGCTGGATCACAAATCCAATCATTTGCTCAACCAGGGCAACAGAAAATTAGGTTAGAGAAGGCTGAATAATGACAGATATATTCTTCTCCTTAGAAGGGGCTTATGAAAAGCTTTAAGATGGTTCATAGTGCAATTCACTAGATAGCTTGCATTAGGCAGTGCAACTCAGGGAGCTCCTTATGACAGAGCAAAGTTATGGCCAATATCCAAAGCAATCCTGCATGAACCAAATGTCCCTTTGACAGTGCATTTTGCTGTCATCCTGGGTTCTGTGCCATCAAATGAAAATAGGATAATAGATCCTTGCCAGTGAGATTTAAATGGAATTGGAAGTTAATAATATGTTCAAACTACATCTGTGCAGCTACAGCTTAATTGAGCTCCAGATCCAAGGGCACTGGACAGAACAATAGAGCTTCATTAACACTGTTTTTCCACTGTCTTGCCCTGTAGTTCCTTTCTCATTCCCTACGTGTGACAACTTTCAAATTCTCATTTTATATTCAGTGGGAAAATCAAGGCTTAACAAGTTGAAACAGCCAGCAGGGGATGCTGTAGAAGTAATGAATTTCTTGGACCTCATCTCACAGGAACATACATACCAATCAAGATTAAAAGTCTCCTCATTTTCAAATATATGAATTTCATAGTTCCATAGGGAGAAAAAAAAATACAGTTTTCAGTATTTCCAAACCTGGTACTTTCTAATTCTCCTATGCTGTCTGGAGTTGATGGGAATTATAGTCGAAGCTACTGGAAAACCATCAGGATAGGCAACATAATATGGAGAATTTTCAATGAGGCCAGGCATGTGTTCTTTCTTTTTTGTTACCTCTTAGGCTGATTTCACTCTGTAATTTAATGAAACTATTTTTTTAAGAAAAAGAAATGAAAGAATGGCTGTATTATACAACTGGTAAAAGAGTTTTAACCTTATGATTTTAAATATTGATCGGTCAGATATGCTTACAGTATTTTTGTGGTGATCTTAAAACATATTTATCCTAGGTGGCATGTAAATACGAAATGATTAAATAGTTCTAATGAAATTGGTTTAACAGTTAATTCTACAATAGTTTGTTCAAAAAGGGAACTAGATTTCTATAACAGGACAGAACTCTGTAATGTCTCTCTCTGTGTGTACATGCATACCAGTGCTGGGCTGCCCCCGGTTCACACCGGTTCTATAGAACTGGTAGTAAAACCGGTGGGAGGCTCCTCCCACTGACCCCGATGTCATCAAAATGCTTCTGCGCATGTGCAAAAGAGCACGCGCGGGAGCAAAGTGCGCACGTGCAGCCCTATTGCAAACCAGTTGTAAAAGTAAGTAGAACCCACCTCTGATGCATACATACTTTGTGTATGTGTTTGTACATATATACATCCCAAAATCAAGAAGGAACGTATTTGGTAAATGCTTTTTAAATAAGTGACTGGAGCCAATCTTTTGAAACATGTTTCAGCAACTATTCCATTATTGAAACAAGCCCTCAATTGAAATTATAAGGTTTTCCCATCATGAATACCTGAAAGAAAATCCCTATTCATTCATTTTATCAGGTGCTGGATTACTAGTTAATATTCAGTCTGCTTCTTGCTGAAGTGGCCATTGGAGCATGCTTGTTCATTAGATGCCACATAGACTGGCACTCAGTAGAGAACTGTTGCAAATTGATTGAAGAAACTGTTGTTACTGCTTAAATGCTAGATGGATACAGAGTTGAACTATGCTGAATTTTCCATGTTCCATTTGAGGTGACTGTTCTCCCATTTCTATTACATTTTGGAAATGTATAGCTCCTCATTGGTTCAGATACCATTTTGTTTTTAAGTTCTTAGCATATATATCTAATTTAAAGGAACATAACTCAAGACCTCCACAAAGCTAATAGATGTAAAGATGTTTAGTTTAGTTTTCTGTACTTGATCTTGTTTCTTAAAATGTGATATAGTGAACTACAGCCCAAAAAACCATAAATTCAAATCCATTCTCAACTGTGGAAGACAACTGAATGATCTTGGATCCAGCCTCCATATATGGGTTAAATTGGAATAGGAAGTATCCACCACCTTGAGTTATTTGAAGAAAGATGAGATATAAAAGCTAACAAAATAAATAAACTGAAGTTACAATCCAGTTATCTGACATTACCACTCTGACCAAAGCATGACAAATAAAACAAACCAGGAAAGAATAGCCTTAAAAAGAGCAATAGACTGTAGTGTGATGTTTTCCAACCATGGCGGGTTTCAAATGTGTGAACTTCAACTCCCAGGTTTCTCATCAATGGCCATGATGGCTGTGCAGTTCTGAAAGTCCACACATCTGGAAGTTGTCATGGTTGGAATATGCTGCTGTAGTTGATTATATGATGAGAACTGAATGTTCAGAAAAGCTAGTAAGTAGAATATTTGTAGCTCAGGGCTGAAACAAAGGGTCCTTGGTGCTCTCTGAGCTTGGTTATTTTCTTGCAAGAGAGTACCAAGCACCTACTCCTAAAATCTACCAGAGCAAATTTGTTCACTTATCTGAGCATTAAGTATACTAAGTATATAACCTTTTGGCCAGACTGGTGACTTAACTTCACCCCACCAATTTCATCTTCACTAATCATAGGTTCAGTCCAGGGGTGAAATGTTCCCGTTTTGGACCGGATCGCCCGATCCAGTTGCAATGGCGGCGGGTGGTTCGGAGAACTGGTAGCAAACATCCCTGCCCACCCAAAGTCTTCAAAAAGTCTTATCCTGAATCCTGTGAAGAGTAACAAAAATATTAGACAAGTTTATAGACAGAATGGAGAATATGGATTTCTGATGAAGATCTCACAGGCCTATTGGTATCCAAGAAAATTACTTTTCAAATGCCTGCCGTCCTAATTTCTTAGAATGTTAGAATGTTAAACATAAACTTTTTAGGGGTTATATCAAAGCAAAGATAGTTAAACTTAAAAGAAATGCAGAAAGATAGGACATTTTAAAAATAATAGAATTACATTCTATTAAAAATAATAGAATTACAATAAAATTGCATGTTCTAAGCTGGCATTCTCCTATTTAGGTCCTTCCAGATGTTTGGGGTTACAACTGCTCCGGTCATCCCTGACCATTGATCATCCTGGCAGGGGCTAATAGGAATAGTCATTGGAAACATCTGGAATAGATTCTTGTTTCGGGGCCGGGGGGGCGGGGAAACCTCTTAACCCAATAAAACCAGGCAAAATTGTTAGTCATTCTTTGAGTAATGCTCAGGTCTGTCCATGTATCCATCTTTCTGCGAGAGTTTCAAACTCCTTGTGCAGAGGTGCAATAGTGTTTTATGAGTTGCTCTTCCCCGCCCATTTTTCATTCACTGAAATTCCACTGACAATTATTAAGGAACTGAGGGGTCAGAAAGTGTCAGTAAACCTCTGGTGCAAGAAAGCTGGCATTGTTTCCTCTCTTCCTGTCTTTGTGGTGAATAGATTTAGTTATACTCAGTAACTTCTTCCTCTCTTCCGGAGACGGAGAATTATATGGGTAGAAGGCACCCAATAGGTTGTGTTTTTTTATTCCTTTTCCCCATTTTCTTCATATAGGAAATGGCCATTAGTAAAACGAATGCTCTATCAAGTTGTGTGGCTCCCAAACCCAGTCACTTTGTCAGAGGGTGAAGTCCAATATTAAGTAAACTGTAGATAAGCCTAAAATTTAGAGTAACGCAGCTGAGAAGAGCAGCCCTCAAGGGAGAATTATTCAGAACAGAGTATTAGGCTTCTTAAATGTCAAAGCTGGTAAGTCATCGAGCCTGTCACATAATATTCAAAGGATGTATTTCCCCTGTTGCAAAGGGGAAAAAGAACAGGAAGGGCTCCTTTCTGTGGCTATATATGTCATAAGCCAGCATGCTGAGTCTTTCTGATCCTTTCCTTTCCCTTAATTGATGTCTTTTTTGAAGATACGGGCCTTGCTCTGTCAGCCATATTTTTACCATTTGATTAAAATTTAATTTTCTAGCCGCTTTCTGTTTTTTCTCAAAAGGTGCAGGGATTTTGAAGGGTCCCCCCCCTTTAAGTGTGTTTGTTTTTACAAACCAATTATCTAAGCAAGTGAGTAAAAGGGTTGGTTAAAAAAATCTTACTTGGGGGAAGATGAATACTGTAGTTAATTAAATAAGAGACAACAATGCCTCTTTAAAATGGACTAGCAAATCCTTTGATTTTTTTTCCAAGTTTAGCTTAGAAATCCAGCATGGCTAGTACAGAATATGTTGTATATGGCTCTGGAACAATCGTCTATTTAAATCCTTCTGGAATAACTTGAATCCAATACAGGCAAGAACATCCAAGCCTTGATCTAGATAAGTAGGCAAATAAATGATTAGATTCTCCAAATATGTTAGGTTTGCTTCTCCCTTCATTTTAACCAAGCTACTTGGTGGCTGAGAAATCCAGGAACTGCAGCTTCAACACAGCTAGAGGGTGTGATGATATCCTGTGGCATAAGCATAATACAGGTGGTCCTCAACTTACAACAATTTGTTTAGTGACTGTTCAGAGTTACAACGGCACTGAAAAAAGTGACTTGTGACCATTTTTCACATAGCATTCCCAGGGTCATGTGATTTACATTTGGATGCTTGACAACCGGTTCATATTTATGATAGTTGCAGTGTCCCAAGGTCATGTGAACCCCTTTTGCGACCTTCCGACAAGCAAAGTCAATGGGGAAGCCAGATTCACTTAACAACCGTGTTACTAACTTGACAACTTCAGTGGTTCACTTTACAAATGTGGCAAGAAAAGTCGTAAAATGGGACAAAACTCACTTAACAAATTTCTCATTCAACAACATAAATTTTGGGCTGGATTGTGGTTGTAGGTTGAGGACTATCTGTACAATGCTATTTCTTTGTGAAAACATTGGGCCAGCTTATTTAAAGTTAGAATTGAGAAAGAAATGTAAGCTTGTATATGCAATACCACAGATTTTTGGGTTATTACAGAGCCAGCTACTTCGCTATAGAATGTCCAGCTGACTGAAAAGTGGGCACCTTTAGACTGATGATACTATGGATTAGCTGACATCACTGTCAGTGAAACTTTTTGGCAAATGGTTTGCAGTAATCTACGGTTTCCGATCTGCTGGTCTGAATAGTTTGGGACCAATATTAACAGAATTGTTCTTCCAGGTCTTGTCTTGACTTCAACAGTTTTATGTAACTTCCATTTCTTAACAATGCTTGCCAGAATCAAAATTGCTAGCTGGAAGTGTTTTTGTTTTTCTTTTAAATAGCCTTCTTCTGTTTTGTAAGAATGAATTGTATTCATTTTCAAGTCTTCACACAGCTTGCTCAGAAGAACCAATGTACATTGAAAGTAGATGGAACTCCAGTGCCAGCCTTAGAGGGTCAAAGTATTCGTTTATCTGTAGAATTGTGAGCCTGACAAGTCGGCCACTTTTTGGAATCTCTGAACAACTGTACACAAAGAGTAAGATTCCATTCACATTTGCAGAAATATATAAAGATTAGATAGCCTTTGTTTACTTAACAATTGAGTGAATTGTACCATTTAAACAGGGATGCCTAACATGTGCATGAAACTATCTCTAGATAAATGCGTATGTAATAAAACATATGCATAATATAACATTATAACATATATTTTCTTTATTGAAACACCGCCTATTTCTTGTAAGTAATCGCATAGTTATGAAATGAAAAATTAGTTTTGATACAGATAGGAAATAAGGTTAAGCTAGCACAACACCCCTGAGTTAAACAGTAATTTGGTATGTTAATTAGTCATTTCTTGGATGGACTTGTATATTGGCCTATTTAGAAAGCAGATCATGACTGAAGAGGCAATAAATGCAGATAGATCAAGAAATATAAATCAATTCCTTAAAATGTGAATTTCAGGAATTGTTTCTTTAGTAAATACGTACTTCCCCAAACCGTATGAATAAGCTTGGCATGAGATACAGAATTCAACGGGAGTCAGAGCTTGCAGAGAAAACCGAAAACTGTCCATCTTTTCCGAAAATCATATTAGCAACTGAGACAGTTTCCTGACTTCTAATTCCACTTTGTTAATGAAGAAGCACAGAGAACTTCCAAATAACCCGGGTTGGGGAGCTTTGGACCATCTGACAAAAGTTTTGTTTTAGTTTATTGTTGGAGAACTTCATAACTGCAAATGCTGTTGATCTGGTTCCCTTGTGATTTTTCATCCAGTATTGACCCACTTTCTGCTGGTATTAGAACATCGCTGATGTGTCAAGGATGCACTTGTTCCAAAAGAAGCTGGGAAAAAAGAGCCCGCCTTCCTATATTTGCCAAAAGTGAGCCCTGTTGGCTTTCCATGTTTTGCTGGCGGCTGAATAGCATGCTATCTCTTTAAAGCCAGGATAATTTTCTGAACTAGCTTGGTCAATTTGTTATGGTTTAAAACTGTGGAGCCAGCTGTCTGCAATCTGATGTAATGTTGCCATGGAAACTAGAAATGAAACACTTAAGCATTCACTACAGAATTTCTGCATCTGACATTAGCCAAAATAATTAAGGCTTGAGCCATTAGGGGCTTTTGAATGAAAGGGGTGGGGGCTTACAGTGTGGTCGAAAACCAAGCTGTTCCTGTTTACAGTATTGCAATTCCATGTGTTTTCTGCTTTGAAACATGCAAAGAAATCGCTTTGTAGAATGACTGCTTTCCAGATAGAGGGTTATACGTGTTGTGGGGCCCTCTCTTTTTTTGGCACAGAGTTACTGGCTATGTCGAAACATTTTCAGGCAGAAAGCTGCATGCCTGTAGATGCAAACGACTCAAAGTTGTTGAATTGGAAGCATTCTGACCTCTGAGTGGGATAGCCAAAGTGCCACATGCTGTAAAATGTTCCCTTTTGGTATTAATATGCAAATGCCTTTTTGTGTAGGGGATTACTTAACGTTGGGCCAGTTCATACTTTTCCTGGAATGCATGTGCATTCAACGCAGCAGCAGCATCTCAAAGAGCATTTTTCTCTGAAAATGCTTACATATATCCAAGTGCAAAGAGAAAGAGTGCATCTGTAAGGATTTTTTATAATGTCCTATTTTATTTTAGAGTCCAAGCAGGACAATATGGCTGCATTTATATTTGCACATAAAGCTAAATTGTTTGAATAAGGGCCCAAAGCACTGTGGCGTGAAACAGAGACATCCAGATCACAAGGAGTAATCATTTGATCCTACTCTGCCCTGGTCAGACTCCAGTAGGAATTCTGTGTCCATTTCTGGCCTTAACAATTCAAAAATGATGATGGCAAAAGTGAGCCACCAAGTTCATGAAAGAACTGTGGACCAAGTCCTATGCACCTCAGAAGGAGCAGTAGGTGGCAATTGATTTGCTTTGTCCTATGTGGCTAGTGTGGTACATAGGTAAAGTTTTACCCTGTTCAGTCATGTATGACTCTAGGGAGTGGTGCTCTGTTTCTTAGCTGAGGGAGCCAGCATTACCCAAAGACACTTCCCTGGTCATCTGAGCGGCATGACTGTACGACGAAGTGCATGGAATACTGTTACCTTCCCACCAAAGTGGTGCCTATTTATCTACTCACATTTGTATGCTTTCAAACTGCTTGGTTGGTAGGGAGCTCACCCCGTTATGCGGTGCTCGGGTCTCAAACCTGGGCTGACAAGCTCAGCGTCTTTAACTGCTGAGCCATCGTGCCCCCAGCTTGATACATATGGACATTATATACATTTGCTGTTAAATAAAGCCTATTTTGTCCAATTTAAAACACAGACAAAAAGCCCAATTTCAACCTGGCAACTTAAATTATCCAAAGTTCACCCACAGGAAGCTGCTCTTGGGGTTCTGAGCTGGGAGGCTGGAACTGGGATGAATTAGTCAGGGCTGTGTGTGAAAGCAAAGGCCAAAATAGAGTCTTTGGAGAGTTCCAGCTGGAATCTTCTCCGCTCCTTGGAATGCAAGCCTTGTACAGTGGCAGTTCTGTACTGTAAAAGCCAAGAGTTAAGTCTCCCTCTTCTTCTGTCCCCCCCTCCCCACTTCTTTCTTTTGGTCTCCCCCTTTCTACTTTTGCACAGAGAAATTCTAAATGGGGCCAAACAGAGGAAGTAGCATATTGAGCGCTGGGTCTGGCTTGAAAATGAGGGCTCTGATTTGGTTCACAAGGAATGGATTGTTTCAGCCTGTGGTGTCACTGCTGCTGGAGAGGGAGGATTCTTTATGTCTCTGTAATGCTGGATACTTGAGGGAAAACAGCTGGAACGGAGCAGGCAGCATCAGATGTGAGACCAAATGGGAAGCTGGGGAATATGGGCTAAACTAAGAGCCTGCAAAGGTCAGAGTTTTCCTTTGGTCAATTCTTAAGGAATGCTCGGTCTGTATTAACAGCCAATCTTGAGAATCTTTAGAATGAGAAGCCCGGCATGGGGATAAGAGAAAAAAAATTCTATGACTATAATTAATAAAATACATCGGAGTGGAGAGGATGAGCTCTCCTCTTCATTTCCCTCCCCTTCCTTCTCTCCCTCTCTCTCCCTTCCCACCTCCTCATTTTTGCTGCTGTTGCTGTTTTTGATTTTCCTTGTTAAGGCTGGAAAAAAGGAGTCAATGAGAGTGTTTCAGTTCAGCGCAGAAAAGCAGTTTATAACCAGGCTTTTCAATGTAGAAGTTTCGCCAGGCCAGAAAGACCATTGCCTGACCCAAACCACAGGAGCTTAACTAACAAGGCTCAGAGAGTGCCCTGGAAAAGTGTCCTGCCTGGGCTGTGTAGGGAAGCAACGTGGAGATTGCTATTATTACACAATGTGCAGAGGCAGAGAGGACGATGAGGGCTGGAACACATTTTGGCGTCTGAGACCTTACTTTGTGCTAATTTAGAAGTGAAAATGGTATGTTCCATTCTTTTTAAAGTATTCTCTGTGTGTGTGTGTGAGAGAGAGAGAGAGAGAGAGACAGAGACAGAGAGAGAGGGATGGAGAGAAAAGAATTTGTGAATATTCAGGATGAGAGATGAACTGTTTCAAGTTTCAGAAATTGTCTTGCTTTAGGACTCTGGAAAAAGAGACACTTCCCTGCCTTGAGCTGTGCAACAATTCCTCTACTAACATTTCCTTTTGCTTCCCTGCCAGTCAAGAGAGCAATCAGATGATGAATCAGAAGAATCAGTGAAGTTTAAGAGACTGCATAAGTTGGTCAACTCGACTCGCAGAGTGAGAAAGAAATTAATCCGAGTGGAAGAAATTAAAAAGCCCAGCACTGAAGGTAAGAATTTAGCAGCTTTAACAAGAAGATGTGCTGGCTAGTGGTCAGAATGGTGTGGTTGAAAAGAGAAGGGTGGGTGTGCCATCCCTTTGGAAAAGCGTATGAGAAACTTTGCCAGAGGAAAAGAAGAAACATTTGATCGCCCTCGGAATTGATTTTTTTTTAATGCACTGTGCTCAAATTAATCAGCTGGATCAGAATAGCCCTTTGCATTAGAGGTCTAATTTTATGGCTGTATTCTACTGTACACTGTTTTCTAGGTACTGTTATCTACCATGGTTTTTTTGTATGTGTGTGGCTGGATTGTCTTTCTTCTTTTATTGCAACATAATTTATTGGGGGCATTCTCAAGTGAAAAGGCTATAGAGATGTTATTATTGGTGGATGGATGGACTGTACCAGACAAACTTTCACTACCTTCCCCCCCCCTTATCATCCTATAAAAATCTGCGGTCCTGAAGTGGCTTTTTGGGAAGTGCACCCAGAGCAGAAAGCTCTATCAGCTGAGCCTGAAACGGGACAGAAACGGGACAGACCCAAGGAAAGGGGCTCCCTGATCCATAACCTTGACTACCAAACTCATTAGAATTCTTAGTTCTGCATTTGTCAGTATAGTAAGAGAATCTGCATAGTGAGTATAGACACTTTTCCAGGAAGTGACTAATGTTTCATGAGGTTTTCATTAATGAAATGTAATAGTGAGTACCAGATTAGCAGTTTGCAGGGAACAGAGTTCTGGTAGGAGCAAAAGATACATTGCCTTTCTGGTTAAAAAAAAATTTTTTTTTCCTAAAAGCCTCTCTCACTTTGCTTTGTTCTTGCATTTTTTCCCTTGCAAGTTCTGAAACCAAGAAATGTGACTCGTAAATGAGCTGTGTTGTTGAAAGGGGGGGGGGTGGATTTGAAAAACTGTAAGAGATAATGCAAGTGGGGCTTATCCCATAGGGTTAGAAAGCGAGTCAGTTTCTCGTGGGATGCTGAAACATCTGCCTGACCGAAACCACACCCTTCAAGTTTGGCAAATGGTTCTTTCAGAAGGAACGATGAACTTGTCAGAAAATAGACATGTATCACTGGAATAGAAGTCAAAAGAATGCCACAATTGATTCCTTGGGCAGAGAGAGATTTTAACCCTTTAAAGTAACATATAGTGAGTTTCACTTTTACAGCATTTATTTGGATTTGATTTTAAAAATGAAATGACAAATGGACATTAAATATTATTCTGCAGCAATAACTAATTATTATTCTAATATTATTATTATTCTATTATTCTGCAACAATAACTAATAACTAATTATATACATTTAAATTCAGGAGAGGAAAAGAGAGGCCTGATAGAGATGTGATTTTTTTTGTGTGAGTGATAATAAAAATATCTAAGGAACTCTGACCTGTTCCAAGCTCTTGAAATCAAAGGCAAAGAAAGCTTGTTCCATACTCAGTTACTCTACGGGTAGTCCTCAACTTATGACCACAATTGAGCCCAAAATTTCTGTTGCTAATTGAAACCTTGGTTAAGTGAGTTTTGCCCCATTTTCTTGCCACAGTTAAGTTGTTCACTGCAGTTGGTAAGTTAGCAACCCGGTTGTTAAGTGAAACTGGTTTCCCCATTGTCTTTCCTTGTTAGAAGGTTGCAGAAGGGGATCCCATGACCCCTGAACATTGCAGCCAGCATGAGTCAGTTGCCAAGCATCTGAATTTTGATCATGTGACCATGGGGATGCTGCTATGGTTGTAAGTGTGGAAAACGGTCATAAGTTACTTTTTTCAGTAATGTAACTTGGAACGATCACTAAATGAACTGTTGTAAGTCGAGAACTACCTGTGCTGGTTTCCTATGAAGTTTTACTAAAACCTTATATTTTTTAAAAAAATATGTAATTTTAAAATAATACACTAAGGCTATGCAGGCTTATCCATATTTGGCCCGGGAAGAAAGATCAACAGAGGATAGGAATTTATCTTGACATACATAGACACACTATATTTGTAATAAGGATTGGATTTGACCTCCTAACTCAAAACATTTTTTGAAGCTGAGACCATTGCACTTTTGGTCATTTGCTATGGTGATACATCGCCTTAATAGCTTATTATTTTGATAACTGCATTGCAAGTCAAAAGGGGGCATTTCAGCCTTCGTCAGCTTCAAAATCTGAAGTTTTGATTGGAGCCAGTTGTAGGGACCACATAACACCTATGTTCAACTCCACCAGTTGCCAGTTTGGCTTCAAGCACAAGCCAGAATGCGTTTGGGACCGGATTACTAGAATACAACATCTGCCATTTTCTCTGCTCCCCAAACTTCCCATGCCATAATTGCTTCTAGATTCTGGCCTTCCTTTTTTGGAGAAGTCCTCATAGACACCATTAGGCAAAGATGTTTCCACAGTAAATTCTATTCCTTTTATTCAGCTTTTCACTATTGGATTTTTTTTTTTTTTTGTATTCTTACAATTGCAATTTAATCATTTTAAGTTAGGTTAGTTTACTTTCTGCAGAGTTTTAAGTCTGCGTTGTAATGTGAATATGTGCCTGTTAATTTTTAGTATATTTAATCTTTTGGTTGTCTGCTCTTCCAGCCAACATTTGAAGAATGTTTGTGTTTCTTTTTTTTTTTCTCATACAATGAGTCGTAGCTCTTGCTATTCTATAAATATGTAGACATTTCTTGCTGTGACCTTTCTAAGCACAACATTAGCCTTTTTAGAGTTGATGAAACCCAGTGCACACTTTCCTTTCCAGGATTTTACTTG
Source organism: Ptyas mucosa (assembly GCA_012654045.1). Taxonomy (NCBI): domain Eukaryota; kingdom Metazoa; phylum Chordata; class Lepidosauria; order Squamata; family Colubridae; genus Ptyas; species Ptyas mucosa. The sequence continues at coordinate 10,173,753 of WNWU01000005.1, forward strand.
AGAGGAGAATCAAATTAGTGCACAAACACTGAGTGAATGTATTGCAAGTTGTGAGTTTAACCAAAACATTTGGGACTTGCAAGTTAAAAGTTAAATATTCCGTGTATTTTGTTGGATTCTTTCCCTTCTGTACCTTGTTCCTACCGTCAAAGTAGATAAATATATCATAATATAGTATGGATTTTCCCTCTCTACTAATAAGCAGGAGGGGGAGGAAAGGAATTTTTTAAAATATAGCTTTCCAAATAGAGTATTTCTATTCATACATGACTTTCACTATATTCAGCTTGACTATAGGTATAGAGAGAGAGAGGATGGGTTATGATACCTATCATTTTCCTTAACTCCTCCATGTAATCATAGATACACAACAACTTACAACACAACCCTACTTTCGCCGTTTCTTACTTAAAATGGCATGCTCTGTATGAAAACTCCCTCATACAGAAATTCTGTCCACTGTTTTGCAAGATTATTGCCCACAAACGTCATAGGCAATGAATTCACAATTGATGACACTATATTAAGCCCAAACTACCTATTTCTAATTTTAAATTCACTTCTTTGGCATTGTTCACAGTTGTAGAAACAAAACAGGCTATATCCAGAGCTGCTGCTGCTGGCTCCTTCTGACATTCCTTTAAGTATATGAAAACTGACAGACCACTCACTGCATTCCTCTTTCATTCATAAACTCAGTCTTCTGTATCCGGTTTTCCTTTGATCTTCCTATCTATTTCTCATTTTACTTTATTAACTACATTTATATAGTTGAATTTATTCTTGCACTGTAAATTCTATTCCTTTCAGCTTTTCACTATTGGATTTGTGTGTGTGTATGTGTGTGTGTATTCTTAGGATTGAAATTTATTTATTTATTTAATTTTAGGTTAATTATTTTCAGCAAAGACTTAGCCTTTTCCAAAAATCATCTAATACTGTTGAGGCATACACCAGTATGCCAGTATTGCTTCTATTGCATCTGTTTTATTCCTTGATGGTGTCCAGATTCTTCTGTTCTTCAACTGCAGTTGATCCTCTACTTACAACAGTTAATTCAGTGACCATTCAAAGTGACAACAGCCCTGAAAAAAGTGATGGTTGTAATGTCCAGGATCATGTGGTCACCTTCTGACAGGCAAGGTCAATGGAGAAGCCAGACTCACTTAACTATCCTTTTTTTAGTAACACGGTTACTGCACTTGACAACTGTGGCAAGAAAGGTTATAAAATGGAGCAAAACTCACTTAACAACTGTCTCGCTTAGCAACATAAATTTTGGGCTCAATTGTGGTTGTAAGTCAAAGGACTATCTGAATTAACTTATCCCCACATGTATTTGGTTGAACAAGAATAAGAAGTCGTATCTTTGAGATATACTTCTCTCCCTCCCCCTCCCTCTCCCTTCCCTCCTTCTGTCTTTTGTCACGACTGTTGTTAGCTAGTGAGAACTAATATAGTGGCATATTCCCTTTCAGGTGTGGATGATCATTCCTTTGACACTCCCACAGGACCAGATGGTAGACCCGCACTTTACTCTGGAATTCACAAGAAACAATTCGTTTTGGATAATTCCTCTGAAAAACAGCCAGATAATGAAAGTGATTCACTGACCTTATCTCCTTCATCCAGCAGCCTGGACACTTGGGGTACAAACAGGAAATTGCTTAAGACCTTCAGTAAATCTGATAGTCGTGGCCTTATAAAACCGCCCAAAAAACTTGGGACATTCTTTTCTTATCCAGAAGAGGATAAAATACCCAAAGTTTGCCGTTCTTTAACGGATGGAGAAATGAAGAACCTTGGCTCTCTCAGTCATGGGGTAAGTAAAGAAAGCATTTGCTTTTATGACAGCAAGTGCAAGCATCATGTCCTGGTATCTTTGGAGGAAATCCAGAGTGTCAGGAAGCAGATCCGGTTAAAAAAGGCAGATCCTAATTATTCATGTTCTAGAGCTTTTCTCTGTCAGCGTCCTGCTAGGAAAGGTGTATCGCCTTCCATCTGCGATCTGCAGCTGCTTCATCACAAACCCAAGAGGCTAGGAAGAGGTGGAAGCTGTGGCTTCTCAAACAGAAGGCTTCGAGGGTGCAATTCAGTCAGCGAGTTCAATATCACATATGTGGTGGAAAGAAGCCTGTACAGTCACCTCAACCTATCACATCTGGTGCGGCCCGTGACTGACAGAACCTTGAGCAAAAGTGAAGAACAGGAGTTGAGGCGGTGCCTACTGGAGGAAGAGGCAGCGGCAAAGAGGAAGTGGGCTTCCACAGTCGATCGCTGTACAAAAAGGGTTCTTTTGAGAATCCACCAAAAGTCTGTGAGTTTTACACCAAAGGTGGCCACAAGCTCCCATGAGGTTGCAGTCAGCATTGCTTGGGGTTCCCCCCTCCCACATCATAGTGTTTGAAAGGCTTACCATTTCATTGCCTTTCTCTTCTCTTCTCTTCTCTCCCCTCAACCGTCTCCTAATTATTGGCCAATGAAATATTCTAATAAATATTGAGGCACGCTATTCTTGTACTTGTTCCTAAACTGACAACATTTTAAGGGAAAACCCTTGCCTTTTAGAATCAACTAAATACAAGAAGTACATTTTCAGACAGAAAATGGCTTTTGTTCCATATTTGCTTGAATCAACAATACTAAGAAGAAATAAATAAACATATAACTAAATACATGGAGAGAACCAGTTTGTCTAGTGGTTAAGGCACCAGGCTAGAAAGTGGGAGACTGTGAGTTCAAGTCCCATGAAAATCAGCTGGGTGACCTTGGGCCAATCACTCTCTTTCAACCCAACTCACCTCACAGGATTGTGGTTCTGGGGAAAATAAGAGGAGGAAATGGAAACTTGGGTTTACCACTCCTGAGTCCCTTGGGAGAAGGGCAGTATATAAATGCAATATAAATGCAATAAACCTTGAGTTATTTATAAAAATAATAATGGCAGGACAAATCAAAAATAAAATAAATATAATTTAATTAGTGACAGTTGTACAGTGCATTTAGATCATAGATTCTGAACTGAGAAACTGTGGGATGGTTCAAATGATGTTCTCTGGCCCATCATATGGAGAAAGTTATGCTTCAGTTTTAGAGATACAGAATTTTAGGTAGGGATGTCATCATTCACCTTTCTACCTTACTAGGTTGACAAAAAAGCCCACCTGTTGCCTCTAAGTTACAGTTTGGAACCAGTGGTGAAATGTAAAATTTGTTGCCACCGGTTCTATGGGCGTGGCTTGGTGGGGGGTGTCATGTGACTGAGTGGGCATGGCCAACTTTTTTTTTACTTTTTAAAAGCATTTTTTACTACCTATTCGCCCAAACTGGTAGTAAAAAAAATGCTTAAAAAAAGTTTTTAAAAAAGGTTCCGACGATCACACGGCACAGCTGTGATCGTTGGAACCTTGTTTTTACTTCTTAAAGCATTTTTTTACTACTTTTAGTAAAAAGTAGTTTTTATCACTACCGGTTCACCCGATCTGGAGTGAACTGGTAGCATTTCACCCCTGTTTGGAACACCCCCTCAAATTGGCTCAGTGACTGATGAAAAAGTGTTGTGAATCCTTCCTAAAAAGTAGCAGAAATACTATATAGATCAGTTTTGGGGGGGTTGTTTTGGCACTTTTTATATCTTTCCAAATATTCCATATGTAACTGGTATGTTTGTTTTTTTCTGTGCTTACTCCCATATTTCTCCAGAGCAGCCTCTGATCAGAGCAGCCCACCTTAAGTCTCTGCCAGTGTCTTTGCTCCTTAACAAATTCTGATTTCCTCAAGCCCTTTAGAAAGATTTGCAGCAAGATAATTCCACCAGAGAAGAAGAGGTGGGAGGGATCATTTCCATTGCTTTTCTTGGCACAGTTGCAAGGCTGCAAGCCCACCAACCAGCTCATTATGCTGCAGATGACAATATCCAGGGAAAGCAATTCCCGTGCATTGCAACGTCGGCATAACTGTGGCTTTGCCAGCTGCCAAGCTAGTAGTGGTGATGAGTAGGTGATGTGGAGAAATCATATTTCTGTGTACTCTGCATCATTAACTCCTTTAAATGTTGTGATTCATGCAAGGGTGGAAGAAGTAGAGGGACTCAGACTGGAATCTCAGCTCATTCTTTATCTCAGTATGCTGACTAAGTGTGGTGAAGGAGAAGTAAGGGGTATGTGTGTAAAAGAGAGAAAGGAAAGCAACGAACTGAGGAGAAAATCAATATATAAATGAAAAAGTTACACATAAAAAGAGATGGAGGGGAAGGGGATCCTACCTATTTTTTTGACTGAGGATCCAATCAACATCCCATTGTGTTATTGATAACTTCCTTCTGAGAAAATATGGTTTAAAAAAAAGATTGCAACTCTTAATTTTCATCAGGCAAAGATCTGTACAGTGTTTAGGATTGTAGTCCATAATTGCTCAGTAAAGTGAAATATTTAATTCCCAGCTCAGATATAGGAAAATAAGGATGAGAGCCAGGGAACTAAAGCCATCTGGGAAGTTCATAGCTGGATTGTATTTCTGAACTAAGGTTTCGGGTTGAGGCAATCATGACTAGCGTTCCAAGAAACTTAAGGGAAAAAAATGATTCTGACAGACAAAATCTCACTTTTGCTAACTTGTAAACTATGGCTGCAGTTGGCTAGTAGCCACTGTAAAGCTGTTAATTTTTTTTTCTAGGATATTTTATCCTTATTCTCCAGTGCTTTGTATGTTAGTGGATTCTGCCCTACTTTGTAACATATTTTATTAAAATAATTTCTTTGGCGAAGATGGTATGTAGAGAATATTTCAGATGGTGAAATACACTTTTCACTTGACTACTTTACTATAAGCATGATGTGCTTATATAAGAGGCAATAACATACTCTTTAAAAATACATTTTGTCCTGCAAATTATTTGATTGTAAGCCTGTTACTGTTATTTACTGTGTATTGCTGATATTGGTAACAGGAATTGATCATCCTTATGTGCTATGACGTAGGCTAGGAAGTCTACGGCCTATAGCCTAGGTGTGTTCAACCATGGCTGGCTGGGGAATTCTGGGAGTTGAAGTCCACAGATCTTAAAGTTGCCACAGTTGAACGCCCCTGCTATAGCTTGTGTCTGTCAGCTAGGAAGATACTAGATAAGCTGTAGGTGCAAGGTCTTTTCTGTTGTGGCACCCAGATTGTTGAATCTCTCCCCCCCTACCAGCTATCCTTGTCATTGTTGAGTTTCCGGAGGTCCCTCAAGATCTGGTTATGCCAGCAGGGCTGGGGTCCCCAGGAATGGGTGGCCTAGTGAGGTGCTCCGTTACGTCTATTATTCTTTGTTTTAATTTGGTTTTCCATACTTTTTAATGTATTTATTAACTCCTTTTAGCTCTGTTGAACAATGCCCAGAATTGTTTACTTGTGAGAGGGGTGACTTAAAAAATTGGTCTAATAAATAAATAATAAATAAAATAATAACTAGGATATGTTGGATTGCATCCTTGGAGAAAAAGCTATATCTCTTCCTTTTTATATATATATGAGAGCTTGGATTAAGCCCTCTTTTACAAAGAGCAGATGCTTTATACCCTGCTTGTGAATTTTAGGCACTATTCTACACTGTCTTCCTCTGAGATCATAATTCATGTTTACTGCAACCTCAGGAGCTATGGCATCCCTTGTCAGTAGGACTGATTACATGTGTTGCTTTTACATACGTTTTGGGCATTTAAATTTATTTTAGTGGCCAAGGCATGCCTAGAACTTTTAAAGTATGTGCATGATCATTTCATTTTTAAGAATCTACAGTCTCTTCATCTACAGTTTTTATTTAGCATGTTTTTGTGAAGTAATTGGAAGTAATGAACTATATGTCCAATAGCAAGCATAAAATACAGCTGTTTGAAATATAGCATATTGCCAAAAAGCAACGTTTAACTGTGAGGGGTTTTTTGTGTGTTTGTATGATTCCATACACCATCCATGCCAACTCTGAATTCTGCTGTCATACATACTCACTGCCTGCATACATGTTCATACACAAATACATGAAGATCCCCAAATGTAATCCTTGTTTGATATTAAAAGATGATATAAACTTTCTGAGATAACTTTTTAAAATTGTTACAGCATTCCTTTGCTGTTGACTTTCTTGTTAAATGAATGTTTTCAGGGAAGAAATACAATTACATGTTCACCAGCAAAGGCTTGTATGATGAGGATAAAAAACATGCTTCATATAGGTTGTCTGGTAGAGCTTATAATTGGCTTTTAGTAATGTATTAATTGGTAGCAGACTTAATAATGAGATATTACATATACAGCATTTATTATTTACAAAGTATATGATGAAGGATAATGATCATGTCCCGATTTGCTGCTGCTATTGTTTTTCTATAAGATGAAAAAAAAGAGAGGGAATAAGGTTGAAGGACAAGATGTAAATGCATAGATCAAAACATAGAAATAGACAGCCAATTTATTTCTGGAAAAGGCAAACATCTGAATTGTAGAACTGAAAGGGAACCAGGCAGTTCTATTGAGCTCCAAAGGCTACCATCTTTTCAATAATGAGCACTTTACATATGAGGATCATTATTAAGCACCAAGTAAATATGCTTTCACTTGGCTGTGTTTTTCAGCTTTGAAAAGAAAATTAGTGTCATTACGCTGACCTGTTTAGGCAAGCAGAACTATTGTATTCAATGTCAGTGTTTCTTGCTTGAGATGTTTCTCTGAGAAGAACTCACTTCTCTAATTACTTCCGCAAGATTATGCCACTGCACATATCACCTACTCTATTCTCTCTTGTAGTAGTATGAAAACTGCTTTGTTTCATACAGGCTTTGGTTACAGATATGGAGTTTCTGAAAATGGAAATTGTCATTTGTTCAGAGATTGAAGATGTCCTTATTGACTGAATCAACCAATTGAGCAGATGCTTAAAATTTCAAAACTTTTGTCTATTTCAAGTACGATAAAGTGGAACATTTTGCTGTTGTTAATATTCTGTACCCAAATGACTCCCAAAACATGGGTTATGTAAAGCTATTCCTCACTTAGGAAATAGTTTTAAAACTCCTTTATTGAAGATCCCAATCTCAATATGAAGCAATAAAATAATTAGTAAAAGTCCAGGAAGGGAACATGATGCATGAACATAATCCAGAACATTTTTTTCATGCTTGCTGCTGTTATTTGTACAATTGAGACGTTTCTCTAGTGTCTTCTCTACCCGAGAAAACAATTGACACCATGCTGGTTTTGTGGTAAAATGTTATAAATTTGCCTTATTTCACAGAGAACCTGCAGCTTTGGTGGTTTTGATTTGGCAAATCGCTCACTGCACATTGGAAACAGTTCAGATCAAATTGTGAGTATGACATATTCAGTCATAAGATACATTCATACATACAGCCCAATGATGGTGTTTGTAATGTGTTTCAAAATTAAAATGCAGTGGCATTTGCTATAAAAGTAGCTATGAGGATAACATCAGATTTCAATTACAATGGATTTTTTAAGATCTTTTAAATTGCATTTCAAAAAACATCTTTTTCCAACAATGACAAATATCTTTATGATTGATTGCCATCAAGTTGATACTGACTCATAGTGACTCATAGATTTTCTCCAAAATCTGTGGAGAAAATCTGTCCCTAACCTGGTTCATTCAGGTCTTCCAATAATACACCCATCACCATTGTAAATGAATTCATCTACCCTGCTGCTGGTCATCTTTTTTTACCTTCCAACTTTCTCAACATTATAGTTTTTTCCAGAAGGATAGTCTTTCCTTAATATGCCTGAAGTAGGATGATTTGAACCTGGTCATTTGGGTCTTGAGTGAGTTGATTTATTTTGATGATCTCTTTGTTTGTTTTATTGGTTGTCGTTGGTGGGGTCTCCTCCAACTTCAAAGTTCAAAAGTGAAAATACTCTTTCTATTCTGTTTCTTGAAGTTTTGCTTCCATAGGGTGTCACAGGAAATACCATGGTTTGCACTAGTTTGATCTTTGTAGGTGTAGCCACATCATGGCATAATAATTATGTTGTTATGATGCTCTCTGACTACATCAATAATTTGTTGATACTAGAGAAAATTATTAGCACTAAAATGAATGTCCAAAAGTATCTGTCCAAATATGACACGCTTATTATTCTGCAAACACTAATGCCAGACAATGCTCTGTGTAATTCTGGACAACATTTTGTATTTTGAAGTCTTAAATTGGGTGTGTCCAGCCTGTGGGCTGCATGCAGTCCTGGACAACTAGTAATGAAGCCCCACAAGATCATAAACTTTTAACATTATTATGTGCATTTATATGGATTATTTATATGGATTATATATGGCCCAAAACAATTCATGTTCACTCAGTGCGGCCCAGGCAAACCCAAAAGTTGGATATGGATGTTTTAAATTATGATTTTTAATTTTTTTATATTCAAAAGGAAGATGTGTAGCAGAATGTCATAAAATTTTGAGAGTGGTAAGGACTGTACTGCTAGAAAGCAGTTGATTACTCAATCTTTGAAATTCCAAAAGAACAAAAAATTAGTTCAGAGGAAGCTTGTTAGTCTGTAGGTCAAACAAGATTTTTTTTAAATTCAACCTTGTGATCACTCAAAAAAATCTTATTTTTCTGAAGGTTCTCATTTGTTAGATATTATTTTCTACATATGATCATTGTAATACGAGGACAGGTTAAATGGGGTGTTTCCTAGGCAATTAGAAAGCAGTAGTATTTATTCCACAAGAAAAATTCAATGGCTAATAAAAACCAACTGTTCCAACCATATTTGCCATGGTTTTATTGCCCAGTCAGAATATTTAGTTAAACTAAGAGTATCAGATGAGTAAAAATCATCCTCCCCATCAAGTTATTCTATCCATTGAATAAAGTATATCAAAATAAGATGATTAAAACTAAACTGGAGCCAGTTTAGGAAAGGTGTAGTGACTAATGCATAATAGTCCATTTTTCACATTCTATTTATTCTACTCTTGCTTTCTCACTAATCACTCTGAAGAGGCCTGAAGGGGATCTGTGACCACTTGGACAGCTCTCAGCATAATCCTGGATTTAGTGAACATAGTAGGCTGTAGCTCAGATGTAAGGGAAGGTCCCCTTCTGATATTTCAGCAAATATATAGTTCTTCCCACAGTCCAGCTGCAAACAAAGCTGGGAAAGGCAAGGATGAAAGATAAAGAAAATGTGAGGATGTATAGAGTATAGCTCCATCCTGTATACATGTTTGCCCTGCTTATGTTCATTTAACATATCCTTGGGAAGGATATCACATTGAGAAAATGTTCAGTAGTGAATAGAGTTGTTTACAAGTTGTTTGATGCTAATAGATAAGACTGAGCCAAGAATTCTCTTTGAAAACTTCCAATTTAAAATGTAGGCTTCTTATTTTATTGCCCTGAATCATCTTATAGAATGCCCTTTTCCATAGGGTTGCCAATCTGACTATAGGGATAGTAATGGCAGTGGGACTAAGCAGCTAAGATCATCATGTTTAGTATTTGAAGGACTATGCATATCACTGGTCCCGTGTGATGAACAGGAATGGAGAAATTAAACTATTCCTGGTTGTTGCCGATTTTATGTTATTGACTGTATTTCAACCCCAAAACAATTGCAGTTAACACCTAAAATTCAAAACAGCTTTTGAAAATTCATAGCCATTAATTTGTGTTGCAGAAATTAGAAATGCTCAACCAACAAATAATATGAGAAACTTGCATTTCAAGAGCATTATTTGCATTTCTTGTAGACTGCCATAATCGAAAGTTATGTCTAAAAACCTTCCTTTTTGATTTTCTGCCAGTGAATTGCTTATTCAAATGAACTGTGGATTGGAGAAGAGACAGGATTTAGACAGATGGGAAGAGCAGGAAAGAACAAAGGAAGGAATGTTATTTATATAATCTATAGATATGTTCTCTCTGCCATATGACAAACAAATTCACCTGGAAGAGTACAACGGAGAATGTAGATCAAGAAAAGAAAATTGTGGGAAGCAATTATTTTCTGATCTAATTTGGGGATTCTCTGAATTAAAAAAGAGGGATGGGGAGTTGATCTCATCCTTTCGTCTCTAAATATTGCTGCCTTTTTGTGCTGAATGGCAACTCATCCATGTGACTTTGTGGTGTTCACAGAATCATATTTTGAGAAATGGTTACTGATGTATAATTTCACTCTGAAACGTTAATACAGTATTCCTTTAACATTAGGCAAGTCTTTCTCATGAATGACCGTGATGTTCTTTCACTTGTTTTTTTGGGACTACATTCCCCCCCCCCCTTCCATTTTTTCCCTGCCTTTGTATATCTAGATTGGTTTTTCCTGCTCCAGAAGCCAATTTTGTGGTTTTGTTGAGCATTTGGGGATTTAGTAGGGCAGGCAAGGGAGGATTGAAATTAATTGTGATTCCGTTACTAAAACACATCCTTCTCCTGTCCAAGTGAATCCAAACCATCGAGTTCCTGAATTGCCACAGAGTGATCTCTGTATAGATGGGAAGGGGAATTGTCTCTAAAAACATCTGGACTGAATCCCTGGCCAGATGGAAAGTCTCTGGAGGGTGGGGGTGAAACACAGCTGCTGCAGGAGGATGGATCTCTAGAACACAAGCATAGGAAGGAAGCCGGTTCTAGCGAGTTTCCCTGTCCACTACCTAAACTAAAAGAAAGCCTTCTATCGATCCTTGTTTTTTCTTTCATCTCTCTAGTTAGGAATCTTTCCCTCTCCATCCATCCTGGAACATGAAGCCATTTTATGAAACCGTTCTGGAACAGGTTCCAGCAGTGCAAAGTGAAGCAATTCTTCAGACAGCTGATTCATTTTTTTGGGAAAACCCTATCAATAGGGCCGGTGATATGAATGGAAAATTCACCAAAATATATATTTCAGGGTGATAGGCCTTTCCACTTTCATGCCATGTGAACTTCCAAAGGCATCTGAATTTTGTCAATATGGGACTGGGTCTGGTCCAGTTTGCAACTGCTTTAATCATTAATCTAATTCATCTAAAACAGTTCTGGTTGCCTTTCATCCTAATTTTTCCCAGCTTTCTTGACCATTCTCCTTTTCACTTATTGCTTTTGAAGGTCATGTAATCTTAACTACAGTAGATGTTCTTTTCTCCTAATCAGTACCCATAACTTTACTTGGTGGGGATGTTATCACACAGTAAGAGAGAGATTATTTTATCCCAAGACCAATATTAGGCTTCCCTTGGCAGTCTTTGACGCAGCACTTGAGCATCATGTGACTAGATTAACACGGCCGTCAGATGACTATGTGTGAGGTTAGCCACAATCAGTTAAATCTATATAGAATTTAGGCAGGCAGAACACAATTAACCTTATAAACAAGCGTTCATTTCAGCCAAAAACCAAGAGTATTCAAAAAATTGATCTTAATGTGAAAGTAACAGATACAGGATGTGAGCTGTATTTCAAATAGCTTTTCATAACTTCCAAAATGTTTAAAAAGAAAGGACAAAAAAAAAGGAAAGTTAGCTGAAGAACAATATATATTGAGCAATACTGATGTAAATGAGTTTCATACAAGGATCTTATGAGTGGGGTACAACTGTAATGTTCTCTTTCCAGAAGTTGGCAGAGACATACCTAATGGAAAACGATTGGATTATGCCACTTGTGTTATTAAATAAAAATGCATGCGTGCAGGAATTATGTTATTTTAGCATTCTGCCAATGAGTATAACATTAAAATCAATATAGGTGGCTAAATTGAATATATTGGCTGTGTGGTGACATTTGTCCCACTTTGTATGTAATGGGTTATTCTGGCCCAATGCCCATCAGGATTGTTATGCTACACGGTGATGAACAATAACTCACAATGACATTTTAAGTGATGGCTTAAGAATTGGAAGACAAGCATCATAGGATAGTCAACAGGTAATAACTAACTGCCCTTTCTTCCATTATTTTTCCCACTGTGAAGAATTTCAAGGAAAACATTGCAAATATTGTCCAAGGGAAAGCACAGATTCCTGGGGAAAAAGTGGTCTGGTCAGAAGAACAATATATAATTCTCCCCATTGCATCCACCCAGCCCACCAGGATGGGAAGGCAGAGCATGTTATGAGTCCCATCAATTAGAAATGTACATCTGATGGGATCATGAAGAAGGGCCTAGGGATTGTGGTAATCCCTTCTTTATGGAACAGTATTCCCCCTGAGCTCCAATTGACCCCCACCCTGTTCCTGTTCTGAAAGGCCCTAAAAATGTGATTTTGCCAGCAGGCCTAGGGACTACGAATGGAAACGGAGCTGCTTCAGGTGGCTGATTTCATTGTATTGTTGCTGCCATGGAGGATGGGTGTATGTATGTGTGTTTCTGTGGGTGGTATTTTTATGGGATTTTATTATATGATGGATTTTTTTAAAAAAAAATATTGTAAGCTGCCTGGAGTGACCTATTTGTGAGTTGGGCAGCTATATAAATATTGTTTAATACGGGGTTCTCCAACCTTGACACCTTTATGACTTGTGGATTTCAACTCCCAGAATTCCTCAGCCAGCGCATGCTGGCTGAGGAATTCTGGGAGTTGAAGTCCACATGTCACCAAGGTGCCAAGGTTGGAGAACCCTGGTTTAATAAATAAGTAAATAAATAACATGTTTTGGGAATCTGCAATTTGAACAATCATTGTAAGGTACGCTAAGTCTGAGAATGGCCACAGAAGGATAAAGATGGGAAGCTGCTCTTTGTTTCAACTTCCCTTTCTTTTGACAGGGAAAGGATGGTGATTTTGTCTACAAAGAGGTGATCAAATCCCCTTCCACTTCCCGCATCTCCCTTGGCAAGAAGGTGAAATCTGTAAAAGAAACCATGAAGAAAAGAATGTCTAAAAAATACAGCAGCAGCAACTTGTCAGAGCAGGTATGCCAGTTTGTTTGTTCCTGTTGGTTTGAAAATGAAATCACTTCTCCAGCCTCTTTTGAGGCCTCATGAAAAGGTACAACAGCATTTACTTGAGAACCTCCCCAGGGGTATCATGTACTAAACCAATTCCGAGGCCTTTCAAAACTAGTTACTGTGAAAAGAGCCTCAATAAAATCATAAAAGGAAGGTAAGATTGAGTTAAGCCAGTAAAATTTACGATTTCATTTGATATGCGGTGGTAGTTCGCATGTTATAAAGAATGACTGAGTTTATATATATACCCTGAGCAAGTCTCTAACATTGTCAAAATGCAAGCAACATCCAAATCAAGGGTCTCTAACCTTTTTGAGCTAGTGGGAACACTTCAAAGAAGGAGCAGGAGGGGCATTTTCTCCAAATGGTCCCCAAAAGGACTCTGGTCAGTCTCAAAACACCTATTTATCAAAAGCCAACCCCATCACTGGACTGCACTTTATTTTATAAATCCCTTAAGCCTACTGGACATCCAGCTTCAGTTTGTGCTTTCCTCTATAGATGTTAGTTCCCATTGATTTTTTTTTCTAATAAAAGATATAAACATGGATTACAAAGAACTTACCAATGCCAAGAAATATGGCTGAGGAATATAAGAGGAGTGAGGGAGCTCCAGGATCCAAAACATAGCACCATACCCTTTACATTCCAAGTGAAAAGCTTGAAAATCCTTAGAAATGTAACATTTCACTTACTTGATTAAATGTATTTTGTTCCTGTGTCCAGAAAAAAAGTTACACTCATTTTAATGAAAGTAGCAGAAACATCAATCAGTAACATACTTTCTCATTATTTAAATGTGGAATACAATAGCAGTTTAAAACAAATGATCTACAGTAACTAATAAATATATTAACGTATAAAAGTATAAGAAATACTGGGTACTTTTTTTTACTAATTAATAATACAAAAAACATTAGGCTGGCTATCTTGTCCATACAGAAAAATCTTGTATCTGTTATATGATTTCATCATCTTTTAATTGATTTAAGGAAAATTCCACTCTGTAGTATAAACTCTCTGTAATTGCATCATGTTTATTAGTCCTTATTACAAATACTCATTCCATTAATTTTAGTTCATTGAAAATGAATAGTACTTTTTTTATAGTTCCTAACAGTTTTTGTTTGTTTGTTTGTTTAATTTGATTTATATGCCGCCCTTCTCCGGAGATTCAGGGCGGCTTACAATGCGTTAAACAATAACCTTCATACTTTTGTATATTTTATACAAAGTCAGCTTATTGCCCCCACAATCTGGGTCCTCATTTTACCTACATTAGAAAGGATGGAAGGCTAAGTCAACCTTGAGCCTGGTGGGATTTGAACTTGCAGTAATTGCAGGCAGTTGATCTTAATAACAGTTAATGACACTGCTTTAGTCTGCTGAGCCACCAGAGTTTTAGGATACAAAGGCAGCTTATATGAAAAATATGAAATATATATTATGTGATCATGAACTACGTAAATATTCTGCCCTGTTAGGAATGATATATCAACATCTGAATAGAGAGATCATTAAATTTGATCATGGAAAGCAACATGTAGCTTTGACATCTGTGCAATCTAAAGGCTTTACCATGTGGTTATCTGAGTAGCCCATAGCGGGTCAAAAAGGAAGTCAGCAACTTTTTAAATGAGCAAAGTATGCTGAATGAAAAGACCCACATTTTTCCTTTACAATACACTTAATTCTGTTATTACCGAGATCTATGATGATCGTTGATTCCTTTAAAACTCCTTTTTTCAATTTTCCCTGGCTAAAATCAATTCGTTTTTCCAAGCTTGTTGCTTTTGGCAAATTTCACTCAATTTAGTTTGGGAGGCTGTCAAAACAGCCAACACTTTTTATTGTTATTTTTTCATCAGTCTTTCCACTTCAACTACAGTAAAAACATAACAAGTCATTGGCATCAGCTGGGAAAACAGTTAATATTGATGAAATATCGCCCTCTAGAGGCCTATCAAATAATCCAGTTGCTATAGTAGGCCATTATATTTTGCATTCAGGAGTAGAAGAATGCTGATCTTTGATACCCAAAGCAATCTTAACGTTCGTGATCTCTGAGATACCTTTATATTGCCAAGCTAAATTCAATCCCTCACTCTTATCTGTAATGATATGGGACAGATATAGATTTCAAGGCAGAAAGGCTCCGTGGAGGTACAATAGACTTTTACTGGGAATTTGGATCTGCAAGTTGTTGCAAACAAAAAAATAAATAGTTTGTGGCTCTATACAGGAACAAGGCAGTCCTCATATCCACCCTGAAGTCCTTTGTTGTACAGCAGACCATCACAATAATACCAGACTTCCAGCAGAAAACAAAGCCATTTGTTGTCATGTTGGCTGTGGCAGTGCAAATGACAAATGGCCTAGCTGGATTCTGTCATTGACTACTATCCCAATATAATGAAGTGTTTGCAAAGAAATATTTCTTCTGTAATAGAAATCCCGATTCCTGCCCATGTTGTTAATTTTAGTCAAAGAAAAGCAAATGTGACAATCCCAAGTATTATACAGGACAGTTGTTAAATGAGTTTTGCCTCATTTTATGATCTTTGCCACAGTTGTTAACTGCAGAATCACTGCAGTTGTTAAGTAAGTAACACAGTTGTTAAATGAATCTGGCTTTCCCATTGACTTTTTCTTGTCAGAAAATCACACAAGTTGATCACATTGACTCTGGGACACTGCAACCATCATAAATACGACTCAGTTGCTAAGCATCTGAATTTTGATCATATGACCATGGGAATGCTGCATAAGTTTGAAAGACAGTCATAAGTCACTTTTTTCAGTGACGTTGTAAATTCAAACAGTCACTAAATGAACTGTTATAAGTTGAGGACTATCTGTATATCAGAAGGAAGTGCGATTCCTAACAGCGTATTTATGTTATCCATTTTTTAAATTTTTGAATTTCAGCCTTTCAGAGAAAGTTAACAATTCTACACATCTTTTTAAAAAACAGAACTTATTATAACAATGCATTTAGCTATGTGCGCATACTAAAATAGAATACCTTGTTCTATATCAAAAGCCAGTCTGAAAAATGGAATGCTTTAAAATGTTAAGTTGATTTTATTTTTAAGCATAAGAACATAACCCGAAGTACTGTTATCAGGAAGGATGATCTGCTCTAAGACTGTCATACCAGCTGCTTATAATAGTAAATTCTCAGATAGATAGTTTGAGATGAGGATGTTTGTTACGTTTAAAAACTCCCCTCAAGACTATGCAGTAAGAAAAAGGACAATATTTCTAGAGTGTTTGGCTGGCAAAATGGATTTTTAATCCCCTCCTTTCCAAGCCTCCCAAATCTGCAGAAAGGAGTCTTCCTGAAGCAACTTTCACAAGTTTGTGCAGAGATCATGGGTAGCCATAGGAAGGAGAAATTCTATCAAAAGAGAAATTTATACATATATTGGATATAGCCTATAACAGTGATGGCTAACTTTTTTCTCGTCGTGTGCCAAAAGTGCATGTTCGTACGTGCAACAGCATGCGTCTGTGCTGGCACCCATAATGCAATGCAGCCCCCCTGCACATGCGTGCATGACCCGTCTATGCTTCCCCATGCATGCACACATGACCCCCCTGCGCTTTGTTTTGGGCCTAGTAGGCCTCCCTGCAACCTCCTAGACCCCAAAAATGGGCTGGGGGGGGAGGGACATGCTGCATCCCCCATGCCCCATTTTGGGCCTAGTAGGCCTCCCTGTAGCCTCCTGAGCCCAAAAACAGGGCGCGGGTGGGGTGCGCCATACATCCCCACGCTCCCCCCACCCTCCGCATGTGTGCGTGCAACCCCCGCCCCCCACATATCACAAAAATCAGCTGGCCGGTGGGAGGCAGTGTGGAGTTAAGTTGGGCAACAGCTCGCATGCCCGCAGAAAGGGTTCCACATGCCAGCTGTGGCACGCGTGCCATAGGTTCGCCATCATGGGCCTATAATATAGATAGAAAACAACGAATTCCATGATCCTCCTCAGAGCTTTGGCTTTGTAGATGATCTTACAATTTCAGGATTGGGAAAAAAGCAATACTATACAACACTGGTTTTTATGGCTCAGTCCAATGATTTGACTTCTGCAGGGTTCCAATGACCAATACTTCTCTAGTAAGAATGTACAAATAAGTCTTCCAAATTAATGAGCAAAATTATTTAAAATATAAGAAAGATAGATCTTCGGAAAAACAAGTCACTTTCTAACTAAAGGTTTGTGGTTTTGGTTTTCTCTGGAGAGTTGCTTGATTTGTGGGAAGATATTTCCTGATGACACTGCAGTACACAAATAATAGGCTTCATCAGATGGTTTGTGATTGCATGTCAGTGGAATAGCCAGCAATTCTTGATATCAGCAGGTTTCTTTAATTCTTTGCTGCGGGTGTTCTAGAGTAGTCTACAACATTATTTTTAACACCTTCTATCAACACCTTCTGCTTTTTAAAATGCACACGCACCCCCATATCCACACACTAAGTACTCTTTTAAATGCAGATTGGTTCAAAAATTACTGTTCACATCCTTTTGGATCTATTTTGGTATCTAAATGAATAAATGAAGATGAAAAATGCATATTATTTTTCATGTAAAGGGTTTTTGGTTGGTTTACCATTTTCAAAACCAAATTGCAGTACTAGACTAACATTCATTCATTCCACCACAATAACACTTTTGGTTATTTACTCCAAATAATAATACTTTTGTTACTTCATCAACCATTCAGTTAACATTGAACATGTATAAAGTACATTAAATGAAATATTTTCCAAAGGAAACTGAAAATAGTCTTGGACTAGCAAACCCTTCAAATTTGAGAGAAAAATCTAGATTAAATCCTAGATCTCTCTCCATCTTAAAACAATAGATTAGACAACACACATTAGAAATGTGGGAATCTCAAGTGCAAAACAGAACACAATTCTGATTTGTTCAAATGTGCTGAACGCATTAACCTGTTAGATTCACTTATCACAAGATAACTCTTTGTAGAGGTGAAAAACCTGTGCAAATTAGGAAGAGGTTTCCTTCAGCTATAGGAAAGTAGCTGGGTTTAGGTTCTCTTCAGATATCGTTTTCTGTGTGACCCTTATCCTGATCTTCTCATGATTCAGGAACACTGCTTTCTTGTCATTTACTGTTTCTTTTTAGCTTACAAGGGGTAAAAAGAGGAAATGATAGATAATTGCTGCTTTTTGCATCATAGTTGACGCCAGATCCATAGCAATGAATTCTACTAGGGTACAGCAGAATTTTAAAACCACACAAACCAATAGTTTGACTACATGGGAAATTTAATACCAATGGTGAGGTTTTTGTTTTTCAGGAACCCAATCTGGATGTAAGGCCAGAGTCTCTTCAGGCACCACAGCCAGATACCGATACTTTGGATAAACCAAAGTTGAAAGCTGGTGGTTCAGTAGAAAGTTTGCGGAGTTCCCTCAGCGGCCAAAGCTCCATGAGTAAGTAATGTATATAAGGTCATCTGTGCTCAATTTAGATGTAAAACTCTCAACCTAAGGAAACATGGCCTAGACCAGATGCTAATACTTTGTTCATATTCACTGCCTTCATCCATTCTTCGCTTCCCCATGTTTAGCTGCATCTATTGTGGGAGTTAATTATTTCAAGTTTTTTTTAAAAAAAATGATTTGCCATTGCCTCCTTCCTAGGGCTGAGGGAAAGTGATTGGCCCAAGGTTACCCAGCTGGCTTTCTACTTAAGGTGGGATTAGAACTCACTGTCTCATATTCAAGCCTGGTGCCTTAACCACTGGACCAAATTGACTGTCATAGATAGTAGGGATTATTAACAGAGTGGGCTTTGTGACTCTTCATTTATGAAGTAGTAGGGGGCTCAATTGAAGACTAGGATCTGCGTTAAGGTTTGGGGAGAAGCAGAAGTTGTGTTAAAGTAGGAGCAGCCACACCATATAGATTTGGAAATCACCCAGAGTCGCTTAGGTGAGATAGGGGGTGTAGAATTTTGATAAATGAATTCAAATAAACAAATAAATAAATCTCTGGTGAGCTACAGATCAGCATCAGGTTAGATTCTAAAATTGCCATTAAAGAAGCTATAAGATCTATTGTATTTGCTGTTCTAATCACACCTAGAATGGTGGTTTTAGACTAATGTCAAAGGAATGTTCTTGACATTTTATGGGATTACACATGTTGGGATCTGCTTGTTATCTTTTGCAATTCCTTTGCTTTTACCTTTTTTCCTGCACAAATAGGTGGACAGACGGTAAGCACAACTGACTCTTCAACCAGCAATAGAGAGAGCGTCAAGTCTGAAGATGGTGATGATGAGGAGCTTGCATACCGAGGGCCTTTCTGTGGTCGTGCCAGGGTTCACACTGACTTTACCCCCAGCCCTTATGATACGGATTCTCTTAAACTCAAGGTACTGTTCATGAACTGACCAACAAATTTGAATTAAGGGATATTGCTTAAAAGGTACTGAATGCTCTCCAAATGTTCCATGTTGGACCTAAGATTTCATAGAAAGGGCTACCTACCCAAAGCTCCTTGATACACTAGTTTCTCATTTTTATAAATGTTGAACAATAGCTTTAAAATCATCATCTAACTATTTTTTAAATGGTTATAGCAATAGCACTTAGACTTATAGACCGCTTCATAGTGCTTTACAGCCCTCTCTAAGCGGTTTACAGAGCCAGCATATTCTGGGTCCTCATTTTACCCACCTCAGAAGGATGGAAGGCTGAGTCAACCTTGAGCCTGGTGAGATTCAATCTGCCAAACTGCTGGCAGCCTGTGATCAGCAGAAGTAGCCTGCAGTACTGCACTTTTAACCACTGCGCCACTGCAGCTCTTGTGAAACTACTTTGTTGTAATGTAAAGTGCATTTCTTTCTTTCTTCAAGTGGTTTTATATGGCTGCCCATCTCCCTAATGAAACTCTGAGTGGGTAATGGAAATTTTAAAATACAGTATAAATACAATATAACAATGCACATCTAGGCCAACTACAATACCAGGTGGCCACCAAAGCCACCATACACCAACATTGTGGGTTCTTGACACACACACCCCAATGTTCAGTAAAATAGCCAGGTCTTCAATGCTTTCTTAAAGGTGAGCAGTGTCAGGTTTAACCAAGCCTTGGATGGTATGGTGTTCCAGAGTACAGGTGCAGCTACGGAAAAGCTACACATCCAGGATCCCATTAGATGCAATCCCTGACTGACGGGTCCTTGAACACCTGACCTAATGGGATACGTTCAAACAATGAGAGTAAGGCAGTCCCTCAGATACCTCAAATACATTCATATTCTCTCTCCTCCACTTTTTTCTGGATAATTGATTATATGACTCTTCATTCAGGCTGGAAAGTCAACCAACCCAAGTATTTATTTTTATAGAAAAGATCCTGTAAAAGGCAGGATTGACGAGTGTGGGTCAAAAATTGAGCCAGTAGTGACAGGTGATATTAGCTCCATTTATACTTTTGACAAAAAATATTTTCAGATATAAATTCCTCCTGAGTACTTCGTCATGAAGACGCATGCCGAAGATAATTTTTTAAAAATCTATACAGATGTTTCTTTAAAAAAAAAATACAGAGAAATGTGTTTTATGTTGTTAAAATGCTACAGAATTAAGACGTGACCTGTGAAGTCTCTTTATGTAAAGAAAAAATAATTGAGCCGTCCTTTTATTTGCTTAGTTTCATTTTTTTTCCACAAGAGATTGTACACATAGGGGCTATCCGGATTGATTTAGTAGATCCCTTAGATGTATTCTTTATTTTCTCAACTACAGAAGGGTGATATTATTGATATAATTAGCAAGCCTCCCATGGGTACCTGGATGGGTCTTCTGAACAATAAAGTTGGTACTTTCAAATTCATCTATGTGGATGTGTTAAATGAAGAGGAAGAAAAGCCTAAAAGGCCCACAAGGAGGCGCCGAAAAGGAAGATTACAGCAACCCAAATCTGTTGAGGATCTCCTTGATCGCATCAATTTAAAGGTCAATTTCAATTTTTTCCCCTATTTCTTGGGTCTTATAAGAAAGGCTCGTTTGCTCTCTATGTAGGCAAGGATGATTATCCTTCAGTAGTTACCAGCTTCAGGTAGCCAGGTGTGTGACAAAGGATTGTTGGAATTTTGGGTCAAAATATCCTGAGGAAATTTACTCACTCCCACGTGTGAATTTTTGAGCATATGTGAATGTTTTAAACTCCTCTTCTATTCCTTTGGTTTGAACAAATTGAATTGTTCAAATTGAATATACCTGTCATGGAAGCCAACCCACCCAGTCTACATTATACCTATCAAATCAGATTTGTCTTCCTGTACTAAAGCTCATCTTCTTTATTTCCTGTAGTCTATTCATTAATTTATAGTAGTTTAATAGCCCAGGTGAAAAAGTGTTCCTCTTTCTTTTCGAGTGCAGAAAACTTGATCTGAAGCTTTACTTAAGGGTTTTACTTGCCAACTTCCAGTGGGTTCAATTTAAAGCTCTCCCCAATAGGTTCAACATGTTTCAGCCAAATTCCAATCCTTTTTTACCAAACCTTACGAGGTGCAACCCATTTCATGCCAGCAGTTGATTCTCTAGATAATGCAATCATAGCCCTAGAAATTATTTGAATAGCTGATGATCCATTTCCAGTATTCTTGTTTTCCTTCTCAGTCCCCTCATTACCTAACACTGAAATTATCAATTCCAGATAATTAAGCCTCTTATGGATTTTATTTATTAAACATTTTTGAATTTGTTTTGCTTCATGCTTATTATCAGATGGAGTTGACAAACTTATTTCTTTTCATGCTTTTCCTGCTCTGCTATTAAAGTGGAGTAACTTTTTAAAAGCAAGCTGATTTTAGATTATTGGATTCTCAATTCCACAGCAGGAATAATGTGCCCAATTTAGTGGATAATACTGCCTGTGGTTAAATCTCTACAGATGTTCTGTGATCACATATTGTGTTTTCTTAGTATATAGTATACTTGTTATTTTATATTGTCAATAATTCCATTTGTTTTCTCTCCTAAATTGCTTGATAAGCTATTTGTTACAGTTTTGTTTACAGAAACAGTTATTGATGCGTAGTTTTTAATTTATTTTTCTAGAAAGATTTATTATACCTGCTCTGCCTTTGTTTTGTTTAAATTCTGTTTGATGTTAAGACTCTGTAAGAGCCAGGAATAAATTAAGCTATTCAATGAATAATTCCGCCTGCTCAGCAAGGATGGATAGATGGACTCTTGTCTCAGACTTTTTCTGTAATCAAGCGTGGCTCCCCCAAACATCATTAAAATGTAATCACAGCTAAAATTTTGACTGTAAAGAAAGAAAGACAAATCATTAAACAAAACAAAGGTTTACGGGAGAGTGAAAGCAAGAAAAATTCAGGAGATATTAAAACATTATAGCCATTGGGAAGGCTGCAAGGATCAAATGTCTAAGCAAAGAGATGGTAGGCCTTTTAAAGAGAGAATTCCAACATCAATGAGACAATAATCTAACTGTGGAGCAGTGAAGGAAAAGCAAACTTTTTTGAGAAGCTGTTACCTGTCTCCCCAAAGCCCTCTTACATTTTTTTTTATTGCCAGTAAAGCTACTTGAATAGAAGAGAGCAATTGCTAACAGCTGGGCTTCTGGCAAGAAAGATGTTTTTTATTACAGCAGCTGTCTAAAATAAATCCATAGTCTCCATTCCGTGCTATAATATGTGCAACTATCTCACTCTAGAGGTATCTCAGCAATCTTGCCCTAACTAAAACACATTCAGGTGGAACATGCCCAGGCTACCATCATTTTTTCTTCTCCTCATTACCATCCTTGAAAGGTAATTCTTCATAAAAGATAGACTACTCTTCGTGTGCAACAAATGTCTCTTCATTTCTTCTCATAGATTTTATTCAGTCAAAAGTTAAAATGAGGAGGAAATGCAAAGATTTTTTTTTTCATATTTCAAATAAGTAGGAGCATTTTATGCATGATGTTTAAATAAAATATATGCTGTATTTGTTTTTGACCTCACTGGATAGGCTTTCAAACTTTCATTGGTTTTTAGAAAAATCAAGACTAGCTGCAGCCATCTGCATGTAACAATATTTGCATGTAACTAAAGCATGTGTGATGATGTCTGCTTCCAATGAAGGAAGAGTTAATGTATTTGACTGTATGGTCAAGTTGATGTTGACTCTTAGCAATCACATACAGGTAGTCCTCAGCCTATGGCCTGTCTCTTAGCAATCATTTAAAGTTATGTCAGACTCTGGAAAAGTTACTCATGACCAGATTCAGAGTTCCAATAGACACCATCCCCGAAGTCACATAAACACATTTTGAGTGCTCAGTAACTGGCCGCCATTTATGGCAACATCCTGTGGTTACATGACCATCATTTACTATGTTTTTGCCTGACGCCAGCATTTACTTCTGATTTCTAGCAGGAAAACTGAATAATGGATTCACTTAACACTTCACTTTTACGACTGAGGCATTCACTTAACGACCACAAAAGATAGTAAAATCAGATGCAGTTGCATGGTGATCTGCTTATTAACCATCGCGAATATGAGCGTAATTGCGGGCTCAGTTATAAGTTGAGAACTACCTGTAGATAGATTTTTTTCCAAGAATTCATCTCCAACTTGATCCTTCAGGTTTTCCAATAGTGTACACATCACCACTGTGACTGAGTTCATTTATCTTGCTGCGGATATCTTCTTCTCTTTCCTTCCACCTTTGCTAAATTTTTCAGAAAACCAGATTTTTGCATAATACATCCAAAGTATGATAATCTGAGTCTTAAGTGATTTATTCAATGATCCATTGGCTTGTTTTCTTAGTTATCACTGGTTTTCTAAGGTATCTTCTCCAATATCAAAGATGTCAATCCTGACTTCAACTTTTGTTTTTATAGAATGTCAGATGGAAAACCATTGCTTACACTATTCTGGTCTTTGTAGGAATAAACACCTGATTTTTTTTTCTCAAGGCCTTCATTGTTACTCTATGAAATCTAATCTGAGATCTGTTTCTTGACTGCTGGCCTTTCAACTGTTGTTAGTTGGTCTTAAAAGGGAGAAGCTATCCGCCACTTCAGTATTTTCATTGTCAGTTCTAAGGCTGGTTGCTGTACCAGTTGCCATTACCTTGGTCTTTATTGTTAATCTTAGTTCCATTTTCTCACTCTTCTCCTTGATTTTCACTACTAGATTTTATTCGCATTTTCAGCTATCATAGTGTGAACGGTATAGGACATCATTGATACTTTTTTCTCCAATTTTAAAACCACATTCATTTTCTTGCTATTTTAAAACCACACCCATCTTCATTCAGTATGAATAAATAATATAGTAAGTCTATCATTAAGTGCTATTTTTTTTAAATGAAAGGGCTTATGGAATAGTAGGCATTTCCTGGAAAAAGTGTATGGCAACTGGCAACAGTGCCAGTGATAAAGAAACTTGATATTTAAGCAAATTGCACTGAGTCAGAACTTCCAGATAATACTGTGATTTTAGGGTAATACTGAGAACAACATTCTTGGGTGCGAATTACTTCTGGTTAAGCTTCGATTCAGGAATTGAAAGTGCTGCCTCAGAGAAAGGCAAAATGCAAATAAAAGCTTTTTCTTAGTATGCAGCAAGATATATATTTTAAATATTGCAAGCCACCAGTGTATGGCACAAAATGGTTATATTTCAGATAAATTTAGAACCAAGGAGGAAGCAGTGGACCAGGATAGAAGGGGGGGTGGGGGATAAAGGGTGAAGACTGCAAGAATATTCACATCAGGGATTCATGATTTGGGGAGGGCATAGATGGAAGAAATATTTGTATTCATGATACTAGCTGCCATCGGGTTTTTTTAAAAAAAATATTACTTCAAAAAGCCCGTAAAGGCTTTATTTCAAGTTGGCATCACACAGTCTCCATTATATTTTGAATGAAGGACTCAAGGAGTTAACAAATTAACTTCTTAGTCACTTCACCCCATGCATATTCTTTCATCAGATGGACTACCTGCCAATGTGGCACATCAGTGAGGGAAAATTTCACATTGGCACTGAAGTGTGTGACAGCTGTGTTGCAGAGGAATTTTTATAGGGAATACAGAATGTAAAATCCACTGCAGTCAGAAGGAAGTGGAAATCTGTTTTGCTTGAGAGAAAAATAAAGGGAAGACTATGGATATGTTAACCTGTATTACTGCATATTATTTTTAAAGCACCTAAAATGGTATGACTTAAAATGTTCTGTGTATACTTACAAATTGGTTATAATATAGCAGTCAGCATCCACTGATTAGAAATATAAAAAAAACCCAACCTTGTGAAATATACAGCATTTGAAAGTAGCATCTTTTTTTGACACAGGAGCACATGCCAACCTTTCTGTTCAATGGCTATGAAGACTTAGATACCTTCAAGCTCCTGGAGGAAGAAGATTTGGATGAGCTCAACATTCGAGATCCAGAGCACCGAGCTGTTCTCTTGACGGCAGTGGAGCTCCTGCAAGAATATGACAGTGAGATAGATCTTCTCCCTTTTTAGTGTACAGCTAAGGATGTTACCTACTTGGGAGTTTGGAGAGTCTAACTGTGAACCCCAAAAATCTTGAAAATCATGGCTTGCAGGGAGCTAGAGAGAATGTAGAATAATCATAAACGGTTCATAAGAAATAAATGTCACCGTGCATTGGGAAATTTCCATAGAGTGTAAGGTGCCTCCTAAATAGAGAACCTGCCAAGGCAGGGCTTGTAAAGATCACCCAAGAAGAAGCCCACAGAGATGCTTCTCTGACCCAAATATATTCTAGGCTGGAAAAGAATTCCCAGTTGTCCACATTAGCACCTGCAAATACGCTGTCCCTAGTTTTTCAGTTAAATTTGCATTGATATAGTTATGTAGCAATAGCATGAGCAGAAGCACCTTGTCCATAGGAAGCACAGAGAAGGAGGATTGTTTTTCCAGTCTCCTGAATGCTTCATTCAGTGTGGAAAGACTGAGAAATTCTGTGAAGACTTTTTTGTTTTTTTAAGACCTTGAATGTTATATTTCCAAACCTGCCCAGCACTGACTATATTACACAAAACTGCTTAATGATGATAGCTAACATTTGTCTTCTTTCTTTTTTCTCATTGGCTTCTCAAGTATTTTTAAGCAATTTATTTTAAGCCATTTATTTAAAACAGTGGTGAAATCTAAAATTTGTTACTATCGGTTCTGTGGGTGTGGCTTGGTGGTGGGAGGTAATGTGACTGGGTGGGCATGGCCAACTTTTTTTTACTTTTAAAACCATTTTTTCTACAACCTCATCGGCGAAGAGGTTGTAGAAAAAATGCTTTTAAAAGCCTCTGACGATCCCAGCTGATCTGCGCACTCATCAGAGGCTTTTTTTTTACTTTTAAAAGCATTTTTTCCGCCGAAGAAGTTGTAGAAAAAATGCTTTTAAATTTTTTTAAAAAAACCTCTGATGATCGCGCGGCTCAACTGGGCATGGGGGGGGGGCAGGGATTTTTGCTACCGGTTCTCCGAACCGCCCACCTCCATCACTACCGGATCGGGCGATCCGGTCCAAACTGGGAGCATTTCACCCCTGATTTAAAACCTAAGTTGTTTTGCAGGTTGCTTGATCTAAAAGAGAAACTGAGAAGCATTTTCAATCAATGTAAATACCACTTTCTTAGTTTTGCCATTACTGTTCTTTACTCAAGGTAATAGTGACCAGTCGGGCTCTCAGGAGAAACTCCTTGTAGATGGCCAAGACCTCAGTGGATGTTCTCCCCGGGATTCAGGCTGCTACGAAAGCAGTGAAAACCTGGAGAATGGTAATCTCAGCTGTGCTCATTTGAATTGCATGCCTAATTCATTAGCTTCTAAAGGAACACCAGATTCTGTTTCCAGGAACAGCACTTAACAGAATTTCTTTTAGTGGCGACTTGGGCACTGCTTTCATTGTCTAACAAAACAATTGTTGCAGACCTGATTAGTGGAGACACACTAATTCTGGGGCTTGCGCACTTTTCCAAGGTTCTCTGAACAGACCCTTTCCCTGCAGTCTCTATAGAGCACTCATTTTTCAGCTTTGTTTTTGGTAGTTGCTTTTTTAACATTCATGTAGTATAAAGGACTCCACCCCTTTCCTGCATGCAAGCTGTGTTGAATGAAGTTGCTCCACTAGCACAAAAGCATAATGAGGAAGTGCTTCAGATGAAGATTTAACTCATCTGCTTACAATAGATTGAGGAAATTATTCAGAGCCTTGGGGGTGGGGGGGGAAGACTGTTTTCTAGCGAATGGTTTCTTTACTTGGTATGCACGTGGCATCCTTCTTGGCTCAAAGGGTTGTGTTGCTGAGCTCCTACTGGAGCCTTTTATGTAAACTGCAGCATGTCAAGTAGGATGAAGCACTGACAGCCTGCAAAGTGAGAAGCACCTGCTGTGCACTATCCCAGTGATCACAGCTTCTTTCAGCCTTTGTAAATGGAACGCGCATCTTTCTGAAGAACGGGCTTCAGCACAAGAAGTGGATGGCATAATATAGAGAAGCAAATATTCTAGGTTTACCTAAAATCATGTTGGCGCATAATATTTGCCAGGGAACTGATTGAATCAGAATAGCCACAATATTACATAGAAAAGTGTTAACAGGGCTTACCATTTAAGATTACAAGGGGGCATTTCAGTGATGTGTTTCAAGCTATTTTTGCCATTTCTTCCTTTTCTACAGTCCAGATAAATACATTTATTGCATCCATTCGTCTGGCTTTAGAATGATTGAGCAGAAGCTGTATCAAGCGCAGGAGTCTTGTTTCACTTGCCTGTGCCTCCAGGTCTCTTAACTCTGAGGAAACTCCAGCTGAGGAATCAAAAATTCTCTCCTGGGAAAATCATTTCTGTTGGGAAATGTCAAATGAACTGGGGGAAGAAAGGATTAAACTGTCCCTTTTCATATACTGTTGTTCCAATTGTTATTTAAAACTTAGAACGTGGACAAACTTCATCTATACGAGTCACATATTCCTCAGAATTTTGTTTTTCTACATATACAGCATAGATAAATAATAAAGCGTGGGTATCCCTGGAGGCAAGGAGGAAGCAGATGCCAATTTCTTTCAAAGATCTACTTCTTTTCTAAACTTTTATTTCATTTTGTTTCAGCTAAAATACGGCAGCCTTGTCTCCTGCCCTCAAAATTAGCCAGCGAATATCATTTTAAGGATTTCCACCGAAACCCACTGGTGAATTTTCCAAATCTACCCTTAATGAAATCAACGGAAGCTTATCAGCAAGAAAAGAAAACCCAGTTCAGCTGCGTTCATCCAATTTCCAAAAACCGACTCAAGCTGCCAGCAGCTATGGATTTCAAGAAGAAAGGTAGAAGTTTGCCAGTTGGTGTCTGCCGAAGCTGGGAAGTTTTAGAAAGAGCCCCAAATATGCCAATGTGGCCAAGATCCCATTCTCTCGGAGACCTTCATGGAAATATTGGCACTGGTAGTCTAAAATCAGTGGATACTTTACCTCTGGATTCATCAAAAAAATCAACTGAGTCTGAAGGTGGTGGGCAGATGATAAAACTGTTGTTGGCTAATCAAAGAAAAGAGGTTGTTGACGCCCTTAAGGGGAAGAGAAAGGAATTCCACTTGTCAGCAACCATGCCTTCTACAAGAATGTTCCCTCAGCGTTTGCTCGAGAACTGTGATGCTCGGACAGCTTCCCTGTCCTATGGTATGACCTGGACTCCTTTTGAAAGTTGTAAAAAAAGTACCCATGATCTTGGAAGAGCTAATACTTCTATCTCCAAAGAAAATGTGGAAACTGATCAGAAGGACGTGAGTGAGGCAAAAATGCTACCCAAAGCGTCTTCACAGCCACCGCCAGTCCCTGCGAAAAAAAACAGAGAACGCATTTCTAATGGACACTGTCATCTCCCCTCAACTCTTTCTTGCTCAGATGTTCCGTCTTTGCCAGCAAAAAAAGTTACCCTACAGGGTTCCTCCAGTTCCCATGAACTGACTTCGTGCAGAACATTTCCTGATCAGGAACCCAAAAGTCCTCCCAGCATAAGGCCTCCTTGGTTGTCCGACCTTCCAGAAACAGCTAGTGTCCAGCAACATGTGTTAAAACTAGATCCTTCTTCAGTAAGGAAGATATCCTGTAATAGAGGACTGGATCTTGAAATGTTGATAGAAAATAAGCTGCAGTCTGAAGATATCGATCTTACAGAAGAGCCCTATTCTGACAAGGTGCCAGAAAAATTTAAATTTTCCTAACACTAATTCTTTGGAATACCTTTTCAATTTTTTCACCTTTAGAGTGTCTTGTATCATACCCCAAATGCATCCATGCATTTTAGTAATCATAAGTTCCAGCAGTGAGTATAGTAAGCCATTTGGCAGATCTATATGCTATACTATACTAAACAATTTTCATTGTTTTGCTAAAAGGTTTTCATTTTGAATATTAGTAATTATCAATTTGGAAAATACTGTATGTCAAAAATGTAACAAAAGTTACAAATCCGAACTCTTATGTAGTTTTCATGTAGTGAATATCATCTGTATGGCAGCACATAATGACCTACCAATAAAGGCCACTATTTATGTATGAATATATAAATTTAGCCTTTATCAAAGCAACAAATTATATCTTGTATATTGCTTGGAACAGGCTAAATGAAGCAAAGTTAGGAACATCCCTTTTTTGGTATCTTCAAATCAGCTTTGATCCCTAATTACTATGAGGACAAGTTCCTGCTGTTTTCTTGGCAAAATTGCAGAAGTGTTTTGCCCTTGCCTGCTTCATAAGGCTGAGAGGGAATGATTGTCTCAAGGTCACCCAGCTGTCTCTGGGCCTTTGGTGGGACTAGAACTCTCAGTCTCCCAGTTTATAGTTTGATGCCTTAACTACTGCACCAGACTGGCTTTCCAGGGACATCTTAGATCCATCAATTTTCATGATAAAGTTAAGTGCATACTGAAGTCTGCTTTTTAAAAGTCTGCTTGCTTTGAATTTGTTTGTTGAGCCCCTTTACACCAATGTTCTCCTCAACCTCCCACAATAGTATGCCTTCCAAATGTTTTGAGTTTAACACTCGTAATACCAGTCTGCGTGGAAATTATGGGAAATACACTTGGAGAGCAATAGATAATGGCAGTGATCTTTAAGGCTTCTTAAAGAATACCCAAAGGTGCTTTTCAAAAAACAACTGTATTTTCTTGGTTTTTCTTTGAAAACATTTTGCTTTACATGCAAGAAGCTTCTTCAGTTTTGAAAGATCTGAAAAACCAAGAAAGTCCGACTGTCTTTTGAAAAGCATCTTTGGGACAACCATGACCTGAATGATTGAAAATCTCCACAAACATTCTTAAGAAATAGATTTACTACCCGGTAATTTACAGAAAACCCTTGTACAATTACTGGGGGTGGAAATCAAATCATAAATATAGATGTGCAAATATATGGAACAGATAGTTGTCGAGTTAAACTTCTTACAATTTCTTAAGGAACCATTCCTTAATATCAGAAGGAACACTTTTGTTAAATAGAATTTTGCTTAATTCATTATAACTTGAATTTTCATCTGGACATCTGCAGCATGGCCGTTGCGGGATTCCTGAACCTTTGGTGCAAAGATATGCTGAAGACTTAGATCACCCTGAAAAGGATGTTGCTACAAACCTGGACCAAGTACGAGTGAAGCAGCTGAGAAAGCAGCACCGCATGGCGGTAAGTCAGCATTAAATCTCATTAAAGCATTGTCTCTACCCCTCAGTGTGACTGTGGTGCTCCTCAACAAATTATCCATCACATTGTGTCTGAATGTCCATCAAGAGCCTACACCGAACCCAATGTCTGATTTTTTTCAGTATAGGCCACCCTGTCCTTGAATGGCTGTGTGGACTGGATATTAACATTTGAACTACTATAAGTCCATGTATTTGCCATATGCTAAATAAAATAAGCATTAAATCCCCATGGCAAGTTCAAGGGCCAGCAATAAAAGCAAAGAAAAACTTAAGTCTTTTTGATATTTTGCCACTTTGAATTGTAGAGTGGGAAAACCTTGAACAGTTTGAATATTAAAAGATGCCGCTTATCTTTTCGTTTTTTTAAAAAAAAAACTGCACACATATAAAATTAGCCTATTTTATTTTTTTGGCAGTGGTGACAACCTTTAACCTCTGCAGTACTAGTGAAGGACTGAGAGAAAGTTACTGACAGCTATCTCATTTTCCTTGATAGATGGTGGAATCTTTGCTTACATGCTACCTATCAGTCTCCTCTACCAGCACTTTGTAAGCAGTACAGAAATTGTTCCCTGGCATCCTTGCCTTCAAAAACTTTTTGATGTCTTCTCTTATTTAACTTGCTGCTTCCGCAGGAATTGTTAAAAGCTGATAGCAAGAAGCAGATAACTTATTTAGTGTGGAATTCCAGGTGACTCTTTACTAAGAGCCATGGTAGTGCAGTGATTAGAATGCACTATTGGAGACTAATTCTGCTGACTGCCAGCAGTTCGATTCTCACCGCCTCAAGGTTGACTCAGCCTTCCAGCCTTCCAAGAACGGTATAATGAGGGCCCAGGTTGTTAGGGCAATATACTGACTCTATAAACCGCTTAGAGAGGGCTGCAAAGTACTATGAAATGGTATATAAATCTAAGTGCTATTGTTACTATAAGTGTACAAGAATTTGGACGCATTATTTAATTTAAGGAACGCATTACTGAAGTCACCACAGAGAATGCTGAAAAAAAATTATTCAAAGAATAATTAATTTAGTGTTCTTACTATTCCATTTGTCCACAGGAAAAACTGACACACGTTCTCACATTCTCTCACATGAAGATAATATGTATTCAGATTGAATTCAATAATCACAGCAGCTTCTTTCTACATGGAACAGATTGATGTTGCTTTTTCCTCAAGTTAGAGAAAAGGCCAAACAACAGCTTGAATTGTTTGTTTGTTTTTTCTTTTGCTACAGATTCCAAGTGGTGGCCTCACTGAAATTTGCCGAAAACCTGTATCACCTGGAAATATCTCTTCCATAACTGACTGGCTAGTTTCTGTTGGCCTT
The DNA here is from genome assembly GCA_012654045.1 of Ptyas mucosa. Lineage (NCBI taxonomy): Eukaryota > Metazoa > Chordata > Lepidosauria > Squamata > Colubridae > Ptyas > Ptyas mucosa. Next base: position 10,205,768 of record WNWU01000005.1, read on the forward strand.
CCAATGTACTCAGTCTCTCTCAGAGCTGCAGGAATCAATGACTTAAGTAAAGTGCCTTCTCTGTCACAAACTTCACTTCATGAGGCTGGCATCACTGAAGAGAGGCATATAAGCAAGCTTTTAACAGCAGCGAGACTTCTGAACCCAGAGACAATTTAATCCATTCTGGAATATAGTATTTTTTCTGTTGGAAAACCTATCATTTCTTTTAAAAGCAATTTCATCATTATTTGCCCCAGAAAAAGCTTTGGGAACAGGCAAATCTGGTCCTGGAGAAGGCTGGAGTTTCATCCCTCTTCATATAAAACTTTATCAGCTGTCCACAAGGAATTGTTTTTCCTCAAAGAAAAGGCACAAGCAATAGTTTTTGTTTGCTAAAGACTCTTAGCCTTGCTTTTGGCCATTACAAAAAAGTTCTACATTCTTGAAAAGTCAACAACAAACATCTTCAGTTTTTGGGGAAAGGGGGTAGCAAATTGTAGATCTCTAGATACTTTGGTTCTATTCAAAGTCTAAAGCGTAGCTAACCATTAAGGATTTTTAATTCAAATTTATATAATCTACTGAGGGAAAATGTAACCACAACAAATGTATTAAAGATTAGATCTATTCTAATAGAGATTCCTTTCACATCCTTTCCATTTCAGCGATTTATATAAAAATATATTAATCAAGCTCTATCTTCCCAATATAGTTTCCTAGAAGGTGGAATTGAAGGTCAGAGTTGAGGAACACATAGCTTTCGAATTTCCCCATAAACAGAAGATGAGGCATGGATCAACAGGTGAGGGCCACAGATTTCCAATCTGACAGTAGCTAAGCCAGAGTTCTGAATTTTATACCTTTTAGCTGATCTTCATTGCAACTTACCAATTTTTTAAAGCTCCTTTCTTTAGAATAAAAGTAATTTTTAAAAGTTCTATTTAGCAGCCAGTTTTAATTTGCCTTAAAATGCTTTTTGAGCAGTTTACTTACCAGCCTTCAGATTTACAAGATATTTCATTGTTGCAGTTTTGATTTACCAATAGCTTATTTTAAATATTTCCTATATCTCACAACATCTCGTGTAAAGTTGCTGTTTTTTAAATTGCAGACTTTAGTTCTCAGGCTAACAAGATGTTTATAGCTGTTAATGTTTGCTGGCATTACTGAAAGGCTGAAAGATATTTTGCCTTTTGTATGTACATAGATATATATATAAATATGATAAAATGCTTTTCCATGTTAATTGCAGTTTTGTGTATTGTGACGCATTGTCGTTCAGTTTGCTGCAGCTTTGACTTGGTATCCTGACCATATCAATGGTACATGGGTTGTCCCGTCTGCCCCAAAGAAAATCTAACTGGCTGAATAAGCAAAATATCACTCATTATCTAGAGCAGCGGTCACCAACTGGTGGTCCGTAGACCACTGGTGGTCCGTGAGAAAATTATGGTGGTCCGCAGAAAGATTTGCATTTTTTATATTGCACTAAATCAGGGATCCTCAAACTACGGGCCCTGGGCTGGATACGTGCAATGAATGCTTCTGTTGCTGCAGAGTCTTCCCCTTCGGGGTCTTTTTGTGTGGGTTGGAGGGGGGCAGAAATTCCGACTTGGGGTCTGCTTCAGCCTCCTGGTGCGGGGCTTTGAGGAAAGGCTGGAGGGAAGTGCCACTGGTGGCAACGAGCTAGAGGGCCTTGTTCCAGTGGGACTGCATCATGGCCTGAAACTAGCTGACCATCTCGGCCTGCTGAGCCTCCAGGTGCTGGTACCTGGCCTTGCACTCCCGCAGGTCTTCCCTCTGCTTGGAAAGCCTATGCTCATAGTCCTTAGTGAGGTGCTTCTGCTGAGCCTCCTTCTCGGTGAGATCCAATTTGAACTGAGCTGTTTTGCCAACTCTTTCTCGTGGTGACTGCTTAGCTCCAACAACTACTTCCTGTTGGGCCCCTAAGGAGCCCAGGCGGGCAGGTGAGGAGTGGCTGGCTGGGTGGGTGAGTAGAGGCTGAAGAGGCACCACTTGATGCGAGTGACATCAAGTTGGTCATGCCCACCAACATATGATCACCTAGCCATGGCCACCCAGCCAGTCATTAGGCAGATCATATTAGTGGTCCGCGGGATTTAAAATTATGAATTTAGTGGTCCCTGAGGTCCAAAACGTTGGGGACCCCTGATCTAGAGAATCAGAAAAAGAATTCTACTTCAGTGAGATTTCGGGGTTGGAGGGAACTCTCAAGCTATAATTCCTCTAAGAATAGCTAAACATGTCTATTATTAGATATTGAAATGATTTACTAGAATGGGTTGCTGGAGCAAACTGGTTTTGTTTTGTTTTTTCTTTGTGGTACCATGTTCTTGTTTACTAAAACTATTAAACTATACAATGTAAAATCTCTTCCTTGTTTCTGTGAATATAGATAAACTTTATTTTTGTACATGATCAGGCATATTATATACCAAATAAGTTTGACACTTCGATTGTCCAGTAGTACCTACTAACTACTAATTAGCTATAATAATGAAGGCTTTTCAGGATAAGTAATGCCCCAATAGTTTGAAGATGTAATGGACTCAGTCTAAGCCTGGGACCATGAAGCCTGATTTCAGATAGTTTCTCATCACCTCTTTGTGCCTCCCATTGCATTACCTCTAAAGAAGAAATCGTTTTACAAAAAAATGCAATATTCAGCTAAGAACATTTCTGCAAAGCATAATTCTGCCTTTCCAAGAACTCTTTCTCACCAGGTATCTTTCGCCTCTTACTGTCTGTAATGTATCAGGTATTTGTGGAATTTTACTAAAAAAAAAAAACCCTTACCATTCCAACCTTCACTATTTTATTAGTTTATTCTGACAAGCACAAAAGTGATTAAAGATTTCTACTCACAAAAGGAAAAAAAAGGAGTGTGGTGAACATTTCTTCTCATGTACAAATTTATTACTTTTTAATTAAATTAATGGATGACTATATATGCAGAGAGATGTGCTCCGCATGTAGATTGTGTGGTTATAGGCTTGTAAGATTAGCTGGAATTCTCATTTATTTGTAATATACTGTAGAAGTTGATTTTTTTAAAAAAATTATTACCGCAAACAGTTTAGTGGAAGCAGCCTGCAAGGCAGCCACAGTAATATGTCAGGGTATAAACAATGCCACTAAGATTTCACATTCACAGAATTACAGAATGACAAAAAAAAAAATCAATACTTTATACATCTCAAGAAGTATATTCATTAGGAAGGATATAAATAGTTAAACTGAGATCAGAAGTGTACAAATCCAATGCTGGTTCTGTTGATATTGCTTTATACTTTTTAAAAATAATTTTAATGTGCTGTTTATTCTTTTGTTTCACATACACACAATCCTTATGAACAGAAATTACATATTATTTATAGTATAACAACTAACGCAACTGCTGACCATTTCCACGTTATTCATATTGATTCTGAAAAAGCGTTAAATCATTTAGTATTTCCAGTGTTGCAGAGAAAGTCTAGGTGATATAGAAGAACCCCCTAGCTTGGAAGCTGTAAACAGTAAGCTAGACTCTTGTATTGATCTTCTACAGACAGGTAGGACCATTTTAATATAATGGAGGATGGTTTTTAACTAGCAGTTAATCAAAGAGGCAGCAAGACATGCTTCACAGTTCTCCTGAGAATTGTTCTAATTATAAGTTTGCCTTTGGGTGCAAGTGGTAATGCTGTAAATAAAGATATCAGAGCACAACTCCTCATTAATCTTATTTATGCAAACTGTAGTGCAGCAATAAAGGTCAGTTCACCAAGTCATAGCTGTACATATGTATTGTATTATTTTTAAGCCACATCTTTTGTCCATACTAAACCCCTAAATGCGATTTATTTGGGAATTTAAAAAAAAACCAAGTTATGTAACAACTAACAAAAGTTGCACTTTCTGTATATTTAAATAACTTATTTTTCTCCCATTTACTGTTCTTAAATAATGTAAGTAGATGTAATATACCAGCATCGATACGTTCTTGCAATTTGCTTCCATTGCAGAAAGTTGTGTAAAGAGAAAAAAAAATGGGGGGAAAAATCTTAAAGATGTGTAAAGATTACCGTGCTGTTTTACATCAAGAAAAGAAGCAACAAAATGACTTCTGTGTGTATGAAAACAATTCTACAATTATGTACTGTTGTTCAAAGGAAAATAAAATTCATGTTGATATATTATCTTTTTAACATTCTTTTACACGCTGCAATAAAAATGGAAACGATAAGGCAAAAGAAGACTAGAATTTTGCAGAAGTGTTAAGTTTGAAAGGTGTTGGAAAAGTGTCTTCCTTAGCAATCTGGCATGTAGGCCTCACGGCTGCCACAATATACCACTGAAAGGTTCAACTGACAGAGATTAATTGGTATATTTCACTGATCACTTGGGAAAGAGCATTCTGAAGATAGATGTGGAGCTATCATTTATTTATTTATTTATTTATTTATTGGTTTGATTTATATGCCGCCCTTCTCTGGAGACACAGGGCGGCTTACAATGCGTTAAGCAATAGCCTTCATACTTTTGTATCGACTTGCTTAGTAGGGCTTTCGGCCCCCCCAAGCGGTGTTCTTTTTTATACAAAGTCAGCTTATTGCCCCCACAATCTGGGTCCTCATTTTACCTACCTCGAAAGGATGGAAGGCTAAGTCAACCTTGAGCCTGGTGAGATTCGAACTTCCTGGATATTTTCCCAACAAAGATTTTGCCAGCCATGGGGGTGAAGTGGTTATTGATTATGAAACCTATTTTGCAGCCTTCTTTTCAAGTGTCCTGGGATAGCTATTGGTATATACTCCATTTTAAGATTATATTTGGTCTTAATCCATTAAAATTAAACCAGTTGGGATCTGAGATCCTTCAGAGTATGGTGCTGGGGGTGGGAATTATCAAAGCACAGCTTCAAAGTGATGCTCCCTTGGAAATTCAGTCTGGTCCTATTCTCTTGTCATTTTATTTATAACAGTGTTTTTCAAACTTGGCAACTTTTAAGATGTGTGGACTTCAACTTCCAAAATTTCCCAGCCAACATCAAATTGCCAAATTGAAAAACAAATGCATTGTTTTCCCAAATTGATACTATCTCCATAAACAGGCTTAATTTAGTCAGGTAATGGTTACTAAATTAAATAGTTATTGCTTCCAATGACTGACTCAGTTTATATTTTTGCTCTTTTACATAGCATTAAATGTAGCAGCTAGCAAATGTTCTGTATTTAGTAAAAATACAATGAAAAAGTGCATTTTACACAATGTATATGAAGTATAAACAGTAACAGTAACATTCCATTCCATGAAATCACCCTAATGGTATTAGTACCTACAATAAAAATATATATTTCAATTTTTAGTACTGAAGGCTGTTACAAAAATTTGCAAAGATACAATACAATATATGGTGGGCCACGATTAACAATTATCTAGGATCGTACTAATTTATACACTGCTCAGATTGAACATATCAACTGCCATTTTGCTATCAGTTTGAAATTTTCCCTGGGACGTTTATCTTATTTATAATATCATCTTTTAATGCTTATACAGATTACAGATGGCTTCCAATGAAGTAAGACGTGACAGTAAAACCAGAATATAAGGATAAAATATAGTGAATTTCAAGGAAATATTTTAAAAAAATTAAACTTCAAGAACTTTATGAAGCAATGCCTTCACAGGTAGACCTCACTAAATGGTTGCCCTGTTCAGTAACCAGTTTCAGTGACATTGAAAAAAATAACTTTACAACCAATCCTGTTACAATTTACAACTGTTGTAGTGTCCCCTCAGTCATGATTGAAATTCAAGCATTTTGCAACTGGTGGGCATTTACTATCATAACAATATCCCACAATCACATGATTGACATTTGTCAATCACAGCCAGGGTCTGATAATTAATGGAGAATCTGTTAGTAAAATTGCCCAATTGCAATTACATGCTATCTTAAAGATGGTGGGTGTTTCTTCTTAATGATGCTGGAACTGACATCATTAGTCTGTTGTGGTTTTGTGGTGTTTTTCTTAATATCAGTTGCTTAGTGATGAAGTTTTTGCCAGTCTCAATTGTGGTCGTTTAGTGAGGACCACCTGCATTAAACTGTAAAAGATAAGATGGGGATTACCATCTATCTAGTAGGATGTTCCATTGTTAAAGAATAGACTCTTAGAAAAGCCCCACTTTCAGTCAAACAAACCTGTCTTTCAGATTTAGGTAACTGTCAGGCAGCCACTTCTCAACTTTATCAATCATAAAAAAAGGGAGAAATCAGCAAAAATTGTAAGCGTCCTTCCTCTGCAAAGTTAGTCATCCATCTTCATCCCTGACTCAGCAATTCATTCCTGCAAGAGGGCAACTTTCCAGCAAATGGAAAGAGGGCATTCCCTGCAGGCATTGTTATACTTATGATACAGCCACAGGCTGTATTTAAGCTACTTTTCAGTAACAAAATAGAAATAAAGAACAGCATGACTGTAACAGTCCATCCTTTCCTATATTCTTTTAACAAGGAAGAGTTATGTCTTCTGAAGAGGCTGCAACAGAGGTAGTTTTGGAATCTTGTCAAAATGAACATATTTTCTGTTCCTTCTGTGATGGTGTGAGCCTGATAAAATTTAAGCAAAATTACTTGTGGATTTACAGGAATATATACAGAAGTAAGGAAATTGCTTTCAGAAAACCATCTACAAACATTCTAACACTGTGGTGTCAATCTGGCGGCCCGTGGGCTCATGCATCATTTGCAGGACACGCTCACCCCAGCTCCACGAAGGGGAAAAAATTGTGAAATGTCATGTGATGGCAACTTGATGCGAGTTTGACACCAATGTTCTAACAGAAGTGATGAAATGCCTTAATGATCTTGAATCCTTTCCAGCAATTTTGATAATCCAGATAATCATCATGAACCTTTTTTTTGATAATGTGGAATCTATGCAATAGTTAGCTAACCAGAAATTGCTATGAAAAAGTAAGTTCAGATTTTTAGAGATGACAAAATATTAATACTCTTCTTGGCAGCTGTTCGGTTTCCAGACTGTCCTGTTTCCAATCTATTCCAAATACTGTATTTTTTGGAGTATAAGACGCACTGGACTATAAGACGCACTTACCTTTTTGGTGAGGAAAAGAAGAAAAAGAAATGTCCCTCTGCCTCTGAGCAATTTTGCCTCATTGCAGCGAATAACAAACAGCCTGCTTTACTTTCATTTTCGTTTTCAGCATAGCTTGATTAGCACAAGGGGGAAAAAATCTGCTCCAGCAATTTCTTCCTTACAGCAAGCAGCAGAGCTCTGCGCAAAACAGCTGAGAACAAATGAGCTGAGAGTCAGGAGGCCGGTCCAATCAGCTTGTGCTAATTAGGCTGTGCTGAAGCTGAAAGGAGCTGTTTTTTTCTTGCTGTTTGCTTGCAAGGAGGTAACTGCTGCGAGGCAGAGGCCAAAGGGTGGGGGCCAGTGGGTGGGTGGGTCTACATTCGGTGTATAAGACGCACCTAAATTTTCATCCTCTTTTGGGGGGGGGGAAAGGTGCGTCTTATACTCCAAAAAATACGGTAGTTAAAACTATCCAATGGCTGCGTAGTGTGCCAAAGATGTGACAAAGTTGAATGAAATATGGATTTTGCTTGGAAATATTCCTAGGGAATATTTCACAGCAAATGCTTCTTTCAGGCTATTTTTAAAATAATATGTTAAAAATATTATTGCTCAATAAAATGGCAAATCTTGTTTTGTGAAAATTATAAAATTGCAGTGGATTGAACATGAAACAAATAAGACAGCCATCAACAGATTCATTATATGAGACAGGCAGTGATATAAGTTCTGTAAATTAAAACAAGAAGACTTGTGGGAACTAATAGTCTCACAGAAACACCCCAGGGCACTGACCAGATCTCTGTTCAATTTGATTTTGGCTTAAACATTCTTTTAATTGAAAATAAATTAAAACATGAAACTGGCTTGCTGCAGTCACAGCCACCAGGATCATCTTGCTTTTTAAAAAAGTACTTCTAATCCCCATATATGCCTCATAGGCATTCTTTAAAAATAAAATAAAAAAATGAGAAAGCATAAAAATAACTATGCATGTATAAATAGATTAATAAAACAACAAGTGCCTAGAGCAAAACCTTCAAAAATTTGCTCACATATGCGGTACAAATAAATGGGTATATTATGAAAAGTTGGGAAGATGAAAAGATGGCGCCATTGAAGTCTAAAGGGAGTAGGGGGGGGTCTAACATTTTGGAGTTGCTTTTGACTCTTTTATGAACACGGTACCATTGCACTCATCGGCCCTGAAACAAGGCCCTTACTTTGGTTCCAAGAGAATGTCTATCATACCTTATTTTTTTTTCATCAGTGAGCAAACGTTACCTACTTAACCCCCTCATTACTTGATCCAGGCTTACTAGTCATCAAATGGGCTAACTTACATAATGTGTCCAAAATCAAGCACCCGTGACTTCCTGAAGCAATGAAATTTGAGAAATCTGTGGCTCTTTCAGCGCTATTGGCTGCTGCATTTCCCAACTAGTCTCGCAAGCTCTTATTCCCTCCCCCAGGCAACAGTAGCCATTTACCTGAGGGGAGCGGGGGAAGGAAGGAAGGAAGGAAGGAAGGAAGGAAGGAAGGAAGGAAGGA
>WNWU01000005.1:10214422-10246467 GCA_012654045.1 Ptyas mucosa
GAAGGAAGGAAGGAAGGAAGGAAGGAAGGAAGGAAGGAAGGAAGGAAAAATGTCCAATGTTCCTTGCCATAGTCCCACAAGAAAACTCAATGGTGAAGCCAGTAGGAAGTCACTCTTACTCCTACTGTTCTTTGCCCACACCAGGGGTGGGTTCCACTAACCTTCGCTACTGGTTCACAACGGGAACATGCATGCACTTCTGTGCGTGCGCAAAGTGTCTGTGATGATGTCTGGGTGGGTGGGCAGAACCTCCCACCGCCATTACTACTGATTCACAAGATCCAGATCAAACCGGTAGCAACCCACCACTGGCCCACACTTGGTCATTCTGTTTCTCTGTTTAAGTAAGGAAATAGCTCCGAAACTATGACCCAACCGATAATGGGTTGTCTAATGGTATATAGCCGTGATGGCGAACCTATGGCACGCGTGCCACAGGTGGCACGCGGAGCCATATCTGTGGGCACACAAGCATTGCCCTAGCTCAGCTCCAGCATGCATGTGTGTGCCAGCCAGCTGATTTTCGGGCCTTCCGGGCTCACTGTAAGTTGGGAAATGGGCCATTTCCAGCCTCCGGAGGGCCTCCGGGGGATGGGGAAGGCCTCTGGAGCCTGAGGAGGGCGAAAAACGGGCCTACTGGGCCCACTGGTAACCTTTTTGTCATCATGTGCCAAAAGCAGGGGAACGCAGTGGGGTCGCACACGCATGCAGAGGGGTCATGGGTGCATGCATGGGGGGCACTGGGGGCATTGAATTATGGGTGTGGGCACACAAGGGCACGAGCCCCCCTGCTCCCCCATTTTTGGCACACGATGGCAAAAAGGTTAGCCATCACTGGTATATAGTATCCTGACAGGTTGGGATTATTTAAATTCTGTGTTAAAGCATGACCTTAGTTGACAATTATGAAAAAGTACCTGCTGATACGGTTTCATCCAATGAAAAGATCACCCAGATAATTCTTAGTTGGATTTAATGAACAAAGGACAAGTAAAATAATTGCGCTAAGAGCCAATGAATGATGACATCTAAATGCACCACAAATTAGCTAAGGGCTGGTTCAGAACAAAAATAGTGTCTATTTAATTCCTGCAGGAATTAAATTTCACACCAGGAAGAATCAGTGAAACCATTCTAGAAAGAGCAAAGAAAGGAGAATAAAAGTGTAATTTGAGAAAAAGAAATCTTGATTGCTATCAAAATCAGAAGCCATGGACAAGTATTTAGGCTTGACAGATGAAGTCTTAACAGAGCAAGATGGGTCAAGATCCCAAGAAGACAGAACACAACCTCTGGGAAAGCAATCATGAGAAAGAGACATTTAGAACTGACCTTGTGAACAAGTTTAGATAGCTGCTTTACCAGAAATATGACTTAATTCTGCTTTTCTTTAGTCAGTGAATTTAGCTGGGAAGAAATTAACAATATTGTTATACGGGGGAGGAATATGGCAGAAAATTCCACAGACATTCAGGGAGTGAACTCTGAGTAGTTTTTTAAGTTTACATTGCCATTCTCCCAAACAATTCTCCATGTGCACATTTTAAATTAACTAAATTAGCATTCACTGGGATTGTGAACGGTGAAGCTCCAAGTGAATGATGTGAGCTCGGCAACCTCTTTCAACTGGACATTTGTGCATGTTATTTTTCTGGTTGGTTATATCCTTTCCACTTCTACTTCTCCACCAGTTCTCTTGGGTTAGTCTCACTCTTGTCCTCAAGTCTCAGTTACTATTTGACCAGTTCTGGATTCAAAGGTTAAGCAAGGTCAGACTTGTCTATGGAGACTATCAGTCATCCCGGTCATGATTGTCCCAGTCATCCAGGTCATGGTTGTTTTCAAGAGGCAATTAGACTTTCTTGTTTTTCTTTGAAGATGTTTCACTTCTCATCCAAGAAGCTTCTTCAGCTATGACTGAAGCCTCCGGGATAAGAAGCAAAACGTCTTCAAAGAAAAACAAGAAAGTTCAGTTGCCTCTTGAAAAAGCACCTTTGGAACAGGGTCAGACTTGTTAGCATTTGAATTTTGACCTCTAGACAATCTCAAGGCTGTGGGCTAGACTGAGAAAGCATTGGCAGAACCACTTCTATTCTGTTGTGGAGGAAACAGCACAGAAACCAAGACTCAAGTTAAAACTGAGGGCATCTTTGCCAGTTTATCTTTACTTTTCCAAACTGCTTTAAAGTTGCTTGTATGTCTTTTCCAATTAAACTGTCAATTTAATAAGGTTATAATTTTATTCTCTTTGGTGCCAGACAAATAATATTTTATTCCCCCAGACCTCAGAATGTTAACTTTTAATGATGCTGTTTAATTAAACTTGTTTCTGCTGTTTTATGACTGTTTTAAATATTTTAATTAGTTTTTGTTTTATTATGTTATGTTGCAGCTTTTAATTTAGTTTATTGTGATTCTAAGCCACGCTGAGAAAATATTTGTTTCCGGGAGCAGCACGTACACGTTCAAAATAAAAAATTCAGCACCCTATTCCAAATAGCTTCCTAAATTAAATAAGTTAAGGTAGGAAAAGGAGACCTGCAGCATAATATCACTCGACTGCATTGCTTACTGACAGCGAGTCCTGCAGCTCCTGTTGCCACTGTAACCAAGGCTATGCAGGGAGAGGCAGGAGTCTCAAGCAAGGAGGGCAGGCAGGGATGTACAGACGCCGTGGGGAGGACCTCAGATGGGCACTAGGGAGAATGGGATGTCAATGGGGGCCACAGATGGGTCAGGGGAGTCAATGGGAGGGAAAAGCAGAGTAGAGCTGCAGGCAGGAAGGCAAAGGGTACTAGGGTGTATGGGATACCTGGGATCTCATAGCCCATAGTGCAGCGGCCCCCAACCTTTTGGGCACCAAGGACCGGTTCCGTGGACAGAGGTTTTTCTGTGGACTGAAGGGGGCATGGTTTTGCTTGCTGCCTGCATGCTGCAGATGGGGCTTCACTTGTTTGCATGGTCCAGTTTCTGGCATACCGCGGCCTGATGTTGATCCACGGACAGGGGTTGGGGACCCCTTCCGTAGTGGATTTCTCAGGAAAAAAAGCAGTGGAAGCAACTTACTGGGGCAACTTGCAACCTTTTCTATTGGCTTCCTCACTGACTTTGCTTGTGGGAAGCCCACAGGGAGGGTCACAAAGGGGTGCTCCCCTGAGGTGGCGCTCTGCAATGCTGTAATTGCAAACCAGGCACACAAGCGCCTGGATTGTGATCACATGACCAGAGCGACAATGCAACAGCCAGAACTTTGAGGACCAATAAGTCCACCATAAAGAGATTCCCAATTCTCCTTCTCCCAAGCTCCATACCATCTAAGACAGGGGTGTCAAACTGGTGGCCCGCAGCCCAGATGTCTCATGTGCAGGCCATGCCCACTCTGATTCTGTAAAGGCAAAAAAGTCATGATACGTCACGTAATGCAATCAAGTTTGACACCCATGATCTAAGGCAGGGGTCTGCAACCTTAAATACTCAGAGCCATTTGGACCCGTTTCCCACAGAAAAGAAAACACCAGGAGCCACAAAACCTGGATGGGCATGGCCAACTCGATGTCACTCACTTCCACCAGTCACATGACACACACCCCCAGCCACGCCTACCCAGCCTGTCATTAGGGCAGAGAACTAGTTGTTAAAAAACACAGGGAACCATATCTCTTTCTCCCCTCCCTCCCTCTCTCCCCTTTCTCTTTATCCCTCTATGTCTCTCTCTCTCCCCCTTTCTCTTTATCTTTCTGTCTCTGCCCTGGCTGCTTCTCCATCCCCCGCTGTCACCCTTACCTTCTCAGGCCAGGCGAGAAGTGACTGGGAGGGGAGGGCGAGGGGCGGGGCCAGCCAGTGGTGGGATCACCTGACAGGGAGGCACAGCAGAGGGCCCAAAGAGCCGCATGCAACTCTGGAGCCACGGGTTGCTGACCCCTGATCTAAGGAATGCTATTTACATGTCATAGAAAGCTATACCCAGAAATATTTCCAGAATCCTTTTTCTATTACTAGAGAACTATAGACTTCTGTAAGTAAATTCTGACAGCTCAAAGCACTTCATAATTATTATTTTTATCATCCTTTCAGTAGGTCAATTAAGTTAGGCCAGTTTGGATTAAATTTCTACCCTTTTCTACCCTTACAGCATCTCTAAACTTACTCAGACTGTTAAAAGACTGATACAAAATTGTGGTATATTTTGTTCCCTATTCTCTGAAGGTTTTTTAGCACTATTTTGCAATGTAATTATAGGAACTTTTGTAAAGCTACGACGTTTACGCAAACAACATTTTAACTTCCTGTCCATTTATACTTCACTGATCATAACTTTAGAAATTCTATTACGTTCATTTACCATAAGACCAATAGGAGGACTATTTTGTGTGGCAAAGCTAGGGAATTGATGCCGACATAACAATTATCAGAAAAGTTTATGATCTTTAAATCAGAACATCTGCTAATGCCCCATTGTAAGCTCATCGTCATACTAACATAGACTAAAGGGTTCTAAAAATAAATGCTGAGACATACTCCAAGCTTTACACCAACCATTGAGAGTTTTCTTAAATGAACTGTATAAAATGAAAAGTCACTTAAGTTAAAGTGAAATTCAAGGATGCCCCTGAGTCGTTTTTATCTTGCTGCCTGAAAGCAAACAAGCAGCTGTGGTGTGGTGTTCAGGAAGAAAAACCATTTTCTAGTTTCCACAGTAAGCTCCTATCCAAGTGTGTACTGCCATCTACTGATCAGAGGAATCAAGTTCAATAAATAACAAAATTTATTCTTCCTTGAACTGAAAGCTACAATATGCCAATACTTTATTGTAATTAAAGTAATTAAGTAATTAAAAGGAAGTGAACTTTTAAGTTCATCTAAATACTTACAATCAGGCTGGACAAAGCATTCTGGAAGATGAAGGAGGAGCAGGAATGTATGATAAAGATGAAAAAAAATACAGATTCCTTTTGCAATGCGAGATAGATTAGACAAATGTTTATTATCAAAATGTTTTGAAATATATCAAAAGTAGCATAAAAATTTGAGTTCCTGCCATTGGTAATTATAACATTATTTGACTCTTTGTACGGTATTACACAAGCAGAAGAAAACAAAAAACATTCAGTTTTATATTAGCAAAGGTAAAAATTAATTTTAAGATATTTAATAAGAATAAAGTTAAGAAAAAGGAACCAGGATCTAATGCCTAGCGGTAGCAAAACCCTTTTTCCTTTGTACCACTACATGTAGTCCTCAATTTACTACTGTTTGCTTAGTGACCATTCAATGACTGACCCCAAAAAGGGAATTACAACCCAAATTTGGAATTCCATCAGTCAAGCTCCTTCCATGATCACTTGATAACTTCAAGCACCCAGCAACTCAGACATGTTCACAACCATTTGCAGCATCCTGTGGTGACATTACTATGTTTAATGATGTTTCTGCTAAAAACTGGCACTTACTTCAATTTCGGCAAAACCGTTTCCAAAGCAAAGCATTAGTGCATTTCCTGACTATGGTGTTTGCTCAATGACTGCCACAAAAAAAAAAAAAGACATAAAATTGGGTCAGTCACATGACATGACATGGACAGTCTCCATTACGGTTGCATATTGAGAACTATGTGTACGATGTGTTTCTTGTTGAGATAGTTCATTGATTTTTGCTTTCGACAATGCAGTTGTTACTCTAGTCTAGACCAGCACAGCGCAAGATCCACTCTGCTTAGAACATGAACATAAGGCACATGTCTTTATGTTAGCAGAGATTAGGCTAAAAGCCATATGCAATTTTTAACCTCCATTTGTTTGGAAACTAACACAATAGTTACAAAAAGAGTCATGGTAGAAGACTGAAAGGAAACATATGTCAATTATACAATAATCTGAAATCTGGTTTATTCTTTCTATATTTGAACAAGCATTTCAGGGAACTCATTTGAAGGGGAATTAGAAATTTTGATTGCTATGCCCGATTTCTTTTCTTTCCATTTTAATGCCAAATGAACTTATTTAATTGCATCTTGTTACATGAACATGTCTTCAGCACCTACCTTGGCTGATCTTGAAAAAGCTAAATAGGATTGATTCTGATTAATTCTTGGGAAGGGACAGTAGTATGAAATTCCCAGGTTGTGGCTCTGTCAGGAATTTGGGGGGGGGAACCCCTCCATAGAAGGAACTAGCAAAAAAAATTCATTGTCAAGAAAACTAAATGGATATAACCATGAAATTATTAGGCACGGAGTTTGACTCAAGGGATACTTTACCTTTATATGAACACAGAAGAAGGACTAATATTTTTGCTTAATAAATAAAATAGGCTTTGTGGATTTCGGGGAGGACTGGTTTCGTCCTCCTCTTTCTGAAGATAATAAAAATAAATTATGCATACATAAATATCCTCCCCCCCACCCCCATAGCACTACAGTTGTGAGGTTCTAGTTCAGCCTACTTCCAACTCATGGCTTTCAGACATGTAGACTTCAACTCCTAGAATGCTGAAATTCTGGAATTGAAATCCATTCATCTGGAGGGCTCTTAGATCAAGGAAAGCTGCTTTAGTTAACACTATTTTTCAACTGCAGTTATCTTTCATAACAAGGTCGTGATCTCCTTAAGCAATTTCATAATGCCTATAGAAAATTTTCTTGAGCTCCCCCCCTTATAAAAGTAACTTGCAGTGGCATCTTCTCCTAAGAATACCCAACAAGTAAAATGACAATATTTGTATAAAGCACCTCAGTGAACAAAGAAGTCCCTGAGGATTTTATTCTGCTAGTTTTTGCCAGCTATAGGAAGTGGAGTTCATCTCCATTTCGAGGCCATGAGCCAGTGCTATCTGAAGATGTTTCTGCAATCATGTGACCAGCATGACATCACGGAGTGCTGTTTCCCCACCACTGAAGTGCTACCTATTTATCTACTCACGTTTGCATCAGTGGTGGGTTGCTACCAATTCGCTCCGGATCGGGCGAACCAGTACCGGCAGTAGCGGGAGGCTCCACCCACTGCCTGGATGCTTCTGCGCATGTGCAGAAGTGTCACGCGTGCAAGCAAACCGGTAGTGACGGGTTTTGAAACCCGCCCCTGGTTTACATGCATTCCAACTGCTAGGTGAGCAGGAGCTAGGTGAAGGCGGGTGCTCACCCTGTATCACAACACCTGGGTCTCAAACCTGGGCTGTCAGCTTTCCAGCTGACAAGCCCAGCGCCTTAACCGCTGAGCCATCGCACACCCCTACCTCAATGAAAACCTGCCATAAAATCACCAAGGGCAAAAATGCTTTCCTCTGAAGAAAAATAAGATCAAAAGTTAGGAGATGCTGTAGTAAGACATAGTGATACGTTCCAATTAAGTATTTATTATAAAATCTTCTTCCCTTATATAAGCACATTTGTTTTAAGGCCAAACTGCTGGTTTACTCCTTTTACAGTAAGCATCTAATTTCTACGTTCCACAATTTTCAGCATTTTCCATTTTTTACTTTTAATACAAATTGCTAGCAATACCCCTTGAAATTGTTTCTAATTCTATATGTTCAGTTGCCTCTTGCTCAATCATTTCCCTAACTACCAGACATTACTACTATCAAATTCACATTCTCATGTCGTTTTTAAGATCTGCTATGACTTTGACGTTTGAAAGCACAGTCCACAAAGCTTTGCAGATGACCTTATTGTTCTTAGTTTGCAACCAAGTGATTTGGTTGTAACCAAGTGATTCAACTCCTGAAGATTTCACAGACAAATTCATGATATTTCTTGGCCACAATACAGAAGTGGTTTCCATTGCTCTTCTCCAGAATATTTTGCCTCAACTTCCTAGTCTTGGCCACAGTTCTGATTGTCACAGTTCCAAGTAACACCACCAACAAAATCAAACTCTGAGGCTTGAGTTTCCTCAAAGCTAAATTTTATTAGAGATGTCATATTGGCACATCTGGTAAACCCCGAATCTGAGGGCTTCCGGGTTTTCCTCACCCAAAAGAAAGATCAAATCCTTGCCCTTCACCCACAAACCAATCAGGTACCCTCTGGAACAGAAGATACCTCTTCATACTTCTCAGCACAGCTGCAGGGCACAATGGCTTTGACTTTCTAGAAAGAATGTTATTTTGACTACATATCCTCTTCACGCCATACAATCCCCCCTCCCATTTTCCCACAGTAGAATTTGTAGCAGGCCTGAAGGCTCAAAGGTGAAAAGATGTCTTCCAGGTCTGACATTGATATTCCCTGATCATCCCATCCGAGCTTGCTTTAGTTTTCAAACCCATATAATTTTAGTCAGGCACTACCACCTGCTGAGCTGCATTAGACTATCTGAAGGTAGCACCTTTTCTGACTGAACATTTTATTAAAAGGCATGAGCTTGAAGTGAGCTCTAGCCCACATCAATTTTATACCTTTAATAAAAATTGTTAGTTGGAAAAAATACTACCAGAATCCTAAGTTTTGCTATTAACCTGAATGTACTAAATATAGTATAAGTTATGAGTAGAGGTATTGAAAGCAGAAAATTGGGGTTATCTTGCCATCTTCATTTCAAGGTTTCTCAAGAAATGAGATTAGGGAATTTACCATTATTGAATTATGGTTCTAAAAAGTGTGTGTTTTAAGAGTTTCATCCCAAGTTACTCTGGCTGCTATATTATTTAAATCCCTTAAATGTACAACTTCTAAAGAAGATAGAAAAGAGTCATAAAACCAGGGGTGAAATCCAGCAGGTTCTGACAGGTTCTGGAGAACCGGTAGCAGAAATTTTGAGCAGTTCAGAGAACCAGTAGTGTAAATTTTGAGTAGTTCAGAGAACTGGCAAATACCACCTCTGGCTGGTCCCAGAGTGGGATGGGAATGGAGATTTTGCAATATCCTTCCCCAGGAGTGGGGAGGGAATGGGGATTTTGCAGTATCCTTCCCCTGGAGTGGGGTGGGAATGGAGATTTTGCAGTATCCTTCTCCTGGAGTGGGGTGGAAATGGAGATTTTGCAGTATCCTTCCCCTGCCATGCCCACCAAGCCACGCCTAAGCCACACCACACCCACCAAGCCACGCCCACAGAACCGGTAGTAAATAAAATTGGATTTCACCATTGCATAAAACATATGTGTATGCCTTTTAAATAGACCTGCTCCCGCATGTTACAAAATGATTTTTTTTTCTATTCCAAAATCCAGCCAGCAATGCCTTCCCAGGATGCTCCACTCTGCTATACCTTCTCTCTAGTTTTATCCTTCCTCCTGATAAAAGTCTTTTGTGCCCATTGTGCATGTTTGGCTTTATCTGGGCTGTTTTTGGTGGAGAGAGGATCTCCTTTTTAAATACATTTTTTTCATATTTCTGCAAAGAGGAAATTGCAGAAGATTCCAGTGGCAATCTATGTACATTCAGCTGTAGAGCATAACCTCCTGTTCAGTGCAGGAACTGAAATGAAACCATCCAGAACAGATACTTCTCTAGCCTGCAGTGAAGTGGAGTCAATGAATTCCACTGTCAAAATACTCTCACTCCTAGAAAAAAAAATTCCGCTCTCCTTCACATAGAGCAGGGATGTCAAATTCAAGGCCTGGGGGCCGGATTTGGCCAACGGGGTGCTTAGATCTGGCCCGCGGCGCCGCCCTGGAAACAGCAAAGGACCAGCCCGCGGTCCCTCTGCCAGTGAAAACGGCCCTCCCAAGCTGTTTTCACTGGCAGAGTGCTCAGACCACCACAGGCATAAGTGACATCGAGCTGGCCATGCCCATCCCGACCCCCTGAAATCCAACACAACCCTGATGCGGCCCTCAATGAAATCCAGTTTGACACCCCTGAGTTAGAGCAAAATACATCACTTTGGGTATATAAGAAGTGGAATGTGGCTACCAAATTAGTCGTTCATAAGGAAGATGCTGCTTTTGGCTACATGAGAATTGGCGTATGGAAAACTGAGTATTAATACTCTTATGAGCATATATCAATTTACTAGGATTCCTATGCTTGACTTCAAAGCCCACTCCATTAGCGGACAATTGTTAAAAGTCAAAATTCAATGCAGAAGAGGGTAGATTTTCATATGTTTTGCATTTAACTTTATTTTTCCCTAACTATAAAAGCCTTAAGGGAAGAATATATGCAAAGAAGGAAGAAGATGTGGTAGAAGTCACACATGAATTAGCTTGTTTAACAAGCAAAAAGCTACAGAAGAGCAATGGTAAACCATTTGTTTTCAGAATATACAGAGTTGAAGTCCTAAACACGCCAAATAATTTATTTATTTATTTATTTATTAATCATATTTCTATACCGCCTTTCTCCCGTAGGACTCAAGGCGGTGTACAACCAAGAAGAATATAGACATACAAACATCATAAAATTGCTATTTAAAATTATTACTTAGTTTGGTCAATTAAATAAAACCCAGAGTTAGATAACATTTTAAAAGATCACTCACATGTTCATATGTTTAGCCCCGCCTGTTGGAACAACAGGGTCTTGAGGGCACGGCGGAAAGCACGGAGATCAGGTATATTCCATATCTCCAGGGGCAGTTCATTCCAAAGGGTTGGAGCCCTCACAGAGAAGGCCCTCCCCCTGGGAGTTGCCAATCGGCATGATTTGACTGACGGTAGCCTGAGTAGTCCCTCCCTGTGAGAACGAACTGGTCGGTGGGAGGCTATTGGTGGCAAAAGACGGTCTTGTAGGTACCCAGGTCCTAAGCCATGGAGCGCTTTAAAGGTGAAGACTAACATAAATAATAAGAGCAAAGTTAAATCAACAAACTGAAAGTCGAAAGCAAAGCAATCTTATATTGTTGCCTTTCATGCATAGTGTGCTACATTACCAATGAGGTTTAAAGCACCCTCCACTGATGGAAGATAGCGAGGATATATCTTTCCAGGATGGCTGCACTTTTCATGCATAAAATTTGAAGCCCACAGATTTCAAGTTCAAGCTTTGAATTGCACAGCTTGGCAGATAACACTAGAATTTATTTCTTCTGCCTGTGGAAGCTGCCAACAGTTCAATTCTTTATTTTTCGACAGGAAGTTTGATATAAATCACAGATATAAAATAAATCATCACTATATTATATTTCTAATCCATGTTTTCCATAATCTATTATTTTGGTTGGAGAAGTGATAAATTACTATTATCTCCTTCAACCAGCCAGGATTATCTCCTTCAGTATAGTTATTTTGTCCTGATTGCACAATTATATAATTGATTCAAATAATTTGGATTAAACTTTCAGTCAAGATTGTGGAGTCACTTCTAGTATAAAGTACAGTAGAATCAATTCCTATCTTTTTCATCTTTATGTCACGAAAGCCAATAATTTTGGAAACAATTAACCATGCTGTAGACATGGGAAGAAACAGCAATAACTATTAATGAAGGTAATCAAAGATACGTTGATGTGCCATAATATATAAAACTTTCATAAATGTTAGCTAAATTTAATATAACTGTAATTAAAATTACAGTTATAATTACAGTTATAAGGACAAAACTATGAGAAATGATTTACATAATTTGTATCATTAATACATTTTTACATACATGCAATATTCTTTTAAATTATACATGATATAATCTGAGGTACAAAAGCATCTTTTCTCTCTACAGGTTGCATTTCAAAAGAACAAAAGAAATGCATTTAAACAGAGAGGTTTTGCATGTTATGCAGTTTCAATATTAAATAATTTAAAAATGAAATGAAGGGTATGCATAATTGTGGAAGCGATTGATCAAATGTGATGCTTTTGTTGAATAAGCATTTGGTTAAAGTACATTTATACGTGTTCTTTACCTCCAAATATTGTACACTGTAATTATATACTTTACTTATAATTGAAATCCATGCTTGGATCTGGTTACAGTAATAGGTTACCAAGTTATCAGGTTTCCAGATTTCCTATCATTTTTTCCTACTGGGTTAAACAATATTTTTTGTTTTTATTATACAGTTTTCCTGGTATAAGTTTGAAAGTATTAGTGTTTATGAAAAATATCTGATTTTGTCTGAAATCAATATTAGTGTTCTGGATGGTCCAAACATATTCTGAGCAGAATTAAATCAGCAGAAAAACAAAATAACAGAAGCATGGAATGAAATTAATTTTTGAGAATCAACATTTCCTGTTTTACATGAGTTAGTAAAATCTACTCTTTAGATATCAACATTTTAGAAAACAATTGCCTTACCATCATTTCTACTCTTGCATATGCTACTGTTTATCCTTATTTTAAAGAATCACAAACCAATATATAGTCCAGTGAATTCAGATTTTATAACATAGAATATTAACAATCTTCAAC
This sequence comes from Ptyas mucosa, assembly GCA_012654045.1. Lineage (NCBI taxonomy): Eukaryota > Metazoa > Chordata > Lepidosauria > Squamata > Colubridae > Ptyas > Ptyas mucosa. The sequence continues at coordinate 10,226,709 of WNWU01000005.1, forward strand.
AGTTTCCTGCTGAAAAAAAATTAAATATTATATGTTATATTATATTTATGGTAACTTTTAGTGAACAGTATTTGCAACAATTAACTGCATTTAAAAGAATTACAGCCACAGATTAAGCAAATTATTGAGTCATTTTTTATACCCTAGATCTTTTTTTGTGATGAATCACAATGAGTCATTTTTTTTGCTTAAGTATTAGTCATCAAACAGTTGTCACATAAATTTCAAAATCCTAGAACAGTGTTGGCCTCACATGGTCTTTATTGCTCTAACTTTATATCTGGGGCCCGTTTTCCATGTTTCTGATGTATCTGAAGTATATAAATAAAAGGTTATTGTGAAACTGACAGTGAAACATTGTTCAGAATACAGATAGTCTTTGACTTACAACAGTTCATTTAGTGACCAAAGTTACAACATTACTGAAAAAAATGACTTATGACCATTTTTCACACTTATAACCCCCGTAGTCTTAGCATCCCCATAGTCATGTGATCAAAATTCAGACAGTTTTTTTTTAAATTTTATTTATATGCTGCCCTTCTCTGGAGACTCAGGGCGGCTTACAATCCGTTAAGCAATAGCCTTCATACTTTTGTATATTTTATACAAAGTCAGCTTATTGCCCCCACAATCTGGGTCCTCATTTTACCCACCTTAGAAAGGATGGAAGGCTGAGTCAACCTTGAGCCTGGTGGGATTTGAACTTGCAGTAATTGCAGGCAGCTGGATGTTAAATGCTGCCTTACTAGGAGGCATTAGCCTCCTACGCCACTCAGGCTAGGTTAGTTGGCAACTAACTCACATTTATGATGATTGCAACATCCCGGGATCATGTCATCACCTTTTGAGACTTTGACAAGCAAAGTCAATGGGTAAACCAGACTCACTTAACAACCATATGACTAACTTAACAATGGCAATGATTCACTTAACAACTGTGTCAAGAAAGGTCATAAAATGGGACAAAACTCACTTAATAAATGCCTTGCTTGGCAACATAAATTTTGGGTTCAATTGTGATCATAAATCAAGGACTACTTGTATAGTGAGTAGAGTTAGTGTAAGACAGTTTTAAATTTTCTTTTCTTTATAGTTTCCTTTATAACTAAAATAAATTTGGTTTCCTTTAGATCTTTCAAATATAGTACATTACAGCATCTCAAATGTAGTCCAGGGGTGTTAAACTCGTGTCGTCATGGCGGTGTCACGTGACATATCACAACTTTTCCCCCTTCGCTAAACCAGGTGTGGGCATGGCCAGCACGTGACGCATCCGGCCCACAGGCCGCGAGTTTGACAGCCCTGTCATATATTGTACCTTGTTACCCATTACAGCAAATAATTCAGTCTCTCATGGCATCAGCTGCATACAAAAGTCCACGTACAGTACTGATACACGTTTAATGTCACCATAAACATTTCTTAACTACTTAAACAACCAATGGGCCATCACTAATTCTTGTCTTGCTCCCTGTTTAATGTTGACCTTTTCACTAAGCATTCCATCAGATATTACCCTCAATAACCAACTTCGTACAGTATTCACACAAAGCATTCTATAATTAAAGCCAATTCATTTTATCAGATGCTCACGCTAAATCAACAAAGCTATAACATATAAACGTATCTTTCTCATACATTTCTCCCTGAAATGTTCAAGAGTAAAAAAACCAATCTATCTATTGCTTGCACTTCATAAAGCTGCACTGAAGTTCCTCTATTTTGTTCAATTTCATTTCTCATACATTTTCAGTCAGAATACTGTCAAATCTCTTCCCAGGTAATTCAACATAGTATTCACCCTACAGATTTTTTGATTCACTCTTGCTACTTATCCCTTTGTATATGGAAACAATAATGGCATTTTCCATTATTGGCATCAGGTTCAGATGCAGTCTTAACACGGACATTAACAAAGTCATACAGCCCCTCCATAAACAACCCTGTCCATATTTTAACATTTCTCCAGTTACATGATTTACAACTGCAACAGTACATTTGTCAGTATTCATTGCAAGGACTTCTGCTCCTTCATTTGTCTCCTTAAACAACATTTATGCACTTGTTGAAAACCCAATTTTTTACATTTCATTATCATTCCCATACAAATCTCTAAAATATTCTTACTAGCATCCCCTTATTGCAGTTACACCCCAAATATATGGTCACTTTTATTTTTAACACTACTTACTTTAACTCTAAACTTACAACTACATAGTATGGCATTGTTGTAAATTCATGTTTCCTGAAAAAAAAATTTTTTTTTAGAAGATTGGCTTGTCTTCCTCAAGATTTGTGGGCTTGAAAACTACTCATCCTGCCAGTGAAACTAGCTATTTCTGCACACAAATCAAATATTACACTATAACATAAGCTAGACAGGAATATAAGCATTCATACAACTGCCACAGGGAACATAGCTAGCCTTTCAGATTTTGGCTATATCGGCCTATCATGTTAGTCAGCAGGAAATGTTCTTTTGCTATGCTGTAAAATTCTTCTAAGATGCCAGTGACCACAGAAAGATGAAAAACAGCCAAAACGAAACAGCTGAAATGCAAGTTTCTAAAATGGCAATTCAGAACTGACAGGGAACTGCATTTCTTCAGGGTTCATTCATAGCTTTCCTTGGTCTAAAACATCCTGTCTACTAAACAATGATCTGGAGGCAATTATTTTCAATATCGGTAAGCTCTAGAAAAAAAACTGTTAGAATAAAATAAGAAGGTTTCTCATAAAGGCTTCAGAATAACAGCCCATGACTAGCGATGTAATTTATACTGTTAGATGAGTGAAAATTTTCTAGAGGGATGTTGCAAGAAATGTATAATATGTTCTATACCTTGTAGTTCTCAAAAGATTTCTAAAAAGTAAAGTTACTACCTGAAGTGTCTTAAAGAAGTGTCTTAGAAGTTGTAAAATAAGAAAGGCTAAAACACACCCACCAGGACCACCATTAAACATATAAATACATCAATTTATTGTTGTATTGTGGAGCCTGAGTGGCATAGCAGGCTAATGCCTCCTATTAAGGCAGCATTTAACATCCAGCTGCCTGCAATTACTGCGAGTTCAATTCTCACCAGGCTCAAGGTTGACTCAGCCTTCCATCCTTTCTTTTTTTTTTTTATTGAAAAAGTTTTAAAAATTTTACATACATTTTCTCCCCCCCTCCCCAACCACCTCCCCCGACTTCCCAGAGCAAGTACAAAATAAAATACAGCTTAAATTCTCTAAATTAAACTCCATTTCACACTTATTATAATCATGATCATTAAACAAATAGATAAAAGGAAAGCAAGTCTTTTTTTCTCCTTATTCCATCTAATTCAACAAAATTATCTCCATTTATAATTACAGCAATTAAAACAATTAAGTATTATCTAATCAAACCTATCATTACTCAATTTGGCTAATTGTTACTTAACAAATTATTAGGTCTATACAATTTAAAAAAATATTTTATAACTTCTTTCATTTAAAACAAAACAACAACAACAACAACAACAACAAAAAGAAAGAAAAAAAAAAGGAAACCCTCACTCAAAAAACCTCCGATTTAAAAAAAAAATTACTATATAAACTCTTCCGTCCTTCACTTTTAAACCATCAAGGTCCAATTATAATCAAAACACTTAATAAGAAATAATATTAACAATAATTTTTTGATTAATAATCAAACCTCTTATATCCATACATATTAACAAATCAACTAAAAACATCATTTAAGAACTTTATCAATCCTTTAAATTCTTCATACTAGATTGAACCAATTGCTAATCTTCTTGTCTTCACATCTTCCAACAGCATATAAGATATCTTCATTTACATCTACCCCCCTAAATAAAAATTGCTTCTGTATATAAAAAAAAAGCCCCCCGAGTGACTTTGTAATTGTAATTATATTTGAAATGATATCCATCAAATCCAGTCAAAAATTAGATTAATAAATTCGTCAGACATATTAGGGAAACCACCAGATCAACTGCAATTGCCCTAGGTCCATAGTCCTTTTGCCTTGTATTCATTACCATCAAGCAAGAAACTTCAATTTGCTATATTCAGTAGAACTTCTGCGATTGCAATTAAGTCCAAATTTGTTGCAGTCCTTAATAAAATAATCCAAATCATTCAAGTCAGGGCATATTTCACAACCCAATACACCAGCATTGCTGTGATCTGTTTATTCTTCTCAAATATTCCAATACAGCTGTAAGTTGCCTCCTCATCGTCGCTCATCGCTTAGTTAACTGGCATTAAACTGCTGTCTGTTTTTTTTTTCTTTTTCCAAAAAATTCAAAATCTTTAAACAGTTAAACAGTACTTTTTAAGGACCATCATCTCATCAAGCAGGGTTATTTTCCATTTCTCCAGTCTTTCTTCTTTTCCTTTTTACGAACTTTCTTCTTAACTTTGATCCCTCTGCCTTTTTTAGCTCCAGTAAAATTTTGCGGTTTTTGGGATTGCATATTATAAAATTTTTGCAGAAATGTAGCTTCTTCTGGAAGCAACTCTTTAAGTGCAGATTGAGTTTTATCTTGCTCCTTATTTTGCACAACATTCATCTTTCTCTCCTCAGTAAAATCTGCTATAATCTGTTGTTGTTTTTTTGCATCTTCCAACTCTTCATTCAATCCTCCACTGCTAGATTGCAACTCAGTATTTCCATGTATTTCATTATTTCCAGCTTGAGAAACTTGAAATATAGTATCAATTCTTTTCAATAAAGCAGAGGTAATTGAACTCAAAGCTTCCTCAAATTCAGACCATTGAGGGTTAAATAACCCTCCTTTACTTTCAAAAAGCCCAGCCATCTTGCCCCCCTTCTTCCTTCCCAGAAGGACAGAAAAAAAAGGGGGAAGAGAAAAGAAAAAAAGAGTTTCAAGAAGAAAAAAAAAAGGGAATCCTTTACAATTTGTAATTTGTATTGCTGCTTCAATTATTATTATTCCTTTCTTATTACATCCACTTTTCAAAAAGGAGTTTTACGTTTCAAACAGGGGCTTGTCAATAATTACTTTTAGCTTTCACTTCTTCACGCCCCGTTAAAACTCAAACGCCATCTTGCTTTCACTTTCAGCTTAGGAAAAATCTTTTAAAGAAAGTAAATCTTTGGAGTTAAAAGGGAAAAAAAATACTTGCTGTTTAATTCATACTGCTTGTGCTCCGCCAGCTCGATTCAAAAAATATCTGTTTAAAGTTGGTGCTGGAATGGTTAACGACATCTAGCTCTGCAAAGCAGAGGCATCCAGGGTCCGGAGTACTGACAGGCTTAACGGGGAGCTCTCATCTTCAAGCGCCAGATTATGTGTGAAATCCGGCACGTTCAGGGAGCTCTACCCCACCCGTCTACTCACTTTCCCCCCTCATACCAGGGGGAAAGTTTTCAAACTGCAAGACAGCTGATAGTCGCTGTTCTTTGCGGTTCTACGGAGCCCTGGGCTGGCGCTTCAAAAAGAAGCGTCTGGCGATGTCGCTGTCCCACTGGAAGTCCAGCCTTCCATCCTTTCTAAGGTGGGTAAAATGAGGACCTGGTTTGTGGGGGCAATAAGCTGACTTTGTATAAATATACAAAAGCATGAAGGCTATTGCTTAACGCATTGTAAGCCACCCTGAGTCTCCGGAGAAGGGCGGCATATAAATATAAATTTTTTAAAAATTCCTAAATTTAAAATGTTATTAAATATGATAAATGTAGACCAGAAATGCTATGAAACCACTAAATTACATTGTCAAAATTTCACAAGAGCTGACTTACTGGTCTTATAAGATTGCAGATGGTTTTAAAGCAGAAAAGCAAAAAAAAAAAAAGCTAATTCAAAGAAAGATCTTTGCATTTTTTTTAAAAAAAAAGAAAAACAATAATCCAGTTAACAATTATATTAATACTCAGGTTCTTAAAAGATCTATATTATGAAGCATCAATTCAAAGTAACAACTGCCCAGGGTTGGTTAGTAAATGGGCTGCTATATAAATGTAATGAATGAATAAAGAAACAAATAAATAAACATTCATGGGCCAAAGAGTTTGTGATATTACTCAAATGGTTGGCTTTTGAGTGCATGGGGTTTTTTTTCTTCAGAAAGAATGACTATGTTGTAAACCAGTCTGGAAGCCGAGCCTGGGAGAAACACTCCGATGGTAGTCAAATAAGAGAAGATCTAAGCCAACAAAAAGCTGGGGGAAATTAATTTAAAAATTGCCAAGGAACGTTGCTGGCAGGGGCCAGGAGGTGTGCCTTCCTGGCCCCTGCCCTCTGAAACATTCTTCCTTTGGAAATCAGTATGGCCCAGACCTTGTTATGGCTCTAAAGACCTGGCTGAGCCCTGGCCTGGTTTAAAATGTTTTGGACCCCATTACTTCATAGCACTGTTAATTTTTATGTCAATTATTATGATAATTCTCAGTTGCTTGCCTGTATATATAATTTGTAACTATTTTTGTCTTTTTATGGTTTTAATTGTTACGATATTGTTCATTTCCCAGAATCAATTGGATTGAGATGGGTGGCTACAGTAATTGATTGAATGCATAAATAAATAGATTTTTTTTGGAGTATAAGACGCACCTTTTTCCCCCCTAAAAGGGGGTGAAAATTTAGGTGTGTCTTATACACCGAATGTAGCCTCACCCACCCACTGGCCCCCACCCTTTGGCCTCTGCCTCGCAGCAGTTACTTCCTTGCAAGCAAACAGCAAGAAAAAACAGCTCCTTTCAGCTTCAGCGCAGCCTGATTAGCACAGGTTGATTGGATCGGCCTCCCGACTCTCCGCTGTTTTGCACAGGACTCTGCTGTTTGCTGCAAAGAGGTAAATTGTGGAGCAGATTTTTTTTTTACTTGTGCTAATCAAGCTATGCTGAAAACGAAAATGAAAGTAAAGCAGGCTGTTTGCTGCAACAAGGCAAAATTGCTCAGAGGCAGAGGGAGATTTCTTTTTCTTCTTTTCCTCAGCAAAAAAGGTAGGTGCGTCTTATAGTCCGGTGCGTCTTATACTCCGAAAAATATGGCGGAGAGAGAAAGAGAGAGAGAGACAGACAGACAGACAGACTGACTGACTTACTGATTTGGCCACAAACAAAAATATATATAGTATAGTAGCTCATTGCCACAAAGTGTCCTGATATGTAACCTTGTGGTGAAGGATGGCCTTCAAATTTTAAAAATAAAGATAATATGAATGATGCAGGGTCAGTTATATGAACACTGAAGGGCCCTCTTTATTCACATTGTTAAAGAAAGAAATGTGCTTGTTTGGAAGAAATGTGCTTGTTTGGAGATTACACTAAGTCAGCTAAATTACATCCTAGGTAATATATATATATCTTCTGAGGGGCCTAGTTGTCAAGGTCATCCTTGGTAAAATATATATATCTTCTGAGGGGCCTAGCTGTCAAGAATGCAAGGACATCCATATGAAACAAAAAGTTACTTATTAACCAAGGAAGGCATAAATCTATGCATCAGCAATCACAGAACGGAGGAAGGTAGATAATCTTATGAACTAGAAAATAATATAGGAATTTAGTAATTAGGAAGTGTCAATTATCATGTAACAAATATATGTTAACCATATATGGAAAACTGCTGTGCTCACAAAATCCTTTGTTTTAGAAATGTATAAAAGCAGTTGTATCAGAGCTCTTGTTTGTTCAGAATTGCAGATACAAATCTGATTCTGAAACTGCGCAATAAACTGTATCTGGCTGACCCAGGAATGTTGTTCAGTCCTATTATTCCATAACGAAGTAAATGAAAAATATAATAGCTTATAAGCTCACCATACCATATCAGCCCTATGAATACAGCTAATGGCCAGCAATACTAGAAGTTTTAGTGAAATATCACATTGGGATTTCCAGGTTTGAAGTAGTATATATTAGATGCTGGTAAGGAGCTCTGGTGGCTCAGTAGACTAAGGCAGTTATTAACATCCACTTACATCTGCTGCCTGCAATTACTGCAAGTTCAAATCCCACCAGGCTCAAGGTTGACTCAGCCTTCCATCCTTTCTAAGGTAGGTAAAATGAGGACCCAGATTATGGGGGCAATAAGCTGACTTTGTATAAATATACAAAAGTATGAAGGCTATTGCTTAACGCATTGTAAGCCGCCCTGAGTCTCAGGAGAAGGGCTGCATATAAATCAAATTTAAAAAAAAAACAAAAAACGAGAGCACATTATTCCTTGTTTGTACGTTTCTACAGATCAGAATTATAATGGAAAGGTTTTTCATCTTTGTTTTTCCAGAGTTTTAATAAGGTCCAGCTGTTCTCCAAAATTCCAGTTACATCCCAAGAATTCCTTTACATTGCTGTCAACATTGTTCAATGCTTAAACTTTCTTTCCTGCCAAAACCAACTCTGTGCTAACTTATCTCAGGCTTGATTATTGTCTTCTTGAGTATCTTATGTTTTAGACTTAAAGGCAAATAAAATTTCTCTCCTGCCATCACTTAGTTCCAGTCAGTGCAAACATTTATCCACATGAGCAATATCAACAAAATAGAAATGCTACTGTATTCATATATAACTGGGTTTAAGACATCATTTATTTCTTCAGTCAAGGGCTCCAGAAAACTCAACGACAGGCAGAAACTAATGCTCTGAATGATATGGATCACTTTCAGCCAGACATGCCCTCTCAAAAATGTCTTGTTGTAGGAATAAAATGGAGGAAAATCCCAATCTAAGATACCTGTAGCTCAAAGAAAAGATGGAATACCACCTCGTATGAAATACTACTGATGTTGACATGATACTGAAAGCACAAAAAAGTTTGTTTTAAAATCCTTAGAGTAGATTAAAGGTCTAATGCATAATGCAGCTTGCCAGTGAAATGTTCAGATACTGGTGAAGATCAGAGCATTCTTTTTAATTATGTTAATTTGTTTTTCTCTCAAAAACATCAGTAAATGTGTATTTCCAACTAGAAAGTTATGTAAAGGAGGGAAAGTAGCCACCAATATCTATAGAAAGGTTAAAAGGCTTTATCACTTTCTACATACATGAAGTGTCAAAACTTCATGTATGTAGTGGGATTTTTATTTAATGTATTTACAGACAACTTATCTCCCTCACAGAGTGACTCTGGACAGTCTCTAAAAATGAGAAGAAGAAAAAAATAAAATCCAACCATTTTTGTTTTGCTTTCCCAGCTGCCGATGAGAGTAGCAAAGTCAAAACGACAACTTCTACTCAACATTTCTGTTTCACAATTCTTATTCTTACAAGATAGAGCAGTATTTTAAGCCAGGAGAGATCACAAGGATTGTCTGGTTGTCACTGTGGAAGAATTAACCAACTCTATGTTGTGGCCCAGGGTGTAGGATTCTTACACTTGTAGCCACTCTTAGGATTCAATCTGCCCTGTAAGACCTGGTCAACCACAACAGAATTAGGCCTCAACATGGGCTACTCACCTCCATAAATGGGGAAAGCTCTCCTCTTCCAATTGGCTGTGGCGCTACAAAACAGACAGTGTGATATATTGTGAAACACTACCCTCTAAACACATAGAGTATCAGGGAAACGCGAGACTTTCTGTATGCAACTCCATCACATATTGACTATATAAACAATCTACTTTTGAATTTGTAAATTCTTTTGTAAATAGATATAAAATAGTTTTATAATTTGCTCATTAAGAATGTAATCGTGATGGGTTTTTTAACATTTTTGCCATAACTAAATAAATAACAAATAAAGCAGCAGCTACCAGTAATTGCAGGCAGCTGAATGTTAATTACAGTGCTTTAGTCTGCCATGCCACCAGGCTCTATACCTGCAATATATAGAGCAGTGATGGCTAACCTTTTTGCCATCGTGTGCCAAAAGCGGGGGGAACGCGGTGGGGTCACACGCATGCGTGCCCACATCCATAATTCTATGCGCCCCGCCCCCCCATGCTCCCCCTACTTTTGGCATGAAATGGCACGGTGGGTCCGGTAGGCCCATTTTTTGCTCTCCTCAGGCTCCAGAGCCTTTCTAGGAGCCTGGGGAGGGCAAAAACAGCCTTCCCCATCCCCCCAGAGGCCCTCTGGAGGCCAGAAACAGTGTGTTTCCTGACTTCTGGTGGGCCCAGAAGGCCTGAAAATCAGCTGGGTGGCACATGCATGCGTGCCGGAGCTGAGCTCGCGTGCCCACTGATATGGCTCCATGTGCCACGTGTGGCACCCGTGCCATAGGTTCGCCGTCACGGATATAGAGCATACCCTTGCTGTATTCAATCAAACTCCATAAACATTTAACATGGCTGGCTAGTCTTTTCCACAGGCATCACAACTGGCACAGAAAGAACATAAACCAAACTCTAAGTCTCACTTCTCCCATCCTCCACTATTGTCTGCACATTGGCTCTGCATTCTAGGAGATTTTGAAGACATGTAAAAACTACACTGTGCGTCCGGTGCGTAAAATTTGCATTTTCCAGCCTACAATTCTGACATGCTTGCAAAAATGCTGATCACTAGTTAAATATGTTTCTTTCTTATTCTTCTGAGGCATGAATATTCTCAACACACATCCAATTCCCTATTTAGGCATCCTCTAATTAGCCTTTAGCCTATTCACCAATTATACAATATATTTCCTTAAAACGAAGAAAAATGAAATTAGTTCAGAAGGGTTTTCCACAGGCACAACTCAGGAATATCTATTGAAGATTAATAAGTAGAAGAGCAGCAATATTAGAAATGTTACGTGCTTATAGGAGGAGAAAATGTATTGGCTGGAAAGTATTTCAGTAGCATCAGTGAAAGCAGTTTTCTTTTTCTATAGCGCTTCTCAATTATACCAGATGGTCAACAGTGACTTTTCATTCAAGAACATTTTATTTAGCTATGGAAAAAGAAAAAGTCTGTAAATAAATTGAGAAATGAAATACTACAAAAGCATGGCAGTAAAATTGCCAAGTATACTTAAGTTAGATACACATTATATTTCATTTTGTTGTGTTGTCCAAAATAAATCAGCTGCAGACAGAAAACTATGCAGTCTTTTCTTCAACCAAAAATCCAATTAGACTATTTCAAAACATTAACCACGGGCACAATTATATGGAATTATTTCTTTGCAAACCCCACTCCCCCTAAAAAAAAAATTAGGTCCAAGCTAACCTTTAATAAAATCAGAAAAGTTACTGTTTGGATGAGAGGGTTCATATGGTTTAAGATATTGTTAAAATTTCTTCCATTACACTTTGAAGAAATGTGGTAAGCACCACATTGCTGAAGGCAATAATCTTTTAGCAAGATCAAGGGGGCTTCAGTTTAGATTCATGCAAGAGAATACAGAAGTAAAGAACATGTTCAGCTGTGTATATGGAGATGGTAAAATACCATTTTACACATGCAAATTATGTGTTCTAAATGGTGAATGGATTTTGTCTGATGCATCCAAAATTCGGGGCTGTAAGCCAAGGTCTGGTAACCTGAAGAGCCACAGTATACAAACAAGTGTGATCTCTTCTGATAGACCCTTCAATAAATATTTCACAAAGAAATTTCAAATTACTTAACAGCAAGTAAAAATAGCCAATACACACAGATAAGGAAATCCTGGCATATCAGTAATGAATGGCCTTATATTAGCCAAATAGACTATACTCTCTGAACATCTTCAGTAACACAGAGGCCATACAACAATGGATTATATTCTTGTAACTGCAGTGGATTATTAAACCTCTGGCAATGACAGCCTATATTGTTCCCATGTTAGAGGGGCATTTATAAAGCATCGGTAAGTTTGTTTGAGTTTATGAATCATCAGCTATCAGATCATGGCCAAAGCTTATCCACATTCAGAAGTGGGAAAAACTGAGCTATGTGGAATTCCAGGACAAAGGAAGTACTCTAACAACAGAAGAACATTAGGGGAAAGTCAGAAGAGAATCTGATGCAAATATTATGATAATACCATGTTTATCTTAAAGCATAAACCAAATGTTTGCTGCAGGCATTTGCAGATATTCATTTTCCATTATTAAAACATAAGGTTAAGAAGCATCTGTGTTTGTGCATAGTATGTATCTGCCAATGCTATTTCGTAACAATAACAGAATACACTTCATAACAAACTATACCAGGAAGAACAAAATGATGCCCAGCAGATATATCTGCTGCTTTAAATTCTATCTTTTATTTCATAATCTTCCAATCTTCCCTATAGTCTCCACTTTTTTTATATATCATTTCATTTACTCTATTTCTATTTCTCTCAATTTTTTCTGTGCTTCTATTATTTTAGTTAATATAGTTTAGAATATCTTCAGTGCTTACAACATGCATCCTGATCTTAAAATATGTATATTCTATCAGTAGAGTATGTTCCTGCAAATTGTATACTGTATATTTGTGCTGTATAGTGGCAAAGGATTTAAATTGAAACTTCCAACCACTTACATCTCTGTCTCTTATATCCTCCCTCTGCAAGGTATATTTTATACAGATTCTGGCACGACAATTTCCTTGCCTTCATAATTTTTATTTGTATATGACTCTTTCAATGCTGTATATTTTTCTAGGCAAGAATAAACCTGTCAGGAGTTCTCGGCACAATCCCATTCAGCAATAGTATGCCAGTTTCCATGCCTGACCTATTTTTACATTTGCAAAATCCAAACCAGCCAGCTAAAATGTTTGACTGAACTAGTACCATCAATATGTAGATTTCTCTTCTTGAAATGATGCTTTGCAAATCCATTCAAATGTCAGATATGCCATGAAATTGACCAATATTTCCTTTACAAATTTTAAAATATATACAGTATATTATGCACTATTTCTAAATTGGCTCTTTGTTTACCATTTTCAGACACCAAACTGTTCTTCTATTGCCAAGCCACTAAATATTTTAGATGTATTTACTAGTTTGGATAATTGGTTCAACAAAAATAAACGAAATATACAAACGTACATAAAGAAGCCCCATATTATGAACAGAGCAATAGAGAGGGGAACAGAAAATTCTTCATATCATTAAGATCCTTGTCCACAGGTTACAGGCTTCTTTCTTTAATTTTACTGGAAAAACAAAAAACACGTACAAAGGAATGTATGTGCAAAGCTAATGTCTCAATTTATTTAAACAAGGAACTCTATGAAGGAAAGCACGGCCATAATTTCTCCAGGAATGTGATCCACATGCCTTCAAGAGATTAGCTGGATTAGAGATTTACAGTGTGATTCTATACGTGTCTATTAAGATGTAGGAGCCATTAAGTTCAATGGTACATATATGTCTGGTTAACTTATGCCTGTACTGGTGAAATACAGTCTTACACATATGATGCTAACTATTTGGGTTGTGAGGTATTCCTAATGTAGGACTGTGAATGAGAAGTCATACCTGCACAGGTGCCCTTTCCTTTCACAAGGCGTGGGGATCCACAGTAGCCCTCCTTCCAGATGAGCTCACAGAATGGGCTGATACCAGTCAGGAGGAAAGAAGTTGAGGGTACAAGGATACTACACCATATAGGTTTTATCAGCAAAACTCAGCATCTTGCATTGGGATCTGGCAGTCAATTATCAAAGCCAAAGTGTCACATCACTACAACTGTTTTTCTTTGCTAGAAGCCCTGGAACTGTATTTTGAATCCACTGCAGCTTCTCTAGCTATTTTCAAGGGCAGGCTCGTGTAAACTATATTGCAGTGATCTAAATGCAATCAGTGCACGAGTGAAAGTATGTGTTTTCATACAATTATAGCCATTAATCTCCTTATGAAGTTTTAAGTTGCAAACCTTTACTGCTATGAACAAACCTGTCTACAACTCCAACCTAGAAAGTCCCCGGAGTCGAGAAAAGGCAGAAAAGGGCTAGTCTCTGTTGCACGACTTACACAAATGGCACACCGGAAACTAACCCTTCCCTGCCTTTTCCCACCTTCTTTTTCCACCCTCCACTCTACTGGTTGCAGATCTGGTCAGATACAGGTACAACTTGCAACCACAGTGGAGCCCAACGTTTCTGTTGTTAAGCAAGACATTTGCTCTATTGGGTTTTGCTCTATTTTACAACCTCTCATGCCACAGTTGTTATGTGAATCACTGCAGCTGTTAAGTTAGTAACATGATTATTAAGTAAATCCGTCTTCCCCATTGACTTTGCTTGTCAGAAGGTTGCAAAAGGACTCTGAGACAATACAACCATCATAAATATGAATCAGTTGGCAAGCATCTGAATTCTGTTCGCAAGATCATGGGGATGCTGTACCAGTTGTAAATATGAAAAATGATCCTAAATAAATTTTTCAATGTCATTGTAACTTCAAACAGTACCTAAACAAACTGTTGTAAGTTGAGGACTACCAGTACCGTAAGGTAAGAAATGAACTGTATATGTTTTAATGTTTGTTGGACTTGTGAACAAAACAGACTTACGAACAGCCTCTCAGAACATAAAGCATTTGTAAATAGAGCACTGTCTGTCCTGGTGTTTCTTCCAGCCTGCTCTATTTCTTCTTTTTTTAAAAAAAAAAATAGAACACTATTTTCATTGGCTAAAACCAGTAGCCCCAAAGAAACTAATACAGTGCAAACACATGTTCCTCATTTTCTCTTGTTGAAAAATAATTTCATGCACTGAATGATAGATACTTTCAATTTAGAAACTTTCTCAAGATAATGTTACATGGATAAATTTGGGGTTGAACAGCAAACACAGTACAGTTTTTTTTACTATCGCCTTTTTAATTTCTTGGCACTTGTTCTTTTCCTGCTCAGAGCTATTTTTATCACTGTTTGGTTAATTCCCTATGTTTCTAGTTTGAACAGTATGAACTTCCTCAACCCATGTAATAAAGAACTATGGAACATGTAATCTATCCTTTTGACTCTGGATAGTTGGCTGCTATATTAAACTATAATTAAATATATATTTATATAATATATATTAAACTATAAACTATAAATATATTAACTATAAATATATTAAACTATAAAAAGTTTATACAGTATATATTAAACTATAATACATGCATATATTAAAATGGTTAAATGATAAAATAAAAGCTAACGCTGACTAATATAAAGCAAAAAGTGCAAGAAAAGTATGGTTGAAGAAAAAGAGTAGAAAAAAGATACAAATAAATGGCTTTTGATATTCTTCAAGACAATTATAAGTACTGCTGCTATAATAAATTTAAAAGAAAAAGGAGCAACGGCTTCAAAAATCTTGGTTTTGGAGTCAATATGACATGTTAATATTTGACTGCCTCAATAGTTGCATTCCTTGATTTAGCTCAGGGATTTCTAAACTTGGCAACTTTAAGACTTGTGCACTTCAAGCCCCAGAATTCCCTGGCTGGGAAATTCTGGGGGTTGAACTCCACAAATCTAAATGTTGCCAAGTTTAGAGAGTCCTGATTTAACACAATAACAGAGTTGGAAGGGACTTTGGAGGTCTTCTAGTCGAACGCCCTGCTCAAGCAGGAAACTATTTCAGACTGTACTATTTCAGACAGATGGTTGTCCAATCTCTTCTTAAAAACCTCCAGCGTTGGAGCACCCACAACTTCTGTAGGCAAGTGATTAATTGTTCTAATTGTCTGGAAGTGTATCTTTCGTTCTAGGTCAGTTTGCTCTTTGATTAGTTTCCATTCATTGCTTCTTGTCCTGCCTTCAGTTGCTTTGGAGAATAAGTTGATCCCCTCTTCTTTGTTGCAGCCCCTTAGATATTGGAACATTACTGCCATGACATTCCCAGTTCTTCTTTTCATTAAACTAGATATACCCAATTCCAGCAACCGTTGTTTATATGTTTTAGCCTCCAGTCCCCTAATCATCCTTGTTGCTCTTCTCTGCACTCTTTCTAGAATCTCAACATCTTTTTTGGCAACCAAAACTGGATGTAATATTCCAGATGTGGGTCTTACCAAGGCATTGTGGTATTAACACTTCCCATGATCTTGATTCTATTCCTGTTAATGCAGCCTAGGACTGTGTTGACATTTTCGGCGGCTACAGCACACTGCTGGCCCATATTTAAGTGATTATCCATTAGCTTTATGACCAGTTCAACAAAAACTACATGAAGACTGTAAAAAAAAATACACTTAAGCTAAAAGAGTGCTATTTCCATCTTGAATTTCTTATATTTTTAATCAGCCTTTCAATCAGGGGCTCAAGCCTCTGTACATAGTGCTTCCTCTCCCTACTTTCACCACCACAACCCTGTGAGGTAGGTTGGGTTTAAGAGTAGCGAAATTGATCCAAAGTCACCCAGTAAATTTCCATAGGTGAAAGGGAACTCCTTCAGCTCCCCGTGGTTCCAGCCCAACACTTTAACCACTACCTACACTGCATAAAATGGTTTTGCCTGTGTGTGTTTGTGTGTGACTTCAGATATTTCCAAAACACTTTTTTACTTTTACTGAAAATTGGTCAGATGGCTTGAGTCTTAGCACTGAGTAGGTGGCAACTCAGAAATAGCTCTCTGCCCCATGTTTTCAACTGATCTTTTGAATTACATACCCAATATTTGGAATTTGACACCCAGACAATGTAGGTGGATTCTCTGTCCTTACCATTGCCAAAAAGCTGATATTGCAGTACTGAAAAGATAAATATATGGCCCTATAATCAATAGATTAAGGACCTGATTACACTTGCCACCTATGAGCAGGTTGCCTATAGACACAGACATATATGTAGATAAATATAATGAAATATGGACTCCTTTATATAAAAAAATAAAGTTATATAAATACAGTTATATAGTTATATAAAGGTATCAGAAATATGTACTTTTTTCGTTGCATTTTATTTATTTTTTTTAAAAAAGTTGTATTTTTATTTTTGCATTTTGTTGGGTTTTTTTCCTCACGATTAATTTTTAAAAAAAAAATCTTTGTTTTAATATAAAAAGGATGCCAAAGAAAACTTTTTTCTCAGACTAACTGCTTACATTGGTGTCATAGCTGAAGTAATCTGCCAACCACTAGGCTGGGCAGGCACTAAAGGTATTTCAGTCGTTGCACCCTCCAACAATGACACAAAGGCCTAACAGCACCAACTCAAGGCTTAGCAGTTACCCAAAAAAAAAGGTTTTCAGCCACTGCGTAGCAAGAAAGAAAGATTTTAACCTATAGTAGTTTTTGTCATTCGACCCAAGGCTACACAAATTTATTATTAGGCCTTTTCTCTTCCTGAGTTTCCTTCCCCCAATATATTTGGCATGTGTACAGAATTAGAATACAACACTTTCTAATCTTTCAGGCCAATTTCTTACTGATACCTTGCCCAATTTTCTCATGGAAGTTTCTTCTGTTTTCCCTCCTGGCTTTCTCATTCCTCTTTTTGCAGGAAGATGCAAGGGGTGTTGGGAAATGTAGTATTATAGGCTATGAGAAGCACCAGACCTTTAAAGATCAATCAGTCACCAGCAGATGATTAGAAGCATTATATATAAAGTCAGATAAAAGTCATATTTATCTTTCACTGGATAAATTACTGATGGATTACAACATTCCTCTGAAAGCTCTCTCCCCTGAATTTAAAGTGGAATATTCCAAAAGGAATAATAGAGAGAAAATGCAAGAATTATTCATATTTAATTATGTAAGGAAAGCACTTGGTCTTCCTATGGGTAAACTCAGTATAATTATCTGACTACTATTGTGGAAACCTTTTGTATAGCAAGTTCAGCTATCAAGAAATTATGTGAAATTTTCTACAGCTCGAATTATTGAACAAATAAAGTGGATAAAAAGCATTATCAATTATGTACTCATGGGCACTACTACACTGGTTCCGATTTAGTTTAAGATACAATGCAAAGTACACTTACCCAGGAGTACATCTCACTTGAAAACATGGGACTTATTTCTCAGTAGACATACTCCAGGTCTGGAAATGATTTGTTTCTTATTTTAAGTGTTTAAATCTGGCTGAATTGCTCTGATTTTCTCCCTCTTACGTACCATATTGTGGGGAGCCACCCCCTCCTAGAAGAATGAAATATTTTGAGCAATATTAAAAAGGCAGAATATTATATTTCCGAGTGGGAGAAATGAAGAAACAAGTTTTTTTAGAGAAAGCAACCCCCACCTTTTCTCAATAGCTCCAGGAGATATTTTGTGCCCATTAAGAAAGACTGGGCCAGCCTATCTACAAAACAAAAGACCTTCAGATTCAGGATGATGGGATTATCCTTCAGGACATAATAGGATTAACCCACTACCATTTAGCAGAAAACACAGAGCTCACTACATTGCACAATCTCCTAAGGGTATTTCAGAATACAAGCCTTCAATGCATCATCTCAGAGCAGCCCAAACTTCAACCAAACTTAGCTCAGGCAAACACCTGGGATTTGTACTTTGCCTATAGAGCCAGCTATGACTCCTACATGGCCCCATAGGAGTGCAAAGCCCAAAAGAAGGTATAACGTCCCCCACTTTCAATTCCATATGGTCAGCTGCGTAGAATCCATGTGGTTCTGCTTCATCATTAAACCATCTTTCCAATCAGCCTCCAGCCTCCATTTTGTCTCCAGTTCCTTTCTCCTAGTTTGGAACTGAATAGGATGGATATTTCTTTCCACAATATGTATGCCTTTTTTTTTTAATCAGGGAAGTGTGAGGGGGAGAAATTAAAGGAAATTAGAGATTTGAAATCAACTAACTTGGAACAATTTATATACAAAACAGATTGTTAAATGCTCTGTAACACAGAGCTTGAGAGGAAGAAGAAAACAATTATATATAATTTGTCAATCATTTTTCTTCAGCTATAAGTATGCCTGCAAATTTTCTTACAGAACATTTGGATTTTACATGAAAAATAAAAATCAGCCCAAGTTTTCTGCAGTGAAACATTTTATCTGTTTTAACTATGGTATACATAAAAGTTTTTATCACCTGAATAAAAAAAATATGAAGCAGAAGATGAATATTATAAGCTTCTTATATAACAACCAATATGATTGGTCTGAAAAGTAATAGATGCCAATTTCTTTCAAATCACTTCCTTCCACAGAAATGACATGAAATGTAAAATAAATTATCTAATTATCATCAGATGTTAGCCTCTTCAAATGACATAATCCTGGTTTTTAATCAATCAGTTATTTTCTACAGAATAGTACCCGTACATTCTACTGATTAAAACATCAGCATAAAGCACAGCTTCTCATTTTAATTCTCACTGCTAAAAGCAGCTGCTACAATGGTGAAATGTCTTAATTAAGTGGCTGGGGGAAACCCCACAAAATTGTAAACAAAATGTTCCATATTATTTTTTTCCAAATTAAAATGCCTTAGGATAGTTCTGCCAAAGTGGTTGTGAAATATGATATCAACTTTTTAAAACCAATTTAAGAAAAGGAAATTATCACAAAACAATTTTAGGCATGCCTACTCATATATTTATTTTCATTCTTCAGATGCTAGATTTATTTCTAATTGGAAATGCATACAATTTTGCTGTTAAAAAACTAAATAAATTTCAGAAAGAGTAGAACAATGCCCTGATTATTATATGTTTCCTATTTATAGGATTAATGAGAAAGTTAAATCTCTTTTATAGATTCTTGAGAATTAAATTACAATCCAAGATTATGGAAGGAACTTGAATGCATAGGAGTCTTTGTCATTTAAGTACATATTAATTGATACTCTGCTGTGTTTCTCCAATTGTTAGGGGAAAGTTGTTGTTGTTGTTATTATTATTATTATTATTATTATTATTATTATTATGAGTAGAGTAGAGTAGAATAGAATAGAATAGAATAGAATAGAATAGAATAGAATAGAATA
>WNWU01000005.1:10246477-10301830 GCA_012654045.1 Ptyas mucosa
TAGAATAGAATAGAATAGAATAGAATAGAATAGAATAGAATAGAATAGAATAGAATAGAATAGAATAGAATAGATTTTTTTATTGGCCAAGTGTGATTGGACACACAAGGAATTTGTCTTGGTGCATATGCTCTCAATGTACATAAAAGAAAAAATACGTTCATCAAGAATCATAAGGTTCTTTTTAATATTATTTGTATCTTCTCTAAAGGTGACAGGGCTATAAGCAAGAAAAGATCTTGGGATACCTTTTTAAATATATGTATGCATCCATATTATTTGTTTGTTCTATACATTATAATAGTATATGTACAGAACAGTATAACCATTAGCTATTCTAATGCTGTTAAATAAACCATATTAAACTGTGTATTTTAAAGTTCTTATTTGGGGCTGTCTGCATAGTTCAGCACACTCAGTATTGCTTGCATTTTCCTGTTTATACTCTCCTAGTCTAAAGGAGAACTAGATGGAAGGGTTTTATAAAGAAAATCCTTTGGCTTGCAAGGGAATGGCATTCTCTTTGGCATTCTCCCAAAGGAAATGTTTTCGTTTTACCAAGATCCCCTGTCTAGTGCACTAACATGATTACAATTTGAGAATTTTTTAAAAAATGGAACTCATGTACCCAACTTGAGCTAATAACAATGTTAACATTATATTTCTCAAGGCAGCATAGATTTTTCTGGAAGAACTTGGTCACTTAATTTGTTTAATGCTAATTCTCTAAAGATGAATTGTACAGATTAGTTTGGATTGTATGCATTGTTTTTTTCTTTGGACATTCATTTTCCTGTTATTCATTAGAAATTAGTATACTTTAAATCTTGGGTGAGTACAATTATTGTACCTGTGAGCAGCTCCATAAAGCAGCAAACTCTTTTCCTGGACTTGTGTGATAATCTTGTAACAGCAGCTAGGATGCTTTGATTCAACCAAGCAGTAGGCAATCTGTCCAAAGAGCCTGGCTTTCAGTTATCTTCACATCTTATAAAACCAATTATTAAACATGTTAATACATTAATAAGTACAAATAATAAACAACATAAATAAATAAGAAAAGCTGTCTCTGTGTGGGTGACAGGGAGTACATTTAATAACATCCAAGCAGCAAACTCAGATGCTATTTCTCCAACTCTCACTAATCCCAAAGTCTACAGTATTCCTAACTAGTTTACTACAGCTAAGCTGACAATATTGATTTTATTTAAATTTCTGTGTGTCATAGTTGCAGTCCCTTATTTCTCCTATTTCTCTTTTCCTAATATATTTTTTATATCTTGAAAATTGCTTTATTTTTTGTTTAATAAGGGAATTCCTCATTAAGCTCTTTCTGTACAGGATTGCAGTTATATAGCACCCCTTACATTTCAGGATAGGTACAACATTTGATATATTATATATTTATACTATGGTATATTTCTATGCTATATATCACTTGAACTGAAATTGTTCTAGGTACTCTCCTTTCTATTTCTACTAGGACTGGACTGAAAGGAGACAATATTGTAGACAGAAGAATATAAACTTCTTAGCTAGCCAGACCAGGGTAATTGAAGATTCAGCCCTTATTAATAGCACTTTATTGTATATCAGGTCTTAAGATGGGACCCTTGGGAAGAAGAGATTTGGCAGTCACATTTTAAATTATACCCTCTGTCTTTTGGCCATGCTCAAACTTTTCAACAGTTTATAATGGCTGGGGAAAATTCCCCAATGCCCACATCTAATTATATTCTACTAGCATCTTCTTTCTGATATGCAAGACTGACTTCCTTCAAGTTTCTCATCTATGCAAATAAATTCTGACAATTGCTCCTTGAATAGAGAAAGAAAACTGCCAATCAAAGACATCCCCAATGAACAGGATAAAACATAGGAAACTGACCTTTAGTCGTCTTCCTTGTTCTACCTTGTCATTCCTTAATAGTATCTGTTCTTACTGGCTGATTTATTTGACTCTGAAAAATCAATGCTAAAACAGAGATATTTAATAAATCTGTTCAGCTACCATATATTTACCAATATATATCAATCCAGATAGATAGGCCTTCTGGTATAAATTTTGATTTATTTTTGATAATAACCCCTTGCTACATTCTTAATGGTACTTTTTTATATTTTCCCCAATAAACTTAGGCTTTGATTGCAGATTGGCTTGGACTCCATTGCAACTTTAAGGGGTTGCCTTCTATATGCCTAAACTGCTAAATAAGTCACATCAGGAATTTGAGCTAGAGGGATGATAGGTGAGATAGGCTTAATTACTGAGAGAGGTGGATGGGGATGCAGAGCTTAGTTGTCAGTTTCCCTATTCCCAAGTAAAACGCCCTTTATATTGAAAGTAAATTGTCTTCCTGCTGACTTAGATTAACTGGCCTGAATGTTGGAAAGATGCCAACTGAGTCATTTTATGCAACTGGCACCGAAGCAGCTGCTGCTAGTCTTGATTAGGAAGGATATTTTGAGAGGAGCGGAAATGTAATTAAAATGAGAAGGAAAAATAGGGGAAACAAAAAACTTATATTTAGTATCAAGATTAAAGGCCAGAACTATGAATTGTGGTAGCAGATAGTAGATTTACTTATTTAAATTAGGTCTACTAGGACGCAATTTTTAGAGCATGTGGGTTTTGTAAGTGCGGAGTCTTCAACTTGCAATTACATTTCTGCTTTTATCCACTTTGTTTTCTCAGCTGATTAAGAGAAAAGTGTTTTGGAAGGAGAAAATTCTTTCAGGAGTAAGCAACAGGCATAGAGGACTGACTTCAGTGCTCTTAAGAGCGCTCCTGTTGGAAATCATAGACATAGACTCCCTATTGGTCTCCGGGTGCAATTCAAGGTGTTGGTCATTACCTTTAAAGCCCTATATGGCTCAGGGCCAGGCTATCTTCGAGACCACCTTCTACCACATAGCTCCCAGCGACTGGTAAGATCCCACAGAGTCGGTCTCCTCCGGGTCCCGTCAGCTAAACAATGTCGGCTGGTGGGCCCGCAGGGGAGGGCCTTCTCTGTAGCTTCCCTGACTCTCTGGAACCAATTCCCTCCTTAGGTCTGGACCGCCCCCATCCTATTGGCCTTCCGCAAAGCGGTGAAGACCTGGCTCTTCCGGCAGGCCTGGGGCCGTTGATCTCGTTATAATGATCTTGCGAGACCCGGCCACGAATTGGAGTGCATATGTTTTAACCTTTTTTAAAGGTTTTAATGTTTTAATGTTTTTCTTTTTAACATTTTTTATGGAATTGTTCGCATTGTTTTATTCTTTGTTGTAAGCCTCCCTTGGGAGTTGGGTGGCATAGAAATGCGACAAAATAAATAAATAAATAAATACATTTGATAATATATGATTATGATAAATTTAAACACATGCTAATATCACTATTAATTTGGGTCCCAGAACAAGGTTTTTTAATAAGGTAAGAATTGTCCCATGGTTAATGTTTCAGTTGTGCTTGTTCTATTAATTTTGGCTCATTCAAAACTTATTAATTTTCTCAGGAAATTGTATGTTGCCAGTTGGCAGATTCTTTTTTTAATAAATGCTTTGGTGGAATTAAATCATGTGATTCATAAGATTTACCAGTAATTTTGCAAAACCTTACTCATTATTTCTGTGAATAAATGAGACATCTGGTTATTGCAATGTTCAACAAGAACTGTATAAAGTGATTTGGGCCTTTGATTTGGATTATCTCTAATGCTTTCTATTGTCTGTTTTTGTGGACACAGGGAAGGAGTGGAGGGAATCAGCCACATGATAAAGATCCAGTTTCTAACCGGAATTCTGGTATTTCAAAGGCACTATCTGAATTTCTGAATCTTTTCACTCTGTTCCTATGTGTAATTTATGTTGTGAATTCTATTCTGAATTTTTTTGTTCGAACAAAACATACTTTGTTTTCCTAAGCAGCCAATAAAGACAAATATACAAAACATATTCTTATTTAATTTAACTTCTGAACTATTGTCCAAATATCTTGGGACATATCCCAAGAAAAACAGCTGATGATAACATATCCTTAGTATTGCTCATGAGTTAATTCTTTAAAAATTTAGTTCAGTTTTTTATAACCTCCCCCCAAAACCTATAAATATTATTAGTCTGGTTATAATGAATTTACATTCTAGTGTCAATATATTGCTGAAAATCAAGTGCAACCTAAAACGTATATGTGGGTAGAAGAAATTAAATTAGAAAATATTGGATTCTGAAGTATTTAACTGCTTAATGATGCATTGAAGTCCAGTGATTTCAAGTCAGCTTGAATACATTTTCTGGAGTCCATTTAAACCCATTGAGCAATTTGCAAAATTCATAAGGAAGCAATGTTCATGTGATATAGATGTATAATCCAAAATGAATTCATCATCACAAAAGAATTAGTATTTGATAGTTTAACTATTCTTGTTTTTATCTTTACAAGGATGAAAATTGAAATTCCAAGTACAGCAGAACATTAATTTGAAATGGGGTTAAAAGTGGCAAATGAAAGAAATATTGAGGGTCAAAAAGTCATATCTGGGATCTAAACTGTTCACAAGAATGCATTTATACTAGACAATTCTGTGGCTCATTCTTTGAGAGCCAGGTAACTAATCTGTTGCGGCCAGAATGAATTTGAGCTGACCAGATTTTTTTACCCTAATGCTAAATGGTCCCATGTTGATCTAGCAAGACTACAGTGGTACCTCGGTACTTGTCAGTAATTTGTTAAAGAAGATGCGACAAATAGTAAAACCGACGAGTACTGAGAAACCCATGTGACTTACATATGACCCGCTATTTCGGTCAGAAGAAATATCAAGTCATGAGGCAGCCCACGTCAGCAAGTTCTTCCTTGTGCATCAAATACCAAATTCCACAAGTTTTGAAGCTGTCAACTGCTGAGGTATGACTGTATATGATCAATAGAAAAATAATTATAGTGGCAAATATTGAGTTTTTGCTGAATAAACAGAATGACCATGGGTGAGCAAAAAAGGCATGGGAGCAGACTGGCTTCCCCATTGACTTTGCTTTTGGAAGTAGGTAGGGAATGTTAGAAATAATGATCATGCAACCACTGCAATGGATGCTTTGCAGGGATGCTGCAATGGCTACAAATTTGCAAATTAAATTGATACGAACTTCATAAAAATTTCAATTCCACAGGGGTAATGAGTCCCAGGTTTTTTATGCACTCTTTAAGTTAGTAGATTTTAGGTATCTTGATTCCAAAGTTATTGTATAAGGTGCCATTTTTTAAAAGAAATTGATTTATATGCCGCCCTTCTCTGGAGACTCAGGGCGGCTTACAATTTCGGTTAACCTGAGGGTATAAACTGATAAACACAATGAAAGCTTCAGTAGTATGCAGATATTGAAAATATTTATCGATTGTATCTTGTTGCAGCCAAAGAGCTGGAATTTATTTTTATTTATTTATTATATTTTTATCCTGCCTTTATTACTTTATAAATATGTAATTCAAGGCAGTGAACATATTTAATACTCATTCCTTCTCTTATTTTCCCCACAACAATCTTCTGAGGTGGGCTGGACTCAGAGGTGGGTTCTACTTACCTTTACTACCGGTTTGCAACGGAAGCATGCATGCTTCTGCACATGCGCAGATCATCAATTATGACATCTGGGTGGGTGGGCGGAGCCTCCAGCTGTTTTTACTACGGGTTCTAAAGAACCAGACAGAACAGGGAGCAACCCACCACTGGCTGGACTGAATGAGAGTAAGTTGCCCAAAGGCTTTCATGCCTAAGGCAGGACTAGAACTCACAGTCTCCCAGTTTCTAGAATAGTACCTTAACCTCTGTTTTTTACCTAAGTGCCCCCCCCTTTTGGCACGCAACTGCAAAAAGGTTAGCCATCGCTGCCTTTGTTTGTTGGCCTCCTCTAGTCATTGGATACACAATCATTATTCCAAGGCATTTTTATATAATAAAGGTAAAGGTTCCCCTCGCACATATATGCTAGTTGTTCCCAACTCTAGGGGGCAGTGCTCATCTCTGTTTCAAAGCCGAAGAGCCAGCACTGTCCAAAGACGTCTCCGTGGTCATGTGGCCAGCATGACTAAACGCCGAAGGCATATGCAGTGCTGTTACCTTCCCACCAAAGTGGTCCCTATTTTGTATTTGTATTTTTAACATGCTTTCGAACTGCTAGGTTGGCAGAAGCTGGGACAAGTAACAGGAGCTCACTCACCTTCTAATCGACAAGCTCAGCATCTTAGCCACTGAGCCACTTTTTGCAACTTTCCATACAGGTACATAAAAAACAGCAAACACACACATAGGAAATCAATTCATCAAGACAAAAGGCTAACAGGAGAATAGCATGCAGGAGTAATAGTTCTAACTTTATTACAAAGTTCTGTAGGAAGTTAGTACCCATCCCTTTCCTGGAAGAGTGAAATATTTTGGGAAATATTAAAAAGGCAGAATATTATATTTCCCTGGATGAGAAATGGAGAAGCATATTTTACAGACAAAGCAGCTCCCACCTTCCTGCCCCCCACCCTTTGTTAATGGGCCAGAGGCAGAAACTCTCCACATGTGACCTGGGAAGCACATGTGACCATCAGCCAGCAAGGCTAGCTAAGACCCCCACCCCCTGGGAGTCTGACAACCAATCAGGATACTCTTTCGGGGCCTCAAGAAATGCAAAGCCAGAGAGAGCATAAAAACCCGAGGATTTACTGTATCTGCCCTTTTCTGTCCAGGAACTCGAAGCATGTGATCCTGTCCACCATTAAACCATCTTTCCAAGCAGTCTCCATGTTTCCAGTATCTTTTTCCCCACTTGGAGCAGAACCTAGAGGATGTTTCTTCCAACAGTTCCATTAATAGCAACTAATTAGTCTTAACTATTAGTTCCAGACAAGAAGCATGCAGGAGTAATAGTTCCATCTTTATGGCAAGATTACATTAACAGCAACTAGTTAGTCTATTAGTTCCAAACAAGAAACACACAGGAGTACTAGTTCTATATTTATTGCAAGGTTGCATTAATAGAATCTTGCAAATCTCACTTTTATTCTTCAGAAAACTAGGAAAAGTCCCTTCTGATATGCTTTCCTCATCACTCCTCTTTCCCACTCAAGTTTTGTCAGACTGTGATTAGCTGCTTTCCCTCTTTATCTTCCAAGGTCATTTCTACATACCATTATAGCTCCCGAGAGATAGAAATGCTTGTATACAGCTCTATTTTTCTGAATTCAAGTTATAGGGGAATTGAAAAAGGGAGCATTACTTTAAAGTGGTAGTTAAGAAACAAAATCTGAGCATGTCCCAGTAGCTCCTGCACATAGAGGCAAACATTCTCGAGTTTGAGAGGTTTGCTAAACCTTAGTTAGACAATTGTTTCTCTCTATGGAGAATAGCACCTCCATATTTAAATTAGTAGTCTTTAACATAATAAATATGAAAATGCTTCATTTGCAATGGGTTGGAACTGCCCCTGTATCAAGGGTGAAATCCAGCAGGTTCTGACAGGTTCTGGAGAACCAGTAACGGAAATTTTGAGTTTGGAGAACTGGCAAATACCGCCTCTGGCTGCCCCCCCCCCCCCCCCGAGTGGGGTGGGAATGGAGATTTTGCAATATCCTTTCCCCAGGAGTGGGGAGGGAATGGGGATTTTGTAGTATCTTTCCCCTGCCACACCCACCAAGCCACACCACACCCACCAAGCCACGCCCACAGAACTGGTAGTAAAAAAAAATTGGATTTTACCACTGCCCTGTATATGAAAAAGTCACATCTTTAAAAAAGGAGAGAAATAGCATTTGGCTGGCTGTAGTTATTTTCCCCGCTTTACTGTATTCCTTTCGACTTAGGCCAAGCGGAGTGAAGTTAAGAGAGGTTCCTTTTCGTTCTGAATAAAAATACTGTATTGCCGGCTGCCAGCAGTTCGAGTCTCACCAGGCTCAAGGTTGACTCAGCCTTCCATCCTTCCGAGGTGAGTAAATTGTTGGGGGTAATATGCTGACTCTGTAAACCGCTTAGAGAGGGCTGTAAAGCAGTATGTAAGTCTAAGTGCTATTGCTATCTTCCCAAACAGCCCTGAGAACAAGGAAACCTTAGTTGCTCTGTAATCATTAAAAAAAAATCTAATCTAATCATTTATCATTGCGACCGCCTAAAGCCTTTTTTAGCGCCTGCCGCCGCTAATGTCATCCCGAAGCCCATCCGCCTTTCTCGGCCAGAACAAGGCGGTCTGGGGGAAACAGGGACCCTCCCTCGCCCCTTCCCCCGCCCTTTTCTCAATGGGAAAGGAGGTCGGTGACGTCTTCCGCCGCTAGGGAAGGACTGGAGCCGAGTTCGGAGAAGCCTCGAACGAATCCCAACGCCTCGGCCGATCCGTCTCGGCCGTCCTCCAGGGGGCGGTGGTGTAGCGAGCAAAAGGCGGCCCCCGGGGAGCTGGAGAGAGTTGGGCAGAGAGAGAGAAGAGAGAGAGAGAGAGGAAGGTGGCGGCGGGAGAGAGAGAGAGACGCAAACAACTTTTTTTTTTCTTCCAGTGAGTTGCAGCCACCGGCCCGCCGTCCGCCGGACTTGTAACCCGAGCCTGCAACTGGCTGGAGTGCGGCGCTGCAAGGCGAGAGGGAGCTCCGAAAGCCGCCGCCGCGGCGGAGAGACTGAACTAAGCCCGCTCGGGGGGCAACGGCGGCGGGTGGGTGGCTGGGTGCTTTCTTTTCCCCGGGTCCTAGGCTCGCCCCGACGCTGGGGAAGCCCGGCAATGGGTAGGAGAGAAACCGCGTGAAGCTCCGGCGAACTTTTCCCCTCCATCGTGCAGGGCAAGCGGAGCGGGGCAGGCGGATGGAGGATGCGCTCTGCCCGGCGAGCTGTCTAAGAAGGAGGCGGCGGCGGCGGCGGCGAGGGAAGCGCCGGGGACGACGACGATGAAGCAGCAGCAGCAGCAGCAGCAGCTGCCGGCCTCGCCACCTCCGAAACACTACGGGGCGGGCTGTCCGGAGCCCCGGCCTCATGTGGCCCCGGCTTCCTCGGGGGGTCCCGCTCACGGCATGGGCTGGAGGAGGAGGAGGAGGCCCTTCTCGTTGCTGCCTTTCCTTTCCCTCCGCGACTACGGCTTCTGCATGGCCGCCCTGCTGCTCTTCTGCCTAGGCTCCCTCTTCTACCAGCTCAACGGGGGCCCTCCTCACTTTCTGCTGGACCTGAGACACTATTTGGGTAAGGCCACGGAGGGGAAAAGCGAGCAGGGATGCTCTTGGCGCGGAAAGGGCTGGAGGAGCCAGGCCAGGGACCCCTCGAGTGTGGGTGGCTGGAGGGAGCTTTTTCCCCCCCGAAGCGAGAGCCGTTTTTTGGGAGACAGAAGGAAAGACTTCCCGGGCTCCTTTACGTACTCTAGGAAGTGGGCGGGGGGTCTCCGAAGTTTAATCTGGGTCCCACTTGTTGTCAGGGGCGTCTTTTCCCAGCTCTCTGCCAGCCATCAGTTCCTAAGTGGACCGGTGAAATTTAACATCCTTCTCTTTGAAAGGAGCAGAAAGGGAGAGTGAGATTACACTGAGAGTGGTGTGGTTAGGGGTTTTTTGTTTTTTTGGCTTTCCAAATAAGGTGTGCTTGCAACAGTAAGTTGGTGAATAGTAGTAGCAGCCTCTGTGAAAATGCTGAATTAAACGTTTGGAATTGGGAGGGGAGTTGTCTTTGCTACCTAATTAGGATAATTTCCCTGTACTGTATGCTTTATTAATTAATACCCAACCAGCAACCAAACTTTTGTCTTCATTATATTACATAAGGATACTGTGGAGGGAGGGAGGGGGAAATCCTATTTATTATAACCACTGCTGACAGGATGAAA
This sequence comes from Ptyas mucosa, assembly GCA_012654045.1. Classification (NCBI taxonomy): domain Eukaryota; kingdom Metazoa; phylum Chordata; class Lepidosauria; order Squamata; family Colubridae; genus Ptyas; species Ptyas mucosa. The sequence continues at coordinate 10,256,288 of WNWU01000005.1, forward strand.
TTTATTAAGTGAATTAAAGGATACTTTAATCTGTGTTTAAGTGGCCCTAAAGAAAAAATAAAGCTTTAAGGCACAAATAAGAAATAAGGAGTACTTATAACAGTGGCTTTTATGAATCCTTAGCCATATTTTTTGGACAGATTGCTTTAATAGGGTCCTCAATATGCACTTGCCATCATGTAAACATAAAACCCATAGCTTTATGTTTCAAAGGTTGGAATTTTAGCTATTGCAATTAATGTTACTTTCTTCTCCTCCCTTCCTTCACTTCATAATCCTTGGAATGCTTGGTAACTGTCATGTTCTTCATTATAAAGCTGTTCTTTAGCAAGAACAAATAACATCCCTTGGGCTCTTGTTACTCCATGAAGGGTCTTTGTTATGGACTAGTAGGGGAACTAGAAGGTGACAAAAAAAGTCCTACATCATATCTGACTTTATTAGATAAATCATTGAGGTTCACACCTGATCCTAGCATCCAGGGATAAAATATTGTTCAACAGACAGCAGCAGACTGTTGCTGGTCTTTCAAGAAAGTGTTGGATATAATTAGACTATAATGAATTTTAATATAGGAGACTTACAAAATCACAGTGGAAAGTAATGACACCCTATGTTAACCATAAACCTAGAATAGTTATAATAAGAGCCTTGGGTCTAAACATGTGTCAAAATCATCCACTGATCACAGCAGTGCTGTAACTGGCAGCTGGCAGATATTTTTCCAGAGTGGGTGGCATCTATTGTATCTGTTGTCTTTGGAATGTTTGGAGAACTAAATATGTTAATGAAGTCTCTCTTTTTGTTATTATTATTTAATGCTGCCTTCCTAAAATTATCTTATTTTAACTCATTGTAATACATGAAATGACCTTTACAGATAATGTCAATTGGTGCCATTTCCTTATAATACTTCTGCTGTTTATATAGATTTCACTGCTAACTTTTAATATCCTAATAGATTCACATGTATTTTACATGCAGTCCATCTGATTTAGTCTCTACTACTTTCAAATGACATTGGAGGCTGTATAATAGTTGTAAGTCCTGACATTTCTGTATATACCATGTATATATGTGTTTCTTTCTTGTAAAGCACATTTATTATTGAATACATGAGCTTATTTCAGAGATTATTGTGTTTATATATTTCCTTCTTCTTACATCACCAATTCCTAAATTGATTGATTGTGAATGTTCCTTTTGGAATTCAGTAATGAAGTTTCCACATCTGGGTCAATTTTTTTTCTTTTGAAAGAGAGACAAGAACTGGAATAGTATTTTTCAAGAAAATTCCACCATCACTGAACAAATGGGAATAAAAGCTTCTTTTGAAGCTGCTTTTCTGTACACCAAAGGTTACTTGATGTATTATATTGTATTGTAAGTTTTGGTATTTCTCGGTTCCCTTTATCTACTAAATGTATTTAATACTGAAAATTTCTTTGGAGGAATGTGAATCACTCTCAGGTTTGTGATTCAGAAACTGGTAGGAGTTTATTATCATAGAAATGGCTAGTATATATTAAATATAGAACAGTAAAAAGTTGAGGCTGAACTGTTTTTATTTTATTCTACTGCTGCACTGAAAAGAATTGGAAGCTAACACTTTTCTTTCTTTTTCCCCATTATCCTGCACTTGTCTCTCCTCCTTTCCCCCTTTCCATTTTCCCAATGTATGTGCAGACAGACAGACAGACCTTATATAAGTAACACCCAGTTTCTGGTTTAAAGTCTACAAACTCAGGTGGAGAATTATGAAGTACATAAAAATGAGAAGTGTTTACAATGGCTTTCTATTGGAGAATAGAAAGGAGAAAGGCAGTTATACTGTGTTAATTTGTAGTAAGAAAAAATATCTTGATAGTATCAATGATCTTGATAAAAATACATATATGCTTATTCTCTTAGACATATCTGGAATACAGTTATTTCAGAAGCTAAAAATAAGTACTAATAGTCATAAAAATCTATGTGGTATTTGATACTCTACAGTTATATTCACCATTGCATAAGAGACATATTCTTGTATAGTGAGGCTTCTCCTTGTTTACTTCCACCTGTATCACTTCCATGTCTGCTCCAAAAAGTCCCCCTCTCGCTGATACCATTCTACCAATAAAAATAATATTTGTAGCTTAGAGTTGACATGAGAAGTCATTGGTGATCTCTGATCTTGGTTGCTTTCTTGCAGAAGTTTCATTATCCAAACTAGGTAATCTCATCAGTACTACCGGTAGTCTCCCAAATTAGGTAATATCAGTGCACACTAGCACTGATGAGGTTACCTAGTTTGGGTAATGAAACGTCTATAAGAAACAAGCAACCTCAGAGAACACAAAGGACCCCTCAGACACTATTCTGTTAGGGAACAGATGTAGTTGAATTCTCCTATATTTCAGGGATGTAGGCTATAACAATCAATGATGAATGTATCTTTTTTTAAAATTTGATTTATATGCCGCCCTTCTCCAGAGACTCAGGGCAGCTTACAATGCGTTAAGCAATTTTGCTGGTATGGCAAGGTAGTATCTCTATTGTGTAGAACACTTGGTCATTCCCTATGTCTCAAATGTCTTCTTTGAGTTAAGATAGAAGCAAAAGGGGGGAAAAGGGCGAAAAAGAGGCTGCTTTATCTTTCCATATGCTACAATATATGGTCTGTTGAATGCAAAAATAGTTTCTGCCATGGTTGTCAAATTTTCACTACTTTATTGGTAGAATTATCAATACAGTTGGTAGAATGGTTCAAGTTGTTAGAATATAGTTGAAACTTTGGAATACAAATGATAGTATTTAATAACTTTTACTTGAATTAGTTTGAATCTGTGATCCACCAATACCAGGAACCTCTAGAAAGTTGATTCTGGTGGCCAATATGGAAAGCTTTCAATAAACTGCCACAGAAGTAACAAATGCTTATAAGCCAACCATCCCACAAAGAATGCCTCTTTTAATAAAATGTAAAAAGCTACATCTAGTGCTAGGATGCAAGCATCGGTGGAAGAAAGGGACTACTATGCATATACTTTTGCACTTCCCATTCAGAAAGTTTTGCTGAGTGATTGGTAGGAAACATACACATTACCTCTGTGAATTAGAAAGCTACATCAAAATGTGTAGGCTCTGCCTTTAATAATTGTGTGATACCTTTGGCAGAAAAAGAATCAAACCTTAAATTTGGCGATTCCCCCCCCCCCCACTGTAAACAGTGTGTTTGTATATGTTTTTCCTAAAGCCATGAGACTTTCATATTCTTTGACTATAGGGTTCTACGTTTTGCTTACTAATTTTATTGATTCTGAATGTTCAAGCTTTTTCTAGATGCTTTTTGTTGGGGAAGGGTTTTGAAATGTACAAAAAGGTCAAAAATTAGATTATTGGAGTTGTGATAATTCAGCCTTTGTGAAATGTAATCATATTGCAGTTAGTATTTCTTGTCAAGGAGTTGTTGAGAAATAAATGGTGTACAGTAGTAGTGGCTATTAATGGTCTTTTCTGTCTTTCTGCCCAGAAGGCTAAGAGGAATAGTGTATACCAGCAGTCACCAACTGGTGGTCCATGGACCACTGGTGGTCTGTGAGAAAATTTTGGTGGTCCGCAGAAAAATTATTTGCATTTTTTATATTGCACTAAACCAATATAGTCACTGGGCCAGATAGGTGCAATGAACTTTTGTGTTGCTGCAGAGAGTCTCCCCCTTTGTGGTCTTTTTGTGTGGATCGGAGGGGGGCAGAAATGACTTGGGGTCTGTTTCAGCCTCCTGGTGTGGGGCTTTGGGCGAAGCCCGAAGGCTGAAGGGAAGCACCGCTGGTGGCAAAGATCCAGAAAGCCTTGTTCCAGTGGGATTGCATCATGGCCTGGAACTGGCTGACCATCTCAGCCTGCTGAGCCTCTAGGCGCTGGTACCTGGCCTTGCACTCTCACAGGTCTTCCCTCTGCTTGGAAAGCCTGTGCTTGTAGTCCTCAGTGAAGTGCTTCTGCTGAGCCTCTTTCTTGGTCAGATGCAATTTGAACTGAGCAGTTTTGCCAACTCTTTCTCGTGGTGGCTGCTTAGCTCCAACAACTGCTTCCTGTTGGGGCCCTAAGGAAGCCGGCAGACAAGCGAGGAGTGGCTGGGAATGGAGGCTACTCCCCTCCCAGCCATGGTGACTGACCACGCCCACCCAGTCACATGACCACCTAGCCATGCCCACCCAGCTAGTCATTAGGCAGATCATATTAGTGGTCCGTGGGATTTTAAATTATTAATTTAGTGGTTCCTGAGGTCCGAAAGGTTGGTGACCCCTGGTGTATACTAAAAAAAGTAAATATGCATGAAATTGAGAAAAAGCAGAAATTATATTCCTCTTCTTTTTTCCAGCCTCCTAACAGTGTTTAGAATGCTTTTATAACATCCATCCAAATGTCTTGTACAGTTGGTAGAAAAAGATTAGGAGCAGAATTAATGTCTCTGATGAACATATGCAATGGAGTAACAGAACAGTCTTGTATGAAAAAGCCACAAAATGCATCAAAACAACAGGATGGGAGCAGCAAGATTACATCTGTTGTAGACTCAAGCGTGGAATTTGTCATAATATGAAGTCAACATGTGTGACAAACTGCACTCCATATCAGCTTCTGTTATCATTCACCCAGATGAGAATAATATTTCTTCAGTCCTGTGTGTTATTTATGGATGTTACCAGGTATAACCAAAATGAGAAATACAGCAGAAATTCCAAGGAATATTAATGCTGTCTGTTCATTCATCCTGATTTTTTTAACAGTGCCTGTTTACTTTGCTATGTCAAGGTACTTATCTGTACAGGTTGATTTATTTTCTATTTAGTGTTTTTTTTATGAAATTACCTGAAGCTATTAATACTGGACATAAAAATAATTTTGAAATATAATCTGTTTGCAGGCTTACATTTTACAAAGCATTTATTTATGTTAACTTCATTCCCTCATTGCAGCCCGCGCATAGATATTAGTATGAGGAAACATACTTGTACTGCCTGTGAGTAATTTTTTCTACATATTCTGTAGGAGTTAGCTACATATTGGCAACAGAAGTTCAGAAGCAATGCAAATGTGTATGATTAGATTGTGACCTAGTAGATTGCATCATTAAAATATGAACATTGGAGTATTTTTCTTCCACTAATGGGCAACGGTTTGTGTGTTTTCAAGGGTTTTTTCAGTTCTTCACAACCTCTTCTAGTATTTGGAGGTCATATAGAAATTATGACTGTACTACAGAAGAGTAGCAGTTAGTAAAAAAAAAAATCCTCCCCATCTCCTACACAAGAAGAGAAGCAGTTTAGGTTCCAAATTACTACTTTATGTATGGTTTAAGACTAATATAAGGGAACTTCACTTTTTGTAGACTCCCAACATTTCTGACATAGGAATATTTCTAAATAAGAATATATTCATCAGTTTGGTAATGACTGGAGTGCTGCTGTAACTTCATCTAGAGCAGGATGTTAAACTGAATTTCATCAAGGTTGTGTTTGACCTCAGGGTGCCTGGGGGTGTGGCCAGGGTGGGTGTGGCCAGCTCAATGTCACTCTGGCAGGGGCACCTGTGATAGCCTGAGTGCTCTGCCAGCGAAAATTGGCTCCCAAGCTCCGTTTTGGCTGCGACAGACTCCTGCATCCCTCTGCCAGTGAAAACAGAGTGACACCCATGGCCCTTGCAAGCTCCGTTTTCAGCTGTGATGGCCTCTTGCAACCTTCTGCCAGCAAAAATGGAGCTCGGGAGGGCCGCATGCAGTCCTCCCAAGCTCCATTTTTGCTGACAGAAGCACTGTGTGCTGGTCCTTCACTGTTTCTAGGACAGCCCCATGGGCCAGATCTAAGCATCCCAAAAGCCGGATCCGGCCCCAGGGCCTTGAGTTTGATACCCCTGATCTAGAAATTGATATAAATAGGAAATATTTTCTAATGCAGGTGTCCCCAAATCCTGGTCTATGGTCCGCAGCCCATTGGGAATCAGGCCACACAACCAGAGGGCGAGCTCATGAAGCTCCATTTGCACATGCGTGGGATTAGGATCTACAGTATATTATATTTTTTATCCTTGAAACAATGGAGGCTGTATTTAACTGGCAGACCACATATTTACCAGGTTTAATCACTGGCATTAACCATGGAAAGAGTAAGTTAATAGGAAGGATTCATACCTTAAGATAGTAATCAGTGTTGACAGTTGTGGTTCAGTTACACAAATAGTTAAGTATAAGACAGCACCAAGGCATTTCATGATTAGAATAGGATTTGGGATGATGGTATCAGTTTTTCTTTCCACAACTTTTCTCCCTGTCTGCAATTATTTTGCCTACTTGCTTAATGTCACGTATAGTGAAGGTCCTTACAAAAACATTCCTAATTCTTTGGAAATATTACATAAAAGTTGCATGAATTATATAAATAAATTTAAATTTACATGATTTATATAAATGCATGTATAGAATGCTTTTTTTCAACACCCCCCTCCCCAAGAAAGTCTTGATTGTAAAATTCCAAAAGCTTTAATTGGTTTCTGCCTTTCTGGTTTTTCCTTTAATATGGATATATATTGACAACAAACCAAAGTGTACCTTTCGTTATAATATTTTATGTTGATCAAAAAAAGAATGAAAAACATTTATGATGATTTTACTGTTTCATCAGGTAATTGAAGGCATTGTCTATACCCGTGATGGCGAACCTATGGCATGGGTGCCACAGGTGGCATGCAGAGCCATATTTGCGGGCACGCGAGTGTTGCCCTAGCTCAACTGCAGCGTGCATGTGTGCCCCAGCCAGCTGATTTTTGGGCCTTCCGGGCCCAGCGGAGGGCCTCTGGGGGTGTGTGGAAGGCCATTTTCACCCTCCCCAGACTCCAAGAAAGCCCCTGGAGCCTGGGGAGGGTGAAAAACAGGCCTACCAGGCCCACCAGTAACCTTTTTGCCGTCACGTGCCAAAAGCGAGGGGAGTGTGGGGTGCGCATGTGTATGTGTGTGGGGTGGCACGGGGCATTGAATTATGGGTGTGGGCACATGCACGTGTGACCCCCCACCATGCTCCCCACGCTTTTGGCATACAATGGCAAAAAGGTTAGCCATCACTGGTCTATACAGACAAAACTTAAGTGTTTGTTTTGAGATGTTTGTGCATATTAAATGATTTTCAAATGAACAAATGTAAGCACTCTTCAAAAGTGCTTGAAAATACAATCTGATATTACTAATTTTATTTGCTGGTTTTTAGAGTATATCCTATCAAGTTCCTACATTTATTGATAACATCTTCAATTATTAGGCTATATTGCTGAATGACAGTATTAGTAACTGGATATATTTATTATAGGATTTGTGTCCAGTAAATATTAAAAGCAATTTTCTTCACTTTATTCTTCCAACATAGTGGTGGGATTCAAATTTTTTTACTACCAGTTCTGTGGGTGTGGCTTGGTAGGCATGGCATGGCTTGGTGGGCGTGGCTTGGGCATGGCAGGGGAAGGATACTGTAAAATCTCCATTCCCTCCCCACTCCAGGGGAAGGTTACTGCAAAATCCCCATTTCCGCCCAATCAGTGGGACTCAGGAGGCAGAGAATAGATGGGGGTGGGGCCAGTCAGGGGTGGTATTTACCGGTTCTCAGAACTACTCAAAATTTCCACTACCAGTTCTCAAAACTGGTCAAAACCTGCTGAATACCACCTCTTTTCCAACAGCTACATATGGTATTTCTTTATGGCTTCTACTGGGGAGGGGAGGGTTGACCTACTATTAACCAGATTAACCTAGATTCAATAGAGGTAAAGTATTGGAAAGTTGGACAGTTGGTTGGGTTTTTCTGTTTCCCTTCAGTGACACGGGAGAGACTTTGATTTTACAAAAAGGGAAATGAGAAAATGTAAATTACAAACACCTTCAACTAGCTCAGATCAATTCCCGAGCCTTTAAAAGAGACTCCTTGTTAAGCATTGGTTGTTGTAGCAAAGAGAAAGAGATGAAATAGAAATCAATTGTGGTCATGAGAATCCAGCTGTTCCTTCAACTGAATGGAAAGTCAAATGTCCATACTAGATTTTGTTACAGTATAGGAAAAAAGATACGTATTTTAATATTTTTTAAAAGTCAGATTTCTGTTTTCTATTTTGCAGGGGTCAACAGTCTATATTTGCATGTAATGATTTTAGAATAGTCCTGGAAATGAACTGTTATGTATTTTTAAGCAGCAGAGAAGAAACACGGAGTAGTTATTTGTTTTTTTCCAGTTTTATCTAATTAATCATTAATTGCTGGCCATTTAGAACTACCACTATTTTGTCACTTCTGGGATTCCTTTCTCACTTGAAACATTCTGAAAAATCTCTGTGAAAGAATTAATTAGCTTCGGCAATCAACATTAAATAGTGATTTAGTGAGACAGGATAATAAAATGGCCAAGATAATTATGGATGTTTCATTTATACTTTTCCTAAATTCTTAGACAGAGTAAACTATAGAGAACTTATACCTTTTATAGCTGGGGAGATGAAAGAAAAACGTTTTCCTTTTACATTCATGTAAAACTTTTTTAAAATTACAATTAAACTTTGTTCATGAAGTTTATTTTGGGTTGCAATCAGGTTTTATCTTTTAGTAAATATATCAGCTGTGTGTTTATTATAGCTATAAACCAAAGCACTATAAAGGAGCCTTGTGGGTTATTACATTATAATAAGTTGAACTAAGTTACTTTCTTTTTTGTAGACTGATTTCCTGATACCAAAGACATGATTTGAAAGCTAGGAAACATATGTGAAGGTCCAATTAAACTGATTTATTGTTAAAAACCATGTGCACAGGAGGTTAGTACCTGCTTGGCGTTTAGATAAGAGTCTATGGAGTTCAGTAGAGGTTGGAGTTAGTCCACTTGTGACTACATAGGGATTCTAGTTTAATCGCTTTTTTGATTCTGCCCTCAGGTTCTTCTACTTCTTCATCTATATTTGGAATGTTAGGAAACCATCTGTTCTACATGTTTAGAAAGTTGCATTGATTGGCATTCCCTTTAAAATAGCAAGTCTAAATTTGGTATTATTTGGTAAAACCTAAATAGTAATAGTGCAAATCACATTTATCACCTAGGTCCTAGGATGACATGTCAACAACCTATAGGAAAGAGCTGCTTTTTTCTTTTGAAGGCTTATGTGGCACAGGGATAGATGATTACTTGGACTACCTGTCTCTGAAGGTTTCTGCCCATTTATTGTACCAGATGCAGCAGAGTAGATTCGTTCCAAGTCCCCCTGTTAAACAAAGTCATCTAGTGAGACTTCATTGTCTGTTGCAATACTTAGGTTAAGGCTTGGAGGGCCCTAATCCTTTTGGTCTTTTAGAAGGCCATGAACGTCTGGCTCCCCCCTCCCAGTGCTAAGGCCAGGACATTAGGGGAACATAATATATATATATATATATATATATATATATATATATATATATATATATGTTTGTTTGTTTTATGACTTTATTGTATGTTGCCTTGGGCTGAGGTTTTTCTCTCTCAGCACACCGAGAAGGAGCATGTCAGGTAAGACCAACTCTCTGTCTATCTGTCTGTCTGCCTGCCTGCCTGCCTGCCTGCCTGCCTGCCTGCCTATCTATCTATCTATCTATCTATCTATCTATCTATCTATCTATCTATCCATCCCGTCAAGCATGTATTAGATAACATATATAAGTATAGACATAATTATGAATACATGAGATGGATATAAATAATTAGGACAGGGACGGTAGGCACACTGGTGCGTTTATGCATGCCCCTTAAAGACCTCTTAGGAATGGGGTGAGGTCGACAGTAGACAGTCTAAAGTTAAAGTTTTGGGGGTTTGTGGAAGAAACCACAGAGTCAGGTAATGCATTCCAGGCATTGACCACTCTGTTGCTGAAGTCATATTTTCTGCAATCAAGTTTGGAGCGGTTCACTTTAAGTTTTATTTCTATTGTTTGTTCATGTATTGTTGTGTATTTTTGTTTTGTTTTGTTTTGTTTTTTGATAATTTAACTTTGGTTATGGGGTTCTTTTTAAGGGACAGGTTTTCACAAATGCACCCTTTGATTGTATTTTGTTTGTTTTGATAAACAGTCCTAACTCAGTTACTTCGTTGTATTTTCTTCCTTCTGTGCATTGTCTAGATTATTGACTGATGTTAGCTTATTTATTATGTAGTTAGCAAAACACATCTTCTGGTATTTCTTCTGAAAGTTTCTACTATCTGCTGTGTTGGCTTCACTCATTTAATACTTAAATAATATTTGGCTGCAGTCTTTTTCAGCACTTGCAAAACTGATCATAAATTCAGATTCTTTTAAATTGGAACCTGTATCTAAAAATTAAGGTGTCACTGAATCAAAATGATATTAACCGAAGTGGTAACTAACCTGAAAAATACAGTTTCATTTGCATGAATCTCTCTTTCTCTTTTAAAAAAAGTTCTTCACTCCCTTTGAATTTATGCATCTTTGATGCTGGAGGGTGTTGGGGTTTTTTTAGTGGTTCTGTGTTCTCTAAATATTGTGCACAGGGTTGATTCATACCCTACCAGAAAAGTATACTTTGGTTATTTTGGCCTTTATGGTAATTATGTGCATGATCATAAAGCAGTTATATTGTAGAGGTTGGTTAAAAAAACAAAACAAAAACACTGAGCCATAACTTGTCCTGTACAGTTATTTAAAGGGGAAAAAATAGGATAGTGAGTCAACATGCTTTCATATTGTGGCTTTTCCTCTTTTCCGTACATGTTTCAGAATGTAGCCTCCATCCAATAAAACATTTTTGGTCTAACACAAATGAAGCTATTGGATATTTTCATTCTTTTTAGGCAACATTATTGAGCTGTCTTCATTAACTAGGTTTAGACTTGCTTCGGATATAAAAATATTCAGTGACTACTCTATGGATTAAGCTTGAATGCAAACTGATATATGAATGCACGCCAGAGGTAGTATTCAGCAGGTTTTGACGAGTTCTGGAGAACCGGTAGCGGAAATTTTGAATAGTTCCGCTAAATTCCACCTCTGACTGTCCCCCACCCCCATCTATTCTCTCTCCCGAGTCCCAGCTGATCAGGAGGAAATGGGGATTTTGCAGTAACCTTCCCTTGCAGTGGGGAGAGAATGGAGATTTTACAGTATCCTTTCCCTGCCACACCCACCAAGCCATGCCCATTAAGCCATGTCACACCCACCAAACCACGCCCACAGAACCGGTAGTAAGAAAAATTGAATCCCACCACTGATGCACGCCATGGAAATTTGTAGTGGAATACCATAATAGGATAGAATAGAATATATTTTTTTATTGGCCAAGTGTGATTGGACACACAAGGAATTTGTCTTTGGTGCATATGCTCTCAGTGTACTTAAAGCAAAATAAAATACATTCATCAAGAATCATAAGATACAACATATAGTCATAGGTTACTATAAGCTTAATATAAGACCTGCCATGTATGTTTCCACTGAGTGTTTAAAGTGAGGGAATTCACTTCAGTACTAATAGAAGATACATTCTTCTAGGACCCAGATTGTTGGGGTCTGTAAACCACTTAGAGAGGGCTATAAAGCGGTATATATGTCTAAGTGCTATTAATATTCGCTTAAGCGATATACAGTAAAATGTGAAGTGTCCTATAATTATCACCTTAATGCAGATTGAATGGAAAGTTTTCTGTCGATTTGACAAGCTGCTTGTAAAGAAAACACAACTTTCTATTCATGGTAAACCATCTTTTAAACAGTATTTAAATGTCAGTTCCTAGACTTTGGTATGTGTGGTTTCCTTCTTATTTCATGATACATTCTTAACAGACAGTAGTAATGTTTCAGAGATAGGGATTGAAAGATTCTGTGGTAAAATATATTTAAAAGACTCCATTGAAGTTGGTAGTTGTTTCAACAGCTGTAGTTTTATGAAACTATTGAGCTTTTTAATGAATGAATGCCACAAAGATGATTTGTGATATAACTTTTTTCAATGTGTTAGTTTTAATGTACTTAACTTGGTTGTTTGGATATACATTACAGTGTTATTTTTCAACATTCAGTGTTGTTGTTTTTTTGGTCATCTATTACTACTAGTTGACTATTACTTGTTTATGCTTGTTTATGCTTGTTTATGCATTATATGGTAAATGGCTAGATCGTTGCTTTTCCCAGCTACAGAAAGTTAATTATCAAATATATTTAAAATGTTTATCTGCAAGAAAAAAACATGAATTACTTGATGAAAACTTACTGATGGTTAGTTCTTTTTTGCAAAATTTCTTTGTGATGCTGAAGTACACATATATAACATTTATGAAGGAAAATTCTGGACTGCTTCTTTCTAAAGTCTTATACTGGCAAATTGCGGTAGATTTTCATACTAACAGAAAGGAAAGTTCGCTTTATGGTAGTTGGAAGAGAAAGCATTTAGCTAATTGGGTAGCAGTACCTTTGGGTTGATGGCTATTTCATCTGTGTAGTACTTGGAGGGCAAATTGTTTTTCATTGAATGATTCAGATGTAAGATTTTGTTAGCCTTCTGAGGTAGACCAGACAAGGAAACAAGGCCAAATGAGCTAAATCTATTTCATTGTAAGATTACAGTAACAAAATATATCTCCCAGAAATATATATCTCCCCCTCCCCTTTACAGGCTAATAAACTAGGGAGAGTCTCTTCTGAGGCTTTTGCCCAAAGACTGCTGTAGACTAAATTTGACCATTCCCTCTGCTGCCTTTTTTTGTTTTGCCTCCCAATGTCATTCCCACACACCATTACAGATTTGGGAGTGGGGTGAGGGGAGAAAATGATAGTAAAAAAAATATATCCCATTTCTTTAAAGCTACATACTTGCACATCTGTGATTATATACATGCATGCAAGCACAAAAAATATAATGTATTAAGTTCCTTTTAGCTCTTCCTGTGCTATGTCATATGTGTCCACTAGGATGTTTTCCTTATTTAAGGATCAGTCTCTTTTTCATTTATAAAAGAGATTACTATATGAAGAGTTTCAGAGGATTATGAAAATGGATGACTGACAACACATTCTTATCCACACAGCCTTGAAGGTAGTGAAAAATGTTCAGAAAGGTTGGCTAACCATAAAGCTGGATATTATCTGGTAACAGATATTTTAATGCAGTAGTTGAGAAAACAATGTTCCCAACAATGGAGGAGAAGAGCAATATAAATGGAAAATATAAATCGTTTTATAGTTAACTTCTGCATTTACAAATTTACTTTCTGTGTTCATTTTTAACATACAGTAGCGTGCGTTCCTCTATTTTTTTTGCCCTTTAGTAACCATGATTGCTGAAAAGCAATTTCATTCTTCCTTGACCCTTTAAACTAATAGAATAGAAGAAACAAAAAGATCATTTGAACTGTTACTTCTACTTTCGCTGACTTCCCACATGAGAAAACTCACTTGAACTTTGTAGCGTTTTTCTAAACTTCAGTTGCATTCACTTACCACCACACAATTCAATATATCAAAGAAATAAATGTAATGTCAATAAAGCCACCCATCATCATTATCATCTTAGCCATTGTTTATCCACTGCAGGATGAAGGCCTCTTCCACATGTTTCCAACCAATACAGTCCTGAACTTTCCTTTGCCAATTGGGCCCTCAGTACTTGCTGATGTCATCAATCCATCTTGTTTAAGTCCCTTTCATGGACACTTTTTATCAAGTGGGCTCCATTCTATGATTGCCTTAGTCCACCTGCCATCAGATCTTGCTATGTTACCAACCCATTTCCATTTCAATTCTTTTACTATTTTGATGATATTGTATACTTTCGTTTGTTCTCTAATCCATGTGGAGGTTTTTCTGCCTTGCCTTATAATACCAAGAATGTATCTTTCCATCGTTCTTTGCGCCATTCCTAGTTTTTGTATCGATGGTGTCCATGTTTCACCCGCATATGTTAGAACAGGTAGAACGAAAACTTTTCAGTGGTGACAGACTAGTAGATTTTGCTGAATGTCAATAAAGTAGAAGTTGAAAAATACTTTTAAGCGTAAAATGTTACAGAGAAAACAGAATTCTAAATATTTTTTAAAAAAATTCTAAATATATACATCATTCTAAATATATGTTAGCATTTAGAAATCTGCACTAAGAAACATCTTCAAAAATTGTAGCACTACCTTCTTTTACAAGTAGTTCTTGATTTACACCAATTGGCACTAAAATTTTGTTGCTAAACAAGGTAGTTGTTAATTGAGTGACACCTAGTTTTATGACCTTTTTTGGTTTTTGGCCATGGTTTTTAAGAGAATCACAGGGTCATTAAATGAATCTAGCTTTCTCCATTGACCCTGGGAGGGTCACAAATTTTGATCACATGATTGGGAATTCTGTGATGATCGTAAGTGCAAGGATCAGTCAAAAGGCACTTTTTTCAGAACACTTGTTCCTTTTAATGGTTATTAAAGGAATGGTTGTAAGTCGACAAATACCTATAATGGGGATTCACTGGGCTCACTCTACCAAAGATTGTGTTTCTTTTCAAGATATTTCACGGTGCATTTCTAGGTGCAGAGATGGAGAAGTAGAGATCACTTTGCAATATCTATGTGGAATTAGAATTCTGTGTTATTGAAGGCTACCTGGAAAATATCAGTGATTAGTGTTTGGAAATGGTGCCCATTCTATTTTGATTTATTTGCCTTGTCAGCCTGGAATCTGTATATGGCTGGAATCAGGTGTTGGCCTGGGTGGCAGACTGTATTTAGTTCCACTGATCTGTTGATGGCTTATTTCTTTGAGTGCCATGTTTCCAGGAATTATCTGGCTCTTCTGATGTTTGTGTGGTCATTTATTCTAGTCAAGTATGTGGTTCATTCTGAGGGCATGGGTGATTCTCAGTAATTCTGATCTTACTTCTTTCTTGCAGTTATGTTTTTTTTTTCATTCTTTTATGCAATTGGCTACACATTTATAGGGTAGAAAAAACCTCACTGCATTTCTTAACAATGTTGGCTTAAGGAGACCTATTTGGGAAAGAAGCTCTGAAAAAACTTGACAAGGCTGGTTCCATTCTCATTTTCTTTTTAGACTCTAATTAAACATTTGTGGTTAATTTAAAAAATGGATTAGGGAGATAATCTCCAATTCAGTTGAAGCACACTTACAATGGCTAACAATGAGTTCAGTGCAAAATATGTAAGGTTACCAATACTAATAAAAAGTCTGAGCTGTTTTTGATTTTATTTTTTTATAATAATATTTTTCCATTATTTTCTTACATTTACTGAAACACAGTATTAATGTAACTATGAACTTCCCAAAATCTTTCCTTTGAAGAAGCATGCAAATTTTAATCTATATGCTATTAAAACTCATGTTTCTGTTTGATTGTAACCTTCAATTGAGCAAAACGGTGCACCATAGGGCAACAATTGCTGAATCAGCATGCCTCAAATGGACTGATTTACAGAATGTGTCCAAAATCTGGGACCCATGACTCCCATGGGATTTAAATTTGACAAGAGTGCTGGCTATTTCATGCTGCCACGCTACTGCACCTACACAGACATGTGATTTCATTTCTAGCACTCACTGCCAGATTCCTATGTAGAAAGTCAATGGAGAAGCTAGCAGGAAGTTTCTTTGTGTATCCATGAAAACTTCTTTAATGTTGATTTATCTGAGGATTACACTTCTTTTATAAACATACCGATTAAAGAAAACTTTCAGTTTCTTTTGATGGCGTGTTGCTACTTTAGTTTTTGGCAAAGAGATAATTCTGTCTTGATTAATTAAATGGCCAAGAAATATTTTGCATAACTCTTTAAAAAAAAACACACAGCTGTGGGTGGCAAGGAAATGTGGTTGTCCAGCATAGATTTCAACAGTGGGTGGTTAAGGGGAGGTAGGATTTTAAGCATGTAGCTTGTGGGGGCAAGAACTGTATTTTGGACATGTGTCAGATTTTAAGTAGAATTTGTTACAATTGCATATATCTGAGCAGTAGTTCTATAAATGTGGAATACACTAATTTTTTTAGCAAAGTATTATTTTGTAAGCATATGTAATGTTTTTAGTGAATAGTTTTATTTAATTTTTATTTTATAGGATTTTGTCTAGATGACAGATAATTTCTGTACATTTGTAACATCTGTACAGTTGCCACATCTACATATTTTATGATAGACAAAACTACAGCGCTGTTAACATTTTAGATGACAGTTTGTGTACACACATAAGTCTTATTTGTTGATACTACAATGAAGCAAAAAATGCTAACACAAAATGTCTTACAGATAGTTCTGAACTCACAACCATTTGTATAATGATGGTTCGAAGTTATGAAGGCCTCAGAAAAAATGACTTATGCCCTGTCCTCAAAGTTATGACCATTGTGCAATTTGATCACTTGGCAACTGGCTTACATTTACACTGGTTACAGTGTAAGTGTAATTTGCAGTGCAAATTACAGTGTAATTACACAAGGTTGCAATTTGCAACTTTCAGAATCACCTTCCAGCAAACAAAATCAATTGGGGAAGCTGGACTTGCTTAACAACCACTTAATTCATTTAAGGACTTGCTTGACTCACTTAATTGTGGTGATTCGCACAGCAACCATGAAAAAATGGTCAAAAATTAGATTCAATTACGTTATGGCACGCTTAAGAACCCTTAGTAATCGAAATTCAAAATTCTGATCCCAGTTGTGATCATAATTCAAGAATAATATGCACTGGAATATGTCTGGAAACAAATTGTGCCCATATGTGTATTTATGTATCTGCCCAAATTTAAAAAAAAAGATTTTACTTTGATTTTCTGTTTTTTCTTACATTGATTAAAACTAGCAAAATGTGATTCCATCTAACGGCTTTGAAATTGACTTCTATGTCAGTACATAAGCTTTTGTATTTTCATATTTAAGGACCCAAAGCATTCTTAAATTTCCCTTAAAGTAAAAACTTCATAATGCTTCAAAAAGTAAAAATTTAGAGTTGGTTATATTTATTTTGTACTCTAAATTATAATTATAAAGTAAAAGCCCATCTGTTTTAATAATAATAACATATTTGGGCACTCAAAAAAGAGAAAATACTTGGAGAACTTGAAGACAAACCTTAGCTATTTTCCTTTTAACAGCAAATTTAGCAGCTATCTGTTTTTATAGAACCATCAGATGCTGGAGTAGGTATAAGATACCTTCTGACTTACTGAGCATTAACTTTCCTTCAAATATTCTGCTGCAGGTAATAGCCCTGAGCTAACCTTCATTTATCTCAAAAACTAATACCCTGTTTCCCTGAAAATAAGACATCCCCTGATAATAAGCCCAATTGGGCTTTTGAGTGCATGCGCTAAAATAAGTCCTCCCCCCGAAAATAAGCCCTCCCCAAAAATATTTAAACGCAGAGCTGGAAATCAGGTAAGACTGCAAGAGGAGCCCCATCTTGCTCCAAATGCCCCAAAATAATAAGACCTCCCCGAAAATAAGGCCAAGTGCTTATTTTGGGGTTCACAAAAATATAAGACAGGGTCTTATTTTCAGGGAAACACAGTAATTGATGTCAGTTGGGCAGTTGGATGTAGAGAACCTTCTTAAAAGGTTCTCTACATCCAACTTAAAAAGTTGTCATCTTAAAAATAAGTTAGCATATCTGTATTTGACTCATGGAATGTAGAGAAGCATTAAAGAAATTTTCTTTTATAATTTCAAATAAATTCAGAAAAGCTTCATTGTAGGTTACATTGGATACTCTCAGTAATACTAAAAAAAATCAAGGGAAAGGCAGACCTTCCTTCCTTCCTTCCTTCCTTCCTTCCTTCCTTCCTTCCTTCCTTCCTTCCTTTCTTCCTTCCCCTCTCTGTCTCTACTGTTTCATATAGATATCCCAGTTGTCAGAAAAAGGAAGTGTATGTGTGTTAAACAATCCTGCTTTAGCAAGAAATATATTATTGTAATGTAGAATAATTTTTAAAGTTTTGTTTTTTATCCTTCTGGCACTTTCATGGACTTTCAGTTTGTTTTTTTTAACTGCAAAGTTACAAGTACTACAGCATCATTTCATCAGATATCCTCTGTGTTTCTTTTGTATCAGACTGCTATGGATATTGGATTTTTTTGCTGTTAGGAATTGGTGCAAATCTTGAAGGATGGTCACTGAAAGTAAATTAATATGGCCATCTTCCAGCCCTTGGGAGAGAATGTGGCATGTTTTGATTACTTTTCAAACAGCATGCAAAATTTTAAATAAAAATTGCCTTGCTGTCCATGAAATATATCTTAAGAACCTTCTTCACCTATAACTTGAAGGTAGCATGAAAAAAATTACTCAGCAAGCAGAAGTTGGGAACAAAGTCAAAAAGATGGATATGATCTTAGGAGTAGTATGAGCAGGAAACATCTTTTTGCTTGTTTTTTAATTGAAGTATTTTTATGTGAATAAAACATAGAGGTATTAAGAAAAGAGGAGATTTTGGATCTTATACAGATTTTAGATGCTAAATTTATTTCTGCTCTTTCTATACTGAATATTTTGCAATGTGCCATTAATTAGTAAATTACAGCTGGTTTCCTCCATTTAATTTTATGCTTGTTATCTGATTTTTCAAGACTAATTGATTACTTGAGTGTTCTAGATACTTGTGTAATAGGATTCTGGAAGTCTTTTCGTAAAATTGATTCCTGATTTAAGTTGTCTATAATGTGGGTTTGTAGAGTCTTATGTGGTTTAAGATGAATCTTTTGGAATTTTGGGGCAAGTTTCAGTATTTCTGGACTCGGAAATTGTTCAGGATAAATTCACCTTCATTTCTCCAGTTCTTCCTTCTCAGTAATTCTTTGGAAGAGACAGCTTTTATTTTTCATCTTTCATCTTTTTAAAAGAGTCCTTTTATAAGAATCCAGCAAACATGTCACTAGTAAATCCAGTGGCTCGTGCTGAACAAAGAATCATCGTAATTTTATTTTGAATAGGAATACAATTGTTAACAAAAATTGTATTAGTACCTGAGACTCTTACAATTTTTAATCATTGTGTAATAAGAACAAGTTATAGAAAATTAGGTCTCTCTTCCTATTTTTCTCATTTCTTTCTCATTTTAACAATCCTTCTTTTCAAAAAGGCATTCATTGACCTAGCCCCAGATTCTACATTTGGGGATGATTACCCAGAAGAATTAGCCTGGAAGATTTGGACTCAGCTGTTTGACTCTTGGAAAATAAGATGGAGAGAATAACTTCAAGTATCAAAGAACATTTCCTTCTTCTTCGCTATTTCTGTGGCTTTGTTCTAGTTTTCAAGTTACATTTCAGTAGCATTTTCACACTGAGTTTGAGGCAATTTGTATGGGTGACTATTTGAGCCTTACTAATATCTATATAAATAAAAATGTAAATGTTCGTTTGTTCAAAATCGCAAATCTCCAAAAGTTCTTCACTGATTTCTTTGAAATTTTGACACAATGTTGCATTGAAATACGGGAGTGTTTTTATATAGATATTATATAGATGTCACACTTGTGACAGGTAAAAACATGCTTTTTAGCATATTGGCATCCAACAGCACCATCTGTTGGACGTAAAAGTAACACACGCTATACTACGTCGCAGCACCACAATGGCAGGCGCGAGCTGGGTGGAGGCAGCAGCCAGGATGGGTTGTACCCGCCCGTTCAGATCAAAGGACTGAGTCTGTCATCATTGTTAAGTCCCGCCCATGTTGTCGGGCAGACCCAGCTTTTGACTCAGTCCGTTCGTCTGGACAGGCATGTGGGACTGTTTCTCTTGCTGCTGTGGCTAGTTTTTTCTGGCTATTTCTTGCTATTCTAGTCATTCCTTTTACTCATCCTTTTCCCTTGCTGCTGGAATTCCTTGGTCTGATCTGGATTGTTTATGGACTGTTACTTGGACTTCGTTTGAACAGTAAGACTGGCCTCAGTATCTGGCTTGCTGGGTTCTGAGGGAACTTTCTCCTCTGGGTGTATATTCCCATTTTCTCCACTTTAAAAGGACCCCTTTTTTTCTATTGTGGGACTGTTTCTCTTCCTTTAGGAGGGGGCTGGAGCTCCCCTTCGTCCAGCGGCTAGATTGTTGGCATTCTATAATCTTCTCACCGTTGCGGAGCTTCGTGCTCCCTATTTGGCAGTGCCAGTGGCCATTTGACAGTTGTGGAGCTTTGCGCTCCCATTTGACAGCGCCGTCGGCCATTTTGACTCGTTCTTCGACTTTGCGTCAAAATCTGTCAAACGGCCCTTGTTCAGCCCGGCAAGCCGGGAAACCAGCTCTTACACCTGCGGCAAACTGGGAGGCAAACTGGGTACAGCTAGTCATTAATAAAAATTTCAAACTTCTGAGTATCACTATCCAAAGCCATGATATAATCAATGAATATTCTGGCAAGTTAAATTAATAAACATTTTATTGCTCGGCAGTCACTATCAAAAGTGTTGAAAATAGCCATCTAATACTTGAACAGCTTTAAGGATTCTTATACCTTTCAGTGATGAAGGAAGAAGATAGAGTCTTGATCCTCAAGTTGCAAACATTATTGTAAAATAGCTTAAATGTTTTATGAGGTAATAAAATTGCAGAAATGAAGCTTTCTTTATTTCTAAGGATTTGAATCATGCTGCAGTTAGTAGTTAGGTTAATGAAAGGAGGAGGAGAAAAACAACCAGAAGTGACCATGAACTCTTAAGTTGTCGGTCAGCCTGATAAGAGAAGCTGACTAAGCCAAAGGAATGAAAACCACCTTAAAAGGAGAAGATAAAGTAGATCCTCATATCTTATTGCCATTTATTTTAAAAAATTCTGCTTTATTTAAGGCGAACACTTACTCAGATTAAATTTGATTCCTGGTGAGCTTCATAATATGTCTATATGATTATTATTTTTTTTTGCTTTTGTTTTTTTGACAACTAACGTAATTGCCATTGCTTTCTTCTGGAATATTTTGATTTCTACCACCTCAGGATTTCTTGATTGTTTCCCATCAACTACTAAGCGTGTCTGATGCTGTTCGGCTTTTTCAAGGTCAGGTAGCAACATGCTTCAGGGGCTGATAAATTTTATCAAGAAGTAAACCGCCCCCCAAAAAATTCGCTCCTTCCCTTCCCTTCCCTCTCCTTTTTGTCCTCCTGTGCTCCTCGACTTTTGTTTTGCATTCTCAATAGGACAAACAGATGAACACCACATCTGTGAGATATATTCTGCAGTTTTAAATGCTGGGTTCTTTATTATAAAAGCCTTTATCACATTTCTGGATGTTCTGGTTTTTCTGAATTCCGCAGACTTGCCAAGAAATTGCAGAGGCTTGCCTCCCCCCTAGTGACTCTAAACTAAGCTCTATCTGCATTAAACACTAATTTAGCTGAGTATGAATCAAAGTCTTCCTTAAGACAGAAAGCCTTTAATGTCAGCAGATTACAAATATTTTATTGTGATATTTTTTGGATTTTTATTTATTTTGATTTTTATAAGCATATTAGATACTGAAATATTAAGTAATAAAGAGTGAAAAATTAAATTCTTTCATAAGTTTTAAAATAATTTATAATTCAAAGTACTTCTTTGTACTACTTTCTACTCCGTCATATGATTTTCCTACCGCCATCCCCCGTGGCAGGGGTGCGGAACTGGTAAGATGGTTCCGCCCCAGGCGCCTGATGGAACCTGAAAGTTTCCTGAGGGAACTTGGGTCATTTCCCACCTCCTTAGCCCATGATTCATCCGAGGCCCTTGTCGCAACCTGGGAACAGGCTGCGGTGGGGGCCCTGGATCGAATCGCGCCTTGCGGCCTCTGATCCGATGCAGATCCCGGGCGGCTCCTTGGTTCACCCCGGAGCTCAGGGAAATGAAGCATCGGAAAAGATGCCTGGAGGGTGGTTGGAGATCCTCCCGATCCGAGTCCGACTGAACACAACTTAGAACCCATATTAGGTCTTATCTTGTGGTGATGGAAGTGGCAAAACGTAACTATTTTGCCACTCTCATTGCATCTGCAGAAAACCGCCCAGCAGCCCTGTTTAGAGTGACCTGCTCCCTCCTAAATCAGGGAGTGAGGGAGGACCCCTTGCAGGGCCGCGCTGAGGATTTTGCACAGTTTCTGCAAGATAAAATCACTCAGATCCGGACCAGGTTGGACTCCAACTGGACAGAGTCCATTGAGGTGACAGGGGCTAGTCTTGATGGAGACATCTGGGTTGAGTTTGAGCCTGTTTCGTTGGATGACATGGACAGGATTATGGGAAGGCTGGGGTCCTCCACATGTTTACTGGACCCTTGTCCCACTTGGCTAGTTTCAGCAGCCAGAGAGGTGACTGGAGACTGGATCCAGGCTGTTGTCAACGCTTCGTTAAAGGAAGGGGTCTTCCCCGCTGCATTCAAAGAGGCGGTGGTTCAACCCCTCCTTAAGAAGCCTAGCCTGGATCCTGACGTTCTTAACAACTACCGTCCAGTTTCCAACCTTCGCTTTTTAGCGAAAGTTGTTGAGTCCGTGGTGGCACAGCAATTCCCTCAATTCCTGGAGGAAACAGACTACCTCGATCCTTACCAATCCAGTTTCAGGTGTGGTAATAGCATGGAAACGGCATTGGTCACCCTAGTAAATGATCTCTGGTGGGCCAGGGATGGGGGTTGTTCCTCCATCCTGGTCCTTCTTGACCTCTCAGCGGCTTTCGATACCATTGACCATGGTATCCTGTTGCAGCGGCTCAGGGAGATGGGGTTAGGAGGCACAGTTTTACAGTGGTTCTCCTATCTCTCTGGTCGCCTGCAGTCTGTTTGGGCGGGGGGGTCAGGGATCCTCCCAGAGGCCTCTCACTTGTGGGGTGTCTCAGGGATCGGTTCTCTCCCCTCTGCTCTTTAACATCTACATGAAACCGCTGGGTGAGATCATCTGTGGTTTTGGGGTGAGGTATTATCAATATGCTAATGATACCCAGCTTTACATCTCCACCCCTGACCACCCTAGGGATTCCCTTTCTGTGATGTCCCACTGCCTGGAAGTGGTGCGGGTTTGGATGGGGAGCAACAGACTTAGACTCAACCCTTCTAAGACTGAGTGGCTGTGGATGCCGGCATCCCGGGATCTGGAGGTTCCATCTTTAGTGATCAGGGGAGAGATTCTTGCTCCCTCTGATAGGGTCCGCAACTTGGGTGTCCTCCTGGATTCTTGGCTGTCCTTGGATGACCATCTGACAGCCGTAACCAGGGGGGCCTTCGCACAGGTGCGTCTTGTGCGCCAGTTGCGCCCTTTCCTAGACCGGGATGCTCTCGCCATGGTCACTCATGCCCTCGTTACCTCTAGGTTGGACTACTGTAACACCTTCTACATGGGGCTGCCCTTGGGATGCATCCGGAGGCTCCAGCTAGCCCAGAATGCAGCCGCGCGGGTAGTTACGGGGGTGTCTAGATACTCCCATGTAACACCCCTCCTGCGTGAGTTGCACTGGCTGCCGGTGGCGTTCCAGATTCAGTTCAAGGTGCTGGTACTTACCTATAAAGCCCTTCATGGCTTAGGCCCAGGGTACTTGCAGGACCATCTCCAGCCACTCTCCCATCGTCCTGTGCGCTCTCACAGAGTGGGCCTCCTCAGGGTGCCGTCAGCCAAACAATGTTGGCTGACGGCCCCCAGGAGGAGAGCATTCTCTGTGGGAGCCCCGACCTTCTGGAATGGACTGCCCACCGAGCTCAGGACAGCCCCTGACCTTCTTTCCTTCCATCGTGAGCTGAAGACTTGGCTCTTCCGTCAACTCAACTGATCCGTTGGGGGTACACTGTTATAATTTTAAACTGTTTTAATTGGGTCGTTGATTTTAATCTTTAATTCATTGTGATTTGTATTGGAAACTGTCATTTTGTAAGCCACCTTGAGTCCTCGGGGAGAAAGGCGGCATATAAATCGCAATAATAAATAAATAAATAAATAAATATGAAAGGTTATCTTCAAATAAGTAGAATTACAATGCATGGATACCAGAAAATATTTTTTTTCCATTTCCCTATTTAATGTTGATGATATATACGGAGTATTAGGAGAGAATAGTATCATGCTGGAATTGAGAGTCACAGAGATTGTCTTTGCATTTCTGGAAAAGGAAATTGCTATTTGGTATTGTAAAATGAATCTCTGTGGTTTTAAAGGAGTAGATAGAAGGATGCCAATGTAAATAAATAAAATAATTGATCTGGCTGATGGTAAGATGTATCTGAATTTATAAGCAGCATTGATTTCTTCGCTTGATGGGGAAGGTTGCCATGCTTGGAAGGATTTCAACAATCTGTGCCCTTTGGATGCACTTGTTTCCTGCCTGGGTAATGGCATAGCTTAATGACTATATTGTATCATATTTTGGACACATCACTGAATTCCCTTTGGAAGTCTACGATGCCTGGAAAATTTGGATAAAAAAGAGAAAGAGGGTGTCCAAAAGCAAGGTGGATGGATTTGATTAAAAAACAATGAATGCATTATTGAGAGACCCATAAAGCCGAATTGAAGACAAGTGATTCTGGAGATAATCTATCCATATGATTGCTAAGAGATGAGGCTGACCCGATAACACTTAATCAGCAATTTCCTGCTACCCATCCAATTGGAGGGATGGAATGCCTTGGTCAGGATCCTGACTCAATTTATGGAGCTTTTACTTACGTTTACAATGGACATAATATCAATATTGATGAAAAAAGGAAACCAATTCTGAAGCAGCATCTCATGGTCCTAGCAGCTTTGAGGCACGTGACCAGAGTCAGGAGATGAGAACAAAAACAGTCTTGTGGTTTAAAAATCATTTAATTTTTTTTTTTTAAAAAGAAGCTTGGATAGCCTAATGCCCAAACAATTATAATTTAATAAGTCATTTAGTACTCCTAGACCACAAGGTCTGCAACATCAATCTGTCATAGGACACTGTGGGAAGACTGGAATCAGGACCTGAGCCCAGATAGCTGGAATGGCATGAAATGTACAAAATCTGAGTTAGCACAATAGCCAACAAACTTCTGACACAGAAGGAAGTAGGAGAAGGAGAAAAACAATTCCTTGAGACAAATTTATTTGTTATACTTATATCTTGCTGAGGTCAGTTCAGCGTTCAGCAGTTTCTAGTCTCTTCTCAAGCTTACATCTTTCTCACAGTATTGCTTCCTCTTTTTTTCCAGATGTTCTTTCCTCTCACTTTTCTCAGATGAACCACTTCCTTTCACACCTCTCAGATAACTTTCTCCTATTGTCACAAAAAGATTTTTTTTTGCTAGCAACGGCAAAGTTTAGGGAAAAACCTGTTCGGCAAGACTGGTCAGGGATATTGGCTATCTGGTTTGATATGGGGAAGGGAAGGGGTTTGCCCATTCATAATAATAATAAAGCCATCATAAGAAAACATGCAACATTGTGCCGTCGGTCAAGCAATGTCGGCTGGCGGCCCCCAGGGGGAGAGCCTTCTCTGTGGGGGCACCCGCCCTGTGGAATGAGCTACCTCCAGGAATACGATTGATCCCGGACCTCCAGACTTTCCGTAAGGCCCTGAAGACTTAATTATTCCATCAAGCCAGCCTAGCCTAAATGGTTTTTAATGGGATTTTAATTTTATCCAACAAGCCGGGCTGGCTTAAGAAGAAATTTTAAATATTTTAATTGGTTTGTTAGTTTTAAATTTTGGAGCCAAATCTATATATATTTTAATTGTTTTTAATATCTGTATTTCATGTTTTTATTTCTGGCTGTACACCACCCTTAGTCCTCAGGGAGAAGGGCGGTATATAAATTGGAAATAAAATAAAAATAAAATAAAAAATAAAATTATAGATTTGGGGTTTTAAATTGGGAGGCCGATTGATTTAATTTCTTTTAATTATCTTAACTTTTGTACTTTCTGTATTTTTAATTTTGGCTGTCCACCGCCCTGAGTCTCTTCTGGGAGAAGGGCGGTATACAAATTAAAATAATAATAATAATAATAATAATAATAATAACAACAACAACATTTGTCATCTCTTATGGCCGTGATGGCGAACCTATGGCACACGTGCCCAAAGTGGCACGCAGAGCCATGTCACCTGGCACCTGCAACGTCGCCCATTCCTCTTCCGGGTTTCTGGCACATATGCATGCATGACGATCACCTGGCCTTTGTGCATGCATCAGTGCTGAAAATCGGAAGAGCTGGTCTTCCATTTTCCAGCATGAGCATGTGCGCTGGCCAGCTGATCGGCATGTGCGCATGCTGGCCGGCACGCATGTGCGCGTTGGAAACAGGAAGTACAGCAGTCGCCAGCAGATTGGTGCATGCCCGACAGTAACCTGTAGACTTGCCACCAGTAATCTTAAGAAACCACAAGTACATTCTCCGGTGCATGCATGCCCCTGGACAATTTCTATTCCTGGTCTCAGTCCAGACAAGCACACGCGAAGTGCTCCCTTTTTGGTACTCGGTGCCAAAAAGGTTCACCATCACTGTCTTATGGTATTCTAGCCTTTTTATGGCAGTACTTAGAAACTGGATTGTTATCACTATGTTGCTCAAAATATTCCAAAATAGAGTTGTAGCTGTGAAAAAATGCTAGACAACCAGCACAATTCATTGAAGGTCAGAAAGCCATGTTTTGCCTTCAAAATCATTCATTGTCCCTTGACATTTTATTTATTTTTGCAGAATACAGATAAGACTATTGCAGGAACTCTGCAGTTATTCTGCAGGCAGTTCTCATTAAAATGTCAGTGTCTCTTACCATCTTAACTTCTTTCTATGCATCAATTTTTTTAATGTGTGACATGCACTACAATATTGGTGTACTACATGCAAAAAAATCAGTCATGTTTTAGGTATGTTGTTATCCCTTTGCTTCACCATTCCATCTGTCCCTGATCACATAGGCATCAAAGGAAACGTCATACAGGAGTCCCTATGGTTTTAAAAATATAGATGGATGGGTATTAATGTAAAAAAAAATACAATGAGGTTCTTTGATAGACAATAGGATTGGTCATATCCCAACCTTCTGCTCAGGGGGAAAATTAAGTCCAAAAATAATTTAAAAATTAAAATGCTAGTTGAAATTACAATAATCCAAATGCTCAAACCTCGTAACAATTAAAAGTCTGGTGAAAATTGTGTCTTTTTACAGATTTCTTGAATCCTAAGAAAATTGGAGTTTGAAACAATTTTGAAAAGCATATGGGTAGTCCTCTGCTTACAACCATTCGTTTAGTGACTGAAAAAAGTAACATAACCGTTTTTCACACTTAGGACCATTGCTCCCCGGTCTTGTGATCAAAATTTGGATGGCAACTGGCATATATTTATGGTTGCAGTGTCTTAGGGTGATAACTTTTTTACAAGCAAAGCCAATGGGGAAGCCAGGTTCACTTAACTATCATGTTTCTAATTTGACAAATGCAGTGATTCATTTAACAACTGTGCAAAAAAGATCATAAAATGGAGCAAAACACTTTAACATACGCAGCGGAAATTTTGGGCTCAATTGTGGCTGTCAGTCAAGAACTACCTATATTATAATGTACAAGACAATAGGAAGTAAAAATGGTGTTGCTAAAGATAAAATAAAAGATTGGCAAAATAGAGAAACTATTATTATCAATTATATCATTACGTATTACATTTTATATATTTGTTGGCAGTTGAAAGAATGCCTAGTAATAAACAGTGTGAGTACAATAAATGGACAGTATCTCTTTAGGGAATGTTTAAGCATATTCTTTACTCAGTGGTTTAAGCCCAAACCTTAAATATTAAGTAATTGTTACATTGTACTAAATAGATTCACTGTAATTCATGGAATAATTCAGTGCACTGGGAAAATGTGTGAAACCCATTGTTGCATAGTTGCATAGTCTTGGGACTTCAAGAGAACATCATAGGGATCACTCTGTATTTTATTCCCATAGGAAGAGCTTTATGTGTTTAGGAAAGGGCCAATAAAAAGTGCTCCATGATGAAATTGAGATGTGAACCTTTGTAAATCAAACACCTCACTGCATTATACTGGCACCCAGAGGTGAAAACTAACACCAAGGAAGAAGTCTAATGGCCACTTGCATGTTTTCCTGTCTGCATTTTATTTCCTCATAGATAAAATATAGAAATATGAGAATGCAACAAAATGTAACAGCCAGGGCTGAGGCGCCAGCGGAATGAAGAACTTGAGATGACAAGTTTGATACATTCAGAATCAAAGAGTGGATTGAAACATTTCCTCTGTTTGTAACAGACGCTATAATATGTTTCCTCCTTTTGGTTCCCTCAGTTTTTAATTTTAATTTTTAAACCTTTTTGTGGATATTCAAGTTTTTTCTACAAAGTGAAGCATACAAATAACTTCTATAATGCCTGCATTTTTGGTGCACCATGATGGTGAAAACCTGAGCTTGAGTTCCTATGGTCGAGCTGTCTAAACCAGGGGTCCCCAAACATTTCAGTTTATTAATCCCTTCGTAAAGTTTTGGATTGTTCATTGACCCCCAAATTTTTATTATATAAAATAATTTTATAAACACTACTTAGATATTAATACTATGAATAATATAATATCAACAATAATGAATAGTCCCATTAATCTTTGGTGGTGTTGATATGCATCGCTTTTCTAAACAGAGTTTTCTTGGATATTGGAAAATCATTTGTCTTCAAAAGACAGCCAGTTGCATAGTTTATGTATATAGTGAAACAGTGCTAGAAGTTTCCTGGTGTAGACTGCAGTAATGAATACTTCTGTGGTTTGAGAAACTAAACAAAAACAGGAAAAACAGAAAGAAATTGCCTGCCAAGTAATTATTGTTTGCTTCTGAACTGTCCAGGCTGCTCTGAGCATTTCCAAATTCCCAAAATAACATTGGGAACCACATTTCAGTGGATCTGAATGTCACTAGACCTGTTCAATCACTTTGTGAAAATTCGTTCTCCAAATCTCTATCCAAAATATAAAAGAAAGCAGGTGTGAATGGTTTTGTTCTGTGTTTTCAAGTAAGAGACCTTGAGATAGATAGATAGATAGATAGACAGACAGACAGACAGACAGACAGACAGACTCAAACAAACAAAAACAAACACAAACAAACAAACCATGTTGTAACTAATTTTTTATCAATATGTATATATTGTACCTACTGTCTTCAATTTAGGCATATGTCTGTTATTTTACAGTAACATAATAAACGTAACTGCCTTTTACTTATGTTATCAAACAACAGTAATTGGCAAATTTGTGAGATAGTAAATCTTGCATAAATCGAAGTGTTATCTGCTTCCCAGTTTTATGGTGTAAATGCAGACAATTCAGTTGACTGTGAGTGTAACTAAATTTTCAAAGACTCACTTCCTTCATGACAGAAATCAACACATTCTGCTACCTCAACCCAAGAATGGATTTTGGAAGGAGAGGTCTTGCTTATCAGAATCACTGCAGTTTCTGACTATTAGTGCTAAACTACTACTCCTTATACAGGCAACTGTCCATGCATGGCATATTCAGAATTCCCATGTGTGTAATAAGTGTGCAAAAGCCTGTAATAAATAATTACAGGCTTTTGCAGAAGTTGATGTCTTGATAGTAAGGATTGATTCCCCCCCCCCCCCCCCCGCTGGTTCTTTCTTTTGCATTCCAGATGAATCCTAAATGTAACAAGGAAAAAACCATTCCATGCTCCTGCAGATGTCCACGACTGTAACTAACAATTTATTTTATGCTGTGCAGGCGTGTACGGAAGTCACTGCCAAGACATCTTTTGGGTCTTTAGAGACTTGAATTATTGTAAGTGCTAATAAGTTATCAATTTAGTTTTTCTGCAGAAACATGTGTTTTCTATAGAAATTCAGTCACATGCTAGAGTTCTAAGCAAATATACTTCAAATTTCTTAAACAAGATTCGGCAGTTTGAACTGTTTGGAGACATGTGCAAGACATGTGCAAGAAACAAGGAACTGCAGTAATTTTCTGCACAAATGGTTAGCATGCTTTTGTATTACTAGCACTTTTTCAACCTAGCAGAAAGACATACTAATGAATTGTATTTGATTAGTTCTTTCATGAAACCCAATTTTTTGTGGTGGTTAAAGTGCCGAGTTAGAAACTGGGAGTCTGTGAGTTCTAGTTCTCCCTTAGGCATGAAAGTAGGCATTACTTTGAGATACTCACTCTCTCAGCCCTGAGGGTTCTTGTGAGAAAATAGGGAGGATATTTACAGTAGGTATGAATGTCATCCTGAACTGGACACAAATAAAAGTAGGATGTTGTTGCTTAAATATTTCTGGGTTTAGAAACGTTTCATCTTTATAAGTTTGTCTCCCATGATTGGGGATTTAGGTGCTAAAAGACAAAGAATTGATTATAACAATTACAACAATTGTCATGGATATTTCTGAGAGTTAAAAGTTCATATATTTGAGAGTGTACAGATTGGGTACACTAAGCCAAAATCAAACAAATCATGCCTCATATTAAGATTTAATATAAACTCAGTTTATGGCAATTCTCCAGGAATCAGTTTAGTAAATTCATTCTTTAAAATACACCAGTCTTTTCTCAGGCCACAATCCAGATTGGATTTTTGTCTCTACTCAGATATAGAGTAGATATTATAGACATTTTTGCATGTTTTTGAATTTGATTCAGTGCAGAACACATGACTGACCTCAACTGTGTGATGTTAATATGTGACAACACAACACAATTTTGTAAAGTTTACTTTTACAATATTATGTATTATGTAAAAATTTAGTTACTAAGCATGTAAATTATGTAAGATAATACTTTATTCAACACCTGCTTATCACAATGTAAAGTTGCAATTCCTGAAAAGTGAAGAAACATGTGAATTGATATCCTCTTATTGTTGCACTCTTGAAGGTGTATCTGTAGTATAAAAAATATGCTTTTATTGGTCTTTAAGACACGGTATTTTATAAAGAAAGGAGCTGCAGAACCTTCCCATAGCAGCAACTAATGATGTATACTTATTATGTTTAAAGAATAGGAGATAGATACGTAGTTAAAAATCTATAGCAAAAGACTTCAGTATTTAGAAATTGTCAAATAAGTGCACTGAATTGTACAGTATGTGTTAATTTGGTTGCCTGCCAAGGTTTTGAAAGGAACGACTAAAACATAGTGGCCTCTGCACCCTTCATGTATTGTGATGCCTTTGTTAGCAGTTTTTTTTTTAATTTGATTTATATGCCGCCCTTCTCCGGAGACTCAGGGTGGCTTACAAGGCGTTAAGCAGGTTAATTTCTTTTTGGCTTGTAGCACATATCACATACTTGGAATTGAACTGGAACCAAACCATTTCCTTTGTGATTCTGAGCACATCCCATGCTTTTCACAGCTATGTAAAAACAACTGAAATTGTCTTTTCTAGAGATGACTATTCCTATCACTTTTCAAGACTTCTTCCTCTCCTTTCCTCTCCTTTCTTTTCTCTTCTCCTTTTTGGCATTGCACAAATATTTTTTCATAAGGTAGCATTGATGCCTCCAGAACTGACTCCTGTATAGCTGGGGTAAAGGGATTGTTGCAGCAAAATCTGTATTTTAGATTTGTTTCATTTATAAAAGATAATGCCATAAAGTTGTAATTTTGTGGATACATTTCTAAGGGAGAGCATATTTTGGATTACATACCAAGTAAGAAAAAAGAGCTTGCTACACCCACTTTAAAATTTGGCTTCTCCAACTGAAAAATATTTTTATATTTGAAGTACTTGAACAGAATGCCTGCTCTTCTCATCAGACTATATTAGTTCATGGGAGGACACACCAATAATGAATAAATCAGTGCTTTTAAAGAGAAATCCAAATGAATATATCTCCATTTTACTCTTCATTTTTTGTTGTTTCCCAATATATCGTCCAACAAACTCATATAGCATATAAATGGTGCTTCTATATTGAATGAAGTTCATTTAATAACATTGTTGTTTTTTTAAATTTGATTTATATGCCACCCTTCTCTGGAGACTCAGGGTGGCTTACAATACGCTAAGCAATAGCCTTCATTCTTTTGTATATTTATACAAAGTCAGCTTATTGCCCCCACAAACTGGGTCCTCAATTTACCTACCTTAGAAAGGATGGAAGGCTGAGTCAACCTTGAGCCTGGTGAGATTCGAATCTGCAATAATTGCAGGCAGCTGGTGTTAATAACAGGGTGCTTTAGACCACTGTACTACCAAGGCTCATTGAAATCAAGTAGACAAGTGGCAATGTAAAGAAAAAACAAATAGAACTTTTGGTATCAGATCTGTAACAATAGTTTTCAAATGGATGGAAGTAACATTTGGTGCTTAATAACACATTAAAATATATTACAGAATTGAGAGATTTTATAGCAAAATATATTGAAATTAAAATTGATTTCAGTATTTGGAAATTATTAAACGGATCATTTCAGTAGGATTGAAAATGAAGCAGTAAAAATGAAGAAATGAAGATCAGCTACAGCTGCAATTTAGAGCAAGAGAAGCTTTCCCTTTAGTGAGATAAGGATTAATTCTTTTGTTTCAAATTTATATTGAATACTGGTTATTTTTTTTTCTAATAATAAAGTAAATAAATGGTCTGAAATATGTTTCCAAAGTACTCCAAACTTATTAGTCATATTAGTTGGCAAAGTGGGATAGTTCCCTAGTGATAATATCTTATGAACAGTACAGGGTGAGTTAACTATTGGGTAAAAATGTGGACTATCCCAAATAAAGTATTATTTCTTGAGCAGATCCCAAATAAACAATGTCTCATAAACAATATGTTATACTATATATTATTTAGGAAAGCTCCTAAATCTTATGTAAAATGTTGGTTTATTAACTTGCTAAAATCTCATCACTGGTTATTTAAGTTACTAAGCAATCACCTCGGTGCCTTCCGCCGTGCCCTTAAAACTTTCTTATTTCAGCAAGCCGGGCTGTCTTAACAAATTCTTTTAATAATTTTAATTGGTTTGTCTTTTTAAATTTGGGGCCAAACAGAAATATATTTTTTAATTGTTTTTAATGTTTGTATTGTATGTTTTTATTTGGCTGTGTACCACCTGAGTCCTCAGGGAGAAGGGCGGTATATAAATTTGAAATAAAATAAAAAAATAAAATAAATATTGTTAATTAACTGAACATCGACATACGTAGACATCTGTTTGGTAAGACTTAAAATTGTATTTTAAACACAGCTTCTCTTATTGTGAGCTGCAGAAAATTTAGCACTGAATTCAACAGCATCACAAACATTTGGCAAACAGAGTGTATAAAAAACCATTTTAGAAGCTTGTTTAATCCACTTATACATTCTTTAACATTTATGGTGCCAAAATCAGGAATCTGTAATAAATCAAAATGAAAATGGTAAGTTATGGGTTTCCATAAATATGCTTAGAACTATGTAGGGCTGAAAGTAAACTAGGAAATCAAGGAATTGTAGATAGAATAGAATAGAATAGAATAGAATAGAATAGAATAGAATAGAATAGAATAGAATAGAATAGAATAGAATAGAATAGAATAGAATACTTTATTGGCCAAGTGTGATTGGACACACAAGGAATTTGTCTTGGTGCATATGTTCTCAGTGTACATAAAAGAAAAGATACATTCATCAAGAATCATAAGGTACAACACTTAATGATAGGCATAGGGTACAAATAAGCAATCAAATCATATTAGGAAATAGTCAATATAAATTCATAAGGATACCAGCAACAAGGTTACAGTCATAAGTGGGAGGAGATAGGGTGATAGGAATGATGAGAAGATTAATAGTAATGCAGATTTAGTAACTAGTTTGACAGTGTTGAGGGAATTATTTGTTTAGCAGAGTGATGGTGTTCGGGAAAAAACTGTTCTTGTGTCTAATTGTTCTGGTGTGCAGTGCTCTATAATGTCGTTTTGAGGGTAGAAGTTGAAACTGTTTATGTCCAGAATGCTAGGAGTCTGTAAATATTTTCACAGCCCTCTTTTTGACTCGTGTAGTATACAGGCCCTCAATGGAAGGCAGGTTGGTAGTAATTGTTTTTTCTGCAGTTCTAATTATCCTCTGAAGTCTGCGTCTGTCTTGTTGGGTTGCAGAACCCAACCAGACAGTTATAGAGGTGCAGATTACTGCAAATTACTGTGCTGTAGTCTATTGCAATTTATGCTTTTTCTCATTTCAAGAGTAAGTTCTTCCCATCTATCTCAGCAAGACAACAGTGAACTTCTCTCCCTCTCAACATCTGAGTCATACAGTTAGGGTAACAAATGCAACAGGACACCCTGTTCATTATTGTATATTTGTAAATAATAAAATAACTTTTTGAACCTGAAGCTGTATGGCCTAAATAACTTCCTCATAGACTGAATGAGCACGACCATCAGTATATATCTGACAAATAGAAGGCTATTGCTTATTGCTTAGCGCATTGTAAGCCGCCCTGAGTCTCCGGAGAAGGGCGGCATATAAATCAAATAAAAAAAAAGTTGGATTGTTACATTTGATGACATTTTAGTTTTGTTGCTACTTAACTATTTTCTCACATTTTAAATTGAAATAATATTTTTAACTGAACAACATTTCTCCAACTAGATGGGGGATAGGTTTTTTTGTATATTTTGATTCAACTGCTAATTTAGAAACAAATTTCACTGGGTTGGAATTTGGACGTATAATCCTGATATAGCAGCAGTTTGCACATAAAAACATTTCTGTATAAGGAATTATTTTTTGCTTTCTTAGCAATGAAGATTTTGAGAAATTCAAAGAAAGCAAGAAGTATTGCTTTTTTTCATGCAGAAAACAATACTGAGGTATGAAATAGAGGATAATGTACAATACATTCAGACCCCCTTCACGTTTGTCAATTTTATTATGCTGCAGCCTGATTCTACAGTTGTCGAAATTCTTTTTTTTTATCATTAATCTACACTCAGTATCCCATACTGACAAAGTAAAAACAGAATTTTAGAAATGTCTGTAAATTTTTTTTAAAAGAAAAAACTGAAATATCATATTGGCAAAAGCATTCAGACCCTTCACTCAATACTTTGTTGAAGCTTCTTTGGCAGCAATTATAGCCTCGAGTTGGGTATGACACAACAAGCTTTGCACACCTGGATTGGGGATTTTCTACCATTCTGCAAATCCTTGCAAGCTCAGTCAGGTTGGATGGTGACTGTCGATTTACAGCCATTTTCAGGTCCCTCCAGAGATGTTCAATAGAGTTCAAGTCAGGGTTCTGGCTGGGCCACTCTAGGACATTCACAGAGTTGTCCCTAAACCACTCCTGTGTTGTCTTGGCTGTATGCTTAGGATCATTGTCATGTTGGGAAGTGAACCTTCGGCCCAGTCTGAGATCCTGAGCGCTGTGGAACAGGTTTTCATCGAGGATATCCCTATACTTTCCTCCATTCAGCTTTCCCTCAACCCTGGCCAGTCTCCCAGTACCTCCTGCTGCAAAACACCCCCACAGCATGATGCTTTCATTGTTGGGATAGTATTGGGCAGGTGATGAGCAGTGCCTGGTTTCCTCCAGACGTAACATTTAGAATGAGGCCAAACAGTTCAACCTTGGTTTCATCAGACCAGAGAATCTTGTTCCTACCGTTGTTGTTTTTTGCAAACTCCAAGCAGGCTTTCATGTGTTTTGCACTGAGAAGAGGCTTCTGTCTAGCCACTATGCCATAAAGCCCAGATCTGGGGAAGGCTACAATGATAGTTGTCCTTTTGGAACACTGCCCCATCTCCACAGAGAATCTCTGGAGCTCAGTCAGAGTGACCATTGGGTTCTTGGTCACCTCTCTTACCAAGGCCCTTCTTCCCCAGTTGCTCAGTTTGACTGGGCGACCAGCTCTTGGAAGAGTCTTGATTGTGCCAAACTTCTTCCATTTGAGAATTATGGAGGCCACTGTGCTCTTAGGATCTTTCAGTGTGGCAGGAATTTTATTGTAGCCTTCTCCAGATCTGTGTCTCTGAGCTCTTCAAGCAGTTCCTTTGACCTCATGACTTTTGCTCTGCTACAGTATGCATTGTTAGCTGTGAGGCCTTCTATAGAGAGGTGTGTGCCTTTCCAAATCACATCCAATCAGTTTAATTTATCACAGGTGGACTCCAATCAAGGTGTGGAAACATGTCAGGAATGATCAAGAGAAATGGGAAGGCACCAGAGCTAAATGTCACATGTTGTTGCAAAGGGTCTGAATACTTATGCCGATGTGATATTTCAGTTTTTTTCTTTTTAATGAATTTACAGACATTCCTAAAATTCTGTGGGGGTTTTTTTGTTGGTTTGTTGGTTTTTTAAAAATTTGATTTATATGCCGCCCTTCTCCAGAGACTCAGGGCGGCTTACAATGCGTTAAGCAATAGCCTTCATACTTTTGTATATTTATACAAAGTCAGCTTATTGCCCCCGCAATTTGTGTCCTCATTTTACCTACCTTTGAAAGGATGGAAGGCTGAGTCAACCTCGAGCCTGGTGAGATTTGAACTTGCAGTAATTGCAGGCAGCTGAATGCTAATTACAGTGCTTTAGTCTGCCATGCCACCAGGCTCTGTTTTCACTTTGTCTTTATGGGGTATTGAGTGTATATTAATGAGAAAAACAAACGAATTTCAACAACTATAGAATCGGGTTGCAATATAACAAAATTGTAAAATTTTGTAAAAGCATTTTTTTTCTGCAACCTCTTCAGCCAAAGAGATTGTAAGAAAAAAAATGTCTTTAAAAGCCTCTGGCGATCCCAGCTGAGTTGCCTGATCATCAGAGGCTTCTAAAAGCACTTTTTTCAGCAACCTCTTCGGCTGAAAAAAAAATGTAGAAAAGGTTGTAGAAAAAAAATGCCTTTAAAAGCCACTGGCAATCCCAGCTGAGTTGCCTGATCGTCAGAGGCTTTTAAAAGAATTTTTTTCTGCAACCTCTCAAGGTTGTAGAAAAAATGCTTTTGAAAGTTAAAAAGAAAAAAAAGTTGGTCATGCCCACCCAGTCACATTACTCCTCCCCACCAAGCCACGCCCACAAAATAAGCCATGCCCACAGAACCCGTAGTAAAAAATTTTAGAACCCACCCCTGCCAAGGATCCAAAATTGTACCACATGACCATGGGGTGCTGCAAAAGTATTAATGAGAGGATCAGTTCTAAGTCACTTTTTTCAGCACTGGTGAGAAGACGAGTCATAAGTGAGAGGACTAGTTGTTGGTCACTTTTTTCAGCACCAGTGAAACATTGAACCCAATCTTTCTGGCTCTGGGGACCAGTTTCAGAAGAAAATTGTCTTCTACAGACCAGGGTGGGAAATCGGGATGTTTCACTCTTGCAACCTCCTACACATGCACACATAAAGCTTCTCTCACTCACCTGCTGCTTATGTGACCCGGTTCCCAACCAGTTTGCTGACTGGTACTGGTCTGCAGCCAGGGGTTGTGGACCCCTGATGTTGAGTGTTACTCAGCATTACTCATTGCTCGAGGAGTAAAAATATATGAAAATATGGAGCTGAACCCAAGAAATAGATAAAAGAGAGGAAATGAAAATTGTAAAGCACAATTCACTAAGATTTTTTTTTAATGGGAAGTGGGTCTGTGGGTTGGCAGTTCATTTAGGCCAGCACTTTTATTCATTTTCTCCAATCAGTGTACAAGGATGGGGAAGCTTACATCTTTCTTACTGTGTGCTAAACTATACTCGTCTTCCCCAGCTAACTCGTTCTGACAAGACCAAGAGGGAAAGTTGAACATTGGACAGACATACAACTCAACTCTATGTTGTTATACTCTTACTTTGGAATTGCATATCACACAGCTTGCTCCTCAACTATGTAGCATACCATACAAAATGTTAATATAAGTGCTAAATATAGCTTAATTTCAACGAGAAAGGCCAAGGAAATTGGAAATGTATTGCTATTCATCTCTTTTTCCCTTTGTAGGGTATCCTCTTACTTTATTAATGTATTATTTCATTTACTTAAACAAAATAAACTCACAACTGTCCAGTTTCTTTTTTAAAGTGAGCAATATTATCTCTATATTAATGTAACATGAATTAATATATCCTCTGTAAGCTCCTATTCTTCTAAAGAAGAACTGATTAGCTCTTATTCCCTGTTTTCTGGAAGGAGATACTAGGGACTCTTTGTTCTTGGAACCTGTGGCTAAAAAACATGAGTTTCTATTATTGGGATATAAAAATAATAACACACAGATTAAACCATATATGATGCTTCCATCAAGTGGTTTGCATCTCATAAGGGGCACCTTTGTGTGTATAAAATGTATGAAAATGTTATGTGCACATTTCAGTTCTGGATTACTGATTGTTGATATATGCTGAATACAGTTCAGATCTAATTCATCTAATCTGTATTCCACTTTATTATTTTTTTAATTCAAGGGATTTATTCTGCCATCTTTATCTGAATTGACAGAACACCGCTCAAAAAGCCAAGTATACCCAGTTTATATTAACTTTAAAGTCTGAATATAGTAATAGATACTTACATTAGTACATGATTTACATAGCCAATAATGTATTTCTTTAAGATAAGAAAGATTTTTTTTATTTTAACATGAAATAAAGAATACTTGTCATGAAATAAAAAAATGCTAGGAACATTCTTTTTAAATCAATAGCTTTCTGTTGAGTGTCTTAATTATAGAGAGGATTCTTCAGACAGACTTCTCATTGTTAAGAAAAACTGGTGTGTACTAACAGCTGGATGTTAGGGTAAATTAGGCATTTGCTAGTGATGGAAAGAGAACTGATTAACATAAATTTAGCTTGGCTATTAAAAGTTCTTTTATTCATTAATCTGGTCATTTAGAGCCATAAATAAAAATTATACTCCTTTTCAAAATTTATTTAGAGTAATATGTGTGTGTGTGTGTGTGTGTGTGTGTGTGTAATCTAAAAATTCTAAACCAAAATAGTACTCTCATTGCATTCTTCAGTTTTTAATGTCTTCATAATTAACTGAAAGGAATCATTCCCTTGTTATAAAACTGTTGCTAGAGATCTCTGAATCATTTAAATTTAGCCCAGAAATTGAGCCATATATTCAGAATGAATGCTTGATCTACTTGGTACAGATTCTATTACATTTGCTCTTTCTTATGGATGAAATAGGGAAGGCATTGTGGCTAACAAATACTCTAAATACTCTAAACAAATACTCTAAAGCAGGGATGTCAAACTCAAGGCCTGGTGGCCAGATCCAGCCCGTGGGGTGCTTAGTTCTGGCCTAAGGCTGCGGGGCCACCCTGGCAACAGTGAAGGATCAACCTGCAGTGCCTCAGCCCGGCCCAGACCAACCAGACGCTGATCTATAACTTGGTGGTAGATTGCAGTGTGCTGGAGGAGGCCGTGGCAGCCGAAAATGGAGCTCAGGAGGGCCGCACTCAGCCCTCCTGAGCTCTGTTTTCGCTAGCAGCGTGCTAGCAAAACAAACTACTAGCAAAAGTGGCATTTGATCACAAGGCAAGGAGGCATTGAGAAATGTTTCTCCTTTTGCATTTGAGCATCGAAGAAGGGACAGGAAAGGAGAAAGGGAAAGAGAAAGAGAAAAGAAAAAGAAGGAAAGATAGGAAGAGAGCAAGGAAGGAAAAATAAGGAAGGAGGGGAAAGCAGAAGAAAAAGGAAAATGAAGGAAGGAAAAAAGAAAAGAGAAAAAGGATGGAAGGAAGGAAGGAGGGAGGGAGGGAGGGAAGGTCTGAGGTAAGTCCTGCCTTAGCACTTGGCCACCAGCAGCCCTGCTGCCCTTTTGCCATCCGCTTGTTTCCTCCTCCTAACCTCTCCTGGTGGTCTCCCATCCCATCATTGCAGATGCTTTAGTTACAAAACCGGATCTCCTCACATGGAAAAGGAGTGGGCCTCCCTCTGACCCACACACTTTGCCCTCCTGCACACACCATGAGCAACCCGGCCAAGGAGAATAAGCACAGCAGCGGCATCCTCGGGGAGATAAGCACAGCTGGGCAGCTCCTTGGGGAAGAGGAGCTGGGCTGGGCTGGTGGTCCTGGAGCCCTGGGAGCTTGAGGATTGGGCTGGGCACTCTCCACTGCCTAGGACAGCCTGCATCGCCATCTGGGGGTCCTCGGCGTGGCCTGAGAGGGATGGCAAGGCTCCTGTGGAGGACAAGGGTTTGGCCCTCTCCCTGGTCTCACCTTCCTCCACTGGAGACAATGGATAACCCCAGCCCCACCCGGGTCACCACAGGTGCCCCTGCCAGAGTGACATTGAGCTGGCCACACCCACCCTGGCCACACCACCAGGTACCAGGCATAAAATTTAGATTATATAATAGAAAATTTCATTGTACCAATAGAAGAGAATATATGTCGCTTAGGGTTGAACTGTGGAGTCCTTGGTGCTCTCTGAACTTGGTTATTTGCTTACATATATTTCATTACCCTTCATTGCAACTATGGTAAGTAAC
This sequence comes from Ptyas mucosa, assembly GCA_012654045.1. NCBI lineage: Eukaryota > Metazoa > Chordata > Lepidosauria > Squamata > Colubridae > Ptyas > Ptyas mucosa. Next base: position 10,296,700 of record WNWU01000005.1, read on the forward strand.
AGTATCAGTGATAGCAAGTGCGGTGTTTGCTCTCTGTTTATATCCAGTAGATTGTCCAGCCTGTGTTGGTGGGGTGCGGTTTTCTCCTTGGGCATTCTGTGATTGGACTGTTGTTTTTTACTTGATTGTTTGATGTTAATCCCTGTTTATCTAGGTGTTGATTACTGGAGATCATGTGTTCTGGTCTTTTTTGTTTCCTTAACTTTTTTATTGCTTCTTTTAATTGGAGTAAATGTGGTTTATCTCTATGTGACTATTGATGGCTGGTTTGTCTGACTGCTAAGCTTCCAGGAATTCCCCAGCATTTTTGGATTTCGCTTGGTTTAGGACACTCAATTTTCCAGTTAAAAGAGTGGTCCAGTCTCTCCATGTGTTGTGAGATTAAGTAGTTTTCATCTGCCTTCTGACTGCTAGTCAGTATTCATGGATGCGCTCTGCTAGTTTGTCTGTCTGTGCTACATAGGGACAGTTACAACCCTTACACTATATGTTATAGAAGAGTCCTGGGTTGTTGTTTTTTTTGCTTCTTGAGCTATTGGGTCTTTATTTTATTTTAACTTGTTTTGAAGAGCTTTAGTTTGGTTTGTGTGCTATGGTGATGCCCTGTGGTTGTAATAGTCTGCTATTGCTTGTGCTATAGTGGATTGAGTGGCCAGGTACTTTTCATAAAGTTGCATGGGTATTCATTTTGTTGGAATTTGTTGCAGAGATGTTCTGTTCTACCAAGGATTCTGCAATTTCATTATAGCATGAACAATCAGTAACGGAATACTTCACAATTAAGAAACCCTTATCACCAGAAGCATTTTGAATACATTCATTGCAGTAGATTATTTCATTTATAATCACATTAATAATCACTTTTTCTTTCAGACCTCAAGTGGTATACATGGAAGACTTTCTCACTTTATTTTCACATTTTCTATTCAGAACACTTCACATTATTTCTTAATTGTGATGTATTCCACTATGATTGCCTTCTAAGGCTGTTGTGCTGGATAGTGAATGTGTGTGTTTGTGTGTGTGTGTGATTGAGAATGTTGAGTTATGATTATAAAAAATGACCCTATTTAAAATATTGTGATCATTCCAGCCTGCTTTGATTTATATATTTGTAAAAATAGAATTTATAATAGCTTTGACTATATTATAAACAGCATCTAAATTATACAACAGTTTCCATTATTTACAAACCTTAATGTATATATAACTTTGTATTATATACACATTAAACAAACTCTTTAAGTTCAATACAAGGGTTTGGATTTTTCCTCTCTCTGAGAAAAGTTACTCACTTGCCTAAATAATTGAAATTCTAAAAATATTAGTCACAATGGAATTCACTGTAAAATATGGAACAGAATAAAGTGCTATTACTTTCAAACCATTACTCTAAAAAAAGTAATGGTCTATGAAAAATTGGGAATGTAAAAACCACGTAGAATGAATTAAATAGCAACGATTTAATCAATTGAAAAGTTTTTTAAATGACATTGCAGTATAGAGCCCAATCTTAACTATCAAAATCTTTTCTACCCTAATGCTTGAAATAAAATATTCACTGGAACTATGAAAAAGCAAAGTAGAAGGCAGGGCAGTTATTCTGAATTTTTCCTAGATAGTTTTTTTTAGCACAAAATTGATTATTCTTACCACACTGAGAACACCAAAAATGTTCCAACGTTTGAATCTCTCTGGCAGAGGTCTGAACAGAGGTGGGTTTCATCAGGTTCTGACCAATTCTGGAGAACTGGTAGCGGAAATTTTGAGTAGTTCGGAGAGCCGGTAGTAAAAATTCTGACTGGCCCCACCCCCATCTATTCTCTGCCTCCCAAGTCCCAGATGATAGGGAGGAAATAATAATGATGATGATGATGATGATGATGATGATGATGATGATGATAATTTTATTTCTATACCGCCCTTCTCCCGAAGGACTCAGGGCAGTGTATAGCCTATTAAAAACACAAGACAGACATCAATTAAAATAATTTAAAATCATTAAATAATTTCGGCTAAGTTTAAAACCCCAAAAATTTAAAACACCCAATTTAAAATTACGTTGATAGCCCGGCCTGGCGGAACAACAGGGTCTTGAGGGCACAGCGAAATACCCGGAGGTAAATGGGGATTTTGCAGTAACCTTCCCCTAGATTGGGGTGGGAATGGACATTTTATAGTATCCCTCCCCTGCCACGCCTACCAAGCCATGCCTTGCCCACCAAACCACACCCACAGAACCAGTAGTAAAAAAATTTGAAACCCACCACTGGGTCTGAACTGCTGGAGGTCAGGATGCTTCAGGTGAACTTGGAATGGCCCATCCTGATATCAAAACAAGACACAAGCTCAGAACATTTTAAAGCTGAAATGTGCCTGCTCTCTCCTAGGAACTTGCATGAGAACAAAGCATTTTCAAACCACCACTTGACTTCTAAGCAAACTAAAGATTTGATTACAATTTACCAATCTTAGGCCCATGAAAACAATTCAAAGGAGTATTTCATTAGCGTGGAGCAAAGAGTCTTTCCTTCAAGTATTAAAGACACGATGGTTTTCCCCATCTGACTTCACTTTTGTGTGTACAGGGGTTCCAGTGCAAATAGTTATTGTAGGAATGATCTTGATGATTGTCCATGCCTGCACAGAAAACGATGAAAAGCCTCTGAAACAGCCATAGCTGCTTTCTAAAGGACGTGGTTACTTTAATTCTTGAAAGAGAGTTAGAGACTTCATTCTAATGCTTTCATAATTAATACTTTAAAAAAAGACATTAGACATTGTATTCATATAAAACCTTATTAAGTAATTAGTTATATTTAATACAGCACAAGTGTAATGGGTGGTATAGAAATTTGATAGATATAAATAAATACATAAATATTTGCAGTTTATTTTTTTACATTAAGGTCTTTAATACTCTCTTTTTTCTTTGTTTCTAGGAAATTCCACTTACTTAGATGATCATGGGCCAACTCCTCGTAAGGTGAGATGCTTTGTACATTATGTTATATTCAACCAGATTCTGTTCTGTTGTTCCATTTTTCTGCCACTGTAGTTTATAAATGATAAATCACGGTGAATAATGGCATTATTTCTGTCCCATCAGAAAGGCATAGCACAAACAATTGTTCTAGCACTGTACTTGGGTGTAAAATTGGAGTTGGGAGTTTTCACACTAAGAAATGGGTGGGTTCTAAATTTTTTTACTACTGGTTCTGTGGGCATGGCTTATTTTGTGGGCATGGCTTGATGGTCATGTGACAATTATTTAGGATTTAGCAGAGGTACTGGTCTACTAGGCTTAACTGCTTGCAGAGCTGTACCGATCTACCCATTTATTTTTTGCAGGCACTGATTTACTCATGTATTCTTGCAGGCACTGGTCTACCCATTTATTTTTGCAGGCACTGGTCTACTCATTTGTTTTCTTTTAACACTAATCAGCTGTAGGGCGGCCCTTTGAAGCCCCGCAGCAAGAGTTTAAACAGTTTTTTTCCCTCTAGCCATCAGCTGGGACTCAGGAGGCAGCAATAGATTGGGGGTGGGGCCAAATAAAAGGTAAGAATAATGCGGGGGGGAGGGAAGAACCGGTTCAGTGACGTCATATCGTCACCGCTATCAGCTCGGGAGAACTGGGCCGAACCGGGAGGAACCCACCACTGCTAAGAAAGATATCTGGAAACTCACAACCAATTTTGAAAATTGGCTTTGGAGTTGCCATAATCCTTTCCCATTCTATCTTTACTTTATAGAATTTATCAAGAACAGGTGGAAAAAATAGAGATTTTCCATAAGAGAAGGATTTAAGCTTAATTATTTTCCCCACTTTTGGTATCCCCTTTCAAAATTAATAACTGAACTAGTTGGTATTTATGATTACTTTGAGGTAGATAGAGAAATAGTTTGCATTTCTCTTGACTTTTAATAGCTTTTTATTTGAGCTCTTTCCTTTCTTGTTTGTTGGCTCTCCTGATTGATGGTGATTGTAGTTTTAGTCACATCTTGATTTTAGCTATATTATTTAATTCTATTATTTTTTTATTTGGCTTTATGATACTGGAGATTACTTTCATAAAATGGTCAGCAGTGATCAACAAGTTTAAACATAGTTTGCAGTTAAATCAGTTGTGCTTTATGCCAGCCTTAATATTATCTATAAGCATTACTATTTCTGTTTTATTTTTGAAGGATTGCTATGTACACTGAGAAATATTTGAATAATTGTATTATTTGTCTGTCCTTAACGTACTTGTTAATTCAAAAAGAGATCATTTATTTTCTTCTTAATAACTGCTGTGACATCATTGCAATAAAAACAGGACAAATTTGGCTGTTCAATCTTAACTGGCACAATTATTCATTTCTGCTCTAGTGCTCAGAGTTTGTGCCAATAGAAGAAGTATCATAAATCAAAGAACAATAATTAAAAATCTTACATGTGTTCTAAATAGTAATAATAACATATTTCTATAATATATTTCCACTATTGATCTCACTTTACACTCTTTCTCAGTTTGTAACAATGTAAGAATCAAGTGAAAACTCTTATTTGAGCTATCTCAATTCTAGATAACCACACAGATCAGCAGGAAAAAAAATGAAGCACAATTCATAAAATAAAATAAGTGTGTGTGTGTGTGTGTGTGTGTGTGTGTGTGTGTGAATTCTTATCAAGGTAAACAATAAAGGAAAATGGATCTTAGTTTTCTTGACACCAATAAAGAAGGGATTTTGTAGGCTGGTAGAAACGAATAAATGTGCACCTTTCTGATTTCAGAATAACTTATTTTGTGCTAAAACCTGGTTATTCAAAACAACCAGTTTGACCATTAACCTGTGAATTTTGGCATTTTAAAATTTTTGGAGACCCATATACTGCATGTCATGATAAGAATATGTTACTAAATGAAGAATAAGTTAGATCAGTTAAAGAAATTTTGCTTCTAGAAGCTGAGTAAACTATACACAATTTTTAATATTCTTGCTTGATCAGAAAAGATCCATTTTCTTTAATTGGTTTTACCTTGCTCATTTTTTCTATTTAATTATAGCTTATATTACAGTCCTGATCTTATATTTAGTTTTATTTTATTTTATTTTATTTTATTTTATTTTATTTTATTTTATT
>WNWU01000005.1:10307325-10338497 GCA_012654045.1 Ptyas mucosa
TGTTCTGTTCTGTTCTGTTCTGTTCTGTTCTGTTCTGTTCTGTTCTGTTCTGTTCTGTGTGCTTGGTAGAAACTGCCTTAATTTTATTTTAAAGTGAAATGCAAATATATTTAGTGAATAAGCACAGAAGATTACTTCAAACAATATTTGTCTAGCTTTATTAAGTTTAACCTATTTATGTGTATTTGTGGTTAATGTTTAGTCATTGAGAGCTGAATATGTGTATGAATCCATTATAATTTTTGTACTTGAAGTTATGTAAACAGATATGAAACCTTATTAAACAAGTCATTACTTAATACAACCATCCAAATAAGAAATGCATGTGTTTACTATTTGAGATTCTTGGATTAATATTAGTTCACCAATTCATCATAGCCAAGACATAATTAGTATTTTGTCTCACCAAGGATTATTCATTCTTGTTCTTTGGATAATTTCCTAGAAAGGGATATAATCCTGAATGGTTTGTGACATTTTAAGACCTTAGATTTACAAGAAATAATACATAAATATGTATTCAGTATTCTGTCTTAAATTACAAAGAGAGGATATGCAGATAAAAGTCCTCCATTAATTGAAAAGTGCAATCAGACTAAGTAACGGAAATTGAATTTTATCTTTAGCACACTGAAGGAGAAAAAAATTTAAGAGTATGATAGCAATCTAATATTAAATCATTGTGACATAAATAATCTGTGTGCTAGAGCCTTCCTTCAGAATAATTTTGCTAGTATTATGATGCCACAGGGTATTTCCCATCTTTGATATAATAATCCAAGAGTATCATTCTAGAATGAGAAAAAAGAAATATTTTCTGCTTGTTTAATACTTCAAACTTTTGGATTTGAAGAATGAAGCTTCTGAAGTACTCATTTTCAAAATTTCAGTCTCAAGTCAAAACAAAATCATTTTTTGCAGTTAAATATTTTCAAATAGGAAGGCTAACATCTTTTTATCTTTTCTGCCTAGGTCCTTCCATTCCCAAGCCAGGTGGTATACAACAGAGTTGGAAAATGTGGGAGCCGGACTGTGGTTTTGCTGTTAAGAATTTTGTCCGAGAGGCATGGGTTCAACTTAGTTACATCGGATATTCATAATAAAACTAGGCTTACCAAGAATGAACAGGCAAGTTATCTGCTTACTTTTTCTGATTTTATATTCAGAAGATCAGAAAGTCAGAATAGAGTTGGAAGGAACCTTGGAGGTCTTGTAGTCCAAACCCCTGCTCAAGCAGGAGACCTTATACCATTTCAGACAAGTGGTTGTCCAGTCTTTTCTTTAAAACCTCCAATGATGAAGCACCTACAACTTCTGAAGGCAAGTTGTTCCACTGGTTAAATGTTCTCACAGTTAGGAAGTTTCTCCTTAATTCCACGTTGCTTCTCTCCTTGATTCCATCAATTTGAGTCCATTCCTTTTTTCTTGTCTTGCCTTCTGGTGCTTTGGAAAATTCGTAGCAAGTCCATTTCAGTGATGAAATTTTAAAATGCATTATACTAATGTCTGTTAGAGAGAGAAAGAGAGCGAGAGAAAGTGTACTTATTTATTATTTATTTATTTATTTATTGGTTCGATTTATATGCCGCCCTTCTCTGGACAGTCAGGGCGGCTTACAATGCGTTAAGCAATAGCCTTCATACTTTTGTATATACCTGCTTAGTAGGGCTTTTGGCCCCTCCTAAGCGGTGTTCTTTTTTTTTATACAAAGTCAATTTATTGCCCCCACAATCCAGGTCCTCATTTTACCTACCTCGGAAGGGTGGAAGGCTGAGTCAACCTTGAGCCTGGTGAGATTTGAACTTGCAGTAATTGCAGGCAGCTGGCAGCTAAGTGCTACTTAATAGCACTTTAATCCGCTGCACCACCAAGGCTCCTTACATATCTCACTCAAATATTCATCCTGGTTAATACTGGTACTGAAATATGTTCTGCCTTCAGGCATTTTGATGGAAATTGGCTTCATGAATGGAATGATATGTATGAATGGAATCCAGTAGTGCTTTAGATATTCTTGGTTAGCATCATAGGTGCAGCTTTTCATGTACAATCAAACTAATTTGTTTTCAGAGAGTGGATTCTCCAAAGCACATTTTGAGAGTAGGAAATGCAACTGCTGGTGGAAGAAAAATCATTTCTGTTCTGTCAGAGGAAATTGCTTTCATTGATGGAATATACAATTGGATACTATGTTAAATGTCCATTATTCAGGAAACGTTTTGAATAAGCTTTCTTTAGTTGCACATTAATAATGCACAATATGCATGGACAACCTGTCTGGCATTTGCATTTATTGCTATTTCTTCTCCTAGGGTTTAGTTATGTGTCAGTATGATGTCACTGTGTTTTCAGAAATATGCTCAGATCATTCTCTGAAGACATTTCTAACTGAATTAAAAATAGCACCAAAGCACTGGACTGTTATAATTGCTTTGCCAAACAGGTGTGAGAGAAGGCAAGTATTCCTGGAAGTGGATGGTTATTTTTCTGGAAAAATGTTCACTCTTATTATTCTCAAATCATCTTTTTTTTTGTGCTGAAAACCAAGATTGCTAAATATTGAGTGCAACTCTAAAATCAACCATGGAAATTTTAAGTTCAGCACATTTGTGCTTCTTTTCGGGGATCAAAGTTAAAAGCAAACATCACATTATAAAGTTCAGTGAAATCCTGTAACTAATAGGTACTTAAAAATGATTTATGATATGGCCTTGAAGTTTAAAACTTGTAAGATCAAACAAAATATATCAAAGAAACTAAAAATAAAGTCCCTCTGTGAAGGAAGATGGGTGGTTCAAAAATGTGAAAAATAAATAAATAAAACATTAATTGGGCCTTTGGGAAGATTAGGTGTATGGATGACAGGAAATGTTTGGAAAAAATGATGCAGAGAATAGAATTTAGAAAAGTTCGAATCAGGAAGCTGACATATTTCACATTAAAAAGAGGCTCTTTCTGTGTGAGTTTGGATACATACAGAGACGTACGTGTGTGTGTGTGTGTGTGTGTGTGTGTGTTATATAACTTCAAAGTCTCTTGTGATCTACCACTCTGATCCAGTACGGATTGATAGATAAATGTTTTTCAATCTAGGATAGAGAAGAGTGACTTGCCCAGAATCACTCAAATAACTTTTTGCCTAAGGGAGGATTAGAACCTGGGATTTTCCAGCCCGATCAAGCATCTTAAACACTGTACCACACTAGTTCCCTTTTGTGTGCATACTGCATGTGTATGTGCATGGAGAAGACTTATCATATTTTTTGGAGTATAAGAGGCACCTTTCCCCCCCTAAAAGGGGGTGAAAATTTAGGTGTGTCTTATACACCAAATGTAGCCCCACCCACCCACTGGCCCCCACCCTTTGGCCTCTGCCTTGCAGCAGTTACCTCCTTGCAAGCAAACAGCAAGAAAAAAACAGCTCCTTTCAGCTTCAGCACAGCCTAATTAGCACAAGTTGATTGGCTCGGCTTTTCAACTCTCGGCTGATTTGCTCAGGGCTCTGTTGCTTGCTGCAAAGAGGTAAATTGCTGGAGAAGATTTTTTTTCCTTGTGCTAATCAAGCTATGCTGAAAATGAAAGTAAAGCAGGCAGTTTGCTGCAACGAGCCAAAATTGCTCAGAGGCAGAGGGAGATTTCTTTTTCTTCTTTTCCTCACCAAAAAAGATAGGTGCGTCTTATACTCTGAAAAATATGGTATACAGTGTTACCAGATAATTAGTTACAAATCTTTTCTTTCCATCAGTAGGTTGCGTATTTTTCTAGCAAACTACATACAGTACTCAGCACCTTATAAGCAGAAGGCTATGTTGAATATCAATGTTTAATATGATTTAATATGATTCAGTGTCCAGGGGATGGCTTATACATAATAAGACTATTATGTATAGTCTTATACTGTTTGGTATTTGCCTATGGTGTTTGGTATTTGCCTATGGTGCTGATACGGTAATGGCTGGGACTGTTGGAATTTGTGGGATGAAAGGCAGTATTCTACTTGGTGAATCTGGAATTCACAATATACAGAATTAAGAATAAGCAGAGGAATTTGAAGACAGGTAGGCTGAGGTCATAAGCATATAACAGATGATTGGGGAATTGATTTATTTGGATAATAATTCAAAAGCACTCCAAAGAACCTACAATATTGCTTTTCCAGCAGCAGCACATTGCATAAAAAAAAGACAAATTGAGTTTAATACAGTTTTAAAGACTCAGATTTTTAACAGGATTCCATTTTTAAAAATGTAAACAATTAATTAAATTTAGGATATTGATTCATATGCATACACATGTAAACATACTTTTCCCCACCTTCTGTTCAATCATGAACAATTCCTGGAAATTGCATGGACAAGTCCCTGCAGTTTTCCTGGAAAGGTTTTTCAGAAGTGATTTGCCATTGTGTCTTTCTTAGGACTGAGAAAAACTCGTGTCAATTAGCCAGTTGGTTTTGTGCCTAAAGAGAACTAGAACTCACATTCTCCATTTCTAGCCTGGTAAATTAACATTGGACTATTAGATCATTCCTAAATACATCCAAAACACCATATTAAGAAATAAAAAATAAATAGGAACAGCTTTAGAAAAGAAGTGAGTTCTCCTTCCTTGCAGCCTTAAGATATAGCTTTTACAATTGTTCCCATGATCTCACATTCCCAGTTAGTACCATCTATCTCTACCACATAGACATATAACAGGCACATGTAACAAAGGATTAATTTAATCCTGATTGACTGATTGGAGGGAACAACCAGGACTAGATATAGAAATCAGGCAGATTGTGTCTCCCAAATGCTGTCCCTACTTCGATAGGCAATGAGAATTCAATAAATATGATGCTGTAAGAAAACAGATTGACTTTGGTGCAGCTGCCAGTTAGAACTCCTGTGAAATTTAGAAGATGGATATTTGTTCCTATACAGTGAGGCCAGTAAAATAACTTTTTTCAGCTGCAATGTTTCTGTGGAGATTGATTTGCAGAGTGAAAGGAAGATGGTAGGTACAAGGAGGTGATATTGGTTCACCTGTCTCAGGAACATCTGATTTGAGAACAAAAAATTCTAGAAGTATATCTTACAATAATATTTAATGGAGTTTATTTTAACATGGGCAGAATGCCAGGAGTCACAACAAAGAAGAATTGCAGTGGTTAAATCACCCAGTTTTAACACTTCAAGTTTAAAATAAATAAAATATATATCCATTTTCTTACATCATGTTGTGATTTTCAGAGAGATACATTTCAGTGGTATGTTATTACTTAGATGCATATTTATTTTTAAAATAACACAACACCATATATAATATTATTGCAAGCATTGGCAAAATAATGTAAGAGGAAAGAATTTTAACTGAGATATAAAGAATTAAAGCTCTTTCCAGTTTACTTTCTCTTTGAAATATAACAAAATGTTATTTCCAAGTAATAAAATTGTTTTATTTGAATAATATTTGACTTTATTTTCAGTCTTTGTATAAATAGGCTTTGCCGTTTTCCTACAAATCACTTGTTAATGCCACCAGGTGGAGTATTACTGAAAATGCAGTCTATTCTTTTACTGAACTTCTAATACATTTTAGTAAGAAAAATGTATTTATAAAGACATATTTTAAAAAAAAAAACAATAGTTTTCTATAATCCTGAGTTGTTCACAATTCGGAAACACTTACTAGGAAATAACTTTCCAGTGTAATGAATAATCTACAGTAAGGTATAGTGTATTCCGTTGGTATATTATCTTTTCTCTGTGACTTCAAGTTTTATACAGTATTGTGAAAGTAAAGAAGTTATCAGTATGATAGTTTTATTGAATTGAATTTTTTGCTGAATTTATTTTAAAGAATTAAAGCTGATTTCTTTTCAAGTTTTACAGTGTATTGATATTATATGCATACCCCTATAACAGTGGTGGCGAACCTATGGCATGTGTGCCAGAGGTGGCACTCAGACCCCTCTCTATGGGCACGTGTGCCATCACCTCAGCCCAGCTCCATCGTGTTTCTCCCTTGGGGGAGAGAGAGGGAGGGAGGGAGGGAAGAGAGAGGGAGATAGAGAGGGAGAGGGAGGGGAAGACAAAGAGAAAGGGAGGGAAAGAGAGAGGGAAGGAGAGAAAGAGGGAGGGAGGGAGGGAAAGAAATGATACTGTTGCTAAACGTAATATTTCAAAAGCAGGAACAAAATGAAAGGACATAAAAGTGCATTTATCACGTTAGCTGAACTCTGCTTTGTTTATCATTAAAACCTCATTATTCAGGTTAAATATGCCATGTTGACACTTTTTGATAAATAAGTGGGTTTTGGGTTGCGGTTTGGGCACTCGGTCTCTAATTGTTTCAATCTTTTATCCTACACAATTAAATCAGTCACTCTCATAATCATTCTTTTGCAGTGTGTATGAATGTATGCATAGACTTAAGTTTAACCATGTATTCAAAACATGCATTTCTGTAAGCAGATACTACCATGTTTCCCCGAAAGTAAGATCCTGTCTTATGTTTTTTTAAACCCCGAAATAAGCACTTGGCCTTATTTTCACGGAGGTCTTATTATTTTGGGGCGCGTGGAGCAAGATGGGGCTCCTCTTGCCGTCTTATCTGATTTCCAGCTCTGTCTCCCTAACCCTAACCAGAGGAAATGGCGGAGACTGACTGCTCATGCGGTTAAATATTTTCAGGGATGTCTTATTTTCGGGGATGTCTTATTTTGGGGGGAGGGCTTATTATCAGGGGCTGTCTTATTTTCGGGGAAACATGGTAAAAAAAAACCCTGGTACCAGTCACATTCATTTTTAGGTTCTGAATAGACCAGTGGTGTGTGTGTGTGTGTGTGTGTGTGTGTGTGAATGGTATCTTGTCTCATTCCCATGTGTCCATTCACGTCCTTAATAATTTTTCCCCTTCATTCTGTTCACTACACAATTGTTTCATCTTTTGTTCTTCTACTATTACCATTCATTAGAGTATAATATTCAACTATTATTCACTTAATGATGCAAAATTCATACTTTCTGACATGCATTATAGCCCTTTCATTTATAATCAAATTTATATGCTCATTTCTTTAGAGGTATTCATCAGCATCAATGTTCAAGGTCAGATCATCATCCTTTATTTCTATTACTCTACATTCTTTCCCTTTTTTAAAATTTCTCAGCACACATCATTTAACATTTTTATGACCAGTCACAATGGCCTCAGAATGGGCACTTTATGACTGGTCATGGTAAAACTTTTCTTTGCAGTCACATGGTCGCATTTTGTGCTTGACAACCTGTTCACATTTATGACCAGTTTCTAGTAACTTGCAAACATGTGATCCCACGCGTCTCACGCCCCCTTCAAGAACAGTCTTACCTCAATCAGTTGCCAAGAGCTTGGCCCCGATTGAGGCTCCCTGGGGGGATGGGGGAAAGCCCCTTTATGCAACCCAGCCTCTCTTTCAGGTGGGCAGGAAGCCCCTTCCTACCATGCAGCCGACTGGTTGAGAATTGAGCAGTCCTGGGAACTGCTCCCCGGCTGGACACCGAACTCCCGGAGGAAGGCATCTCCTTTGAGCTACTGAGTACCAGCCTGCATGCTTACTTGGTGCTGCAGGTGCCAGGCTACAATCCTGGGTCTGGTGGGTGCTGCAGCTTTCAGGCCAGCTGGGTGTGAGGTACTGTAGTTCCAGCACAAGGTAGTGGAGGCTGCTGAGTAGCAACAGGGGTACAGCACTGAAACGGCATTGGTCGCGTTGGTGGATGATCTCTGGAGGGCTCGGGACAGGGGTTGCTCCTCTGTCCTAGTCCTATTAGATCTCTCAGCGGCTTTTTATACCATCAACCATGGTATCATGCTGCAGCGGTTGAGGGGGTTAGGAATAGGGGGTACCGTTTTACGGTGGTTCTCCTCCTTCCTCTCCGACCGCTCGCAGTTTGTGTTGGCAGGGGGGCAGAGGTCGACCTCGAGGCGTCTCGTATGGGGAGTGCCGCAAGGGTCGGTCCTCTCGCCCCTTCTGTTCAACATTTATGTGAAGCCACTGGGTGAGATCATCTGTGGTTTTGGGGTGAAATGTCATCTGTACGCTGATGACACCCAGCTGTACATTTCCACCCCAGACCACCCCAACGATGCCCTTGATGCCTCCTCCATGCCCGGAGGCATGTGGGTCTGGATGGGGAGAAACAGGCTCAGACTCAACCCTTCCAAGACTGAGTGGCTGTGGCTCCCGGTGTCCCGATATAGTCAGCTGGTGCCATCGCTGACTATTGTGGGTGAATCTTTGCCCCCCACAGAGAGGGCTCGCAAACTGGGTGTCCTCCTGGACGCACGGCTATCTTTAGAAGAGCATATGACGGCCGTGGCCAGGGGGGCCTTCTATCAGGTCCGCCTGATTCGCCAGTTGCAGCCCTTTCTGGATCGGGACGCCTTGCGCATGGTCACTCATGCCCTTGTCACCTCCCGGTTGGACTACTGTAATGCTCTCTACATGGGGCTCCCCTTGAAGAGCACTCAGAGGCTCCAACTGGTCCAGAATGCGGCCGCGCGGGTGGTTATGGGCGCAACCCGATGTGCCCACGTGACACCCCTCCTGCGCGAGCTGCACTGGCTCCCAGTGGTCTTCCGATTGCGATTCAAGGTGTTGGTCACCACCTTTAAAGCGCTCCATGGCATAGGACCCGGGTACCTTCGAGACCGACTTCTGCCACCAATAGCGTCCCACCGGCCAGTTCGCTCTCACAGAGAGGGTCTCCTCAGGGTGCCATCGGCCAAGCTATGCCGGCTGGCGACACCCAGGGGGAGGGCCTTCTCTGTGGGAGCCCCAGCCCTATGGAATGAACTGCCCCCGGAAATGCGTAAGATCTCCGACCTCCGGGTATTTCGCTGTGCCCTTAAGACCCTGTTGTTCCGCCAAGCTGGGTTATCAGTGTAATAATTTTAAATCAGGTGTTTTAATTTTTGGGGTCTTAAATTGAGCCGAATTATTTAATAATTTTAATAATTTTAATTGATGTTTGTCTTGTGCTTTTAATAGGCTGTACACCGCCCTGAGTCCTTCGGGAGAAGGGCGGTATAGAAATAAAATTATTATTATTATTATTAACTGGGGCTTGGCGGTAGGCTGTGCTGGGTGGAAAGCAAGGTGGTTGCAGAGCTGCCGCAGGCAACCAGGGCAGCCCTATGCTTGCTTGCCTTGCAGAGCTGGCCCAAGAGCTGCAGCACCCACCAGACCCAGGGCCCAAAAAATGTGTGGCTCGGCGTAGCTGTAGCCTGGTCCCTGCAGTACTGAACAGGCATACAGGGTGGTGCTCAGCAGCCCAAACATTTGACAATGCAGGCCAGCGCCTATTGGGTGCCCAAACACTTTTCACCTGTTTCTTCTCCCGGGTGAAAAGTGTGCGGCAGTTCAAGAGATCAAATATCCCTGTGTGTGTGTGAGCAACAGAGAGAGATAAAAAGAGAAACAGTGGAGGGGAACCGGGTAAAAGGACCAAGCTTCCCCTGCCCAGAAGCAACGTGCAGCCTCTCACAGTAACAAGAATTGCCTGCAATTCTCCTTATTGTGAGAGGCTGCACGTTGCAAAGAATGAAACAAGGTGGAGGGGGTGGAGGACAAAGCAAGGCAGGGGCTGCGGAGCTGCCCCAAGGCCCCACATCAGCTTACCTGAAGGCCCTTCAGCTAGGCCACCCATGCCAAACCCTCTCCCTCCCCCCCATCCCAGGGGAGCCACACCCCTTCACTAACCTGCTTTCCAGCTCCATTCTCTGCTGTGTTTTCGGGACAAGAAAAGTAGAGTTGGATACGGTAAAAAAAAAATATCGGTAGTTAAGACCTTCCAACTTCTCATGAAGAAAAAAAAAATCTCGCGAAGTTGGAAGGTGTTTTTACAGTAGCCCCACAGACTATGGTACTTTTCTTGCCCTGCATGTAAAGGTGGAGAACAGAGCTGGAAAGCAGGTTTATTTATTTATTTTGTCAGATTTATATGCTGCCCTTCTCCCGCAGGACTGGGGGTGGCTCACCACAATAAAACAACCCGACAATAAATAAGAATTAAATAATATTAAAACCAATTTAAAATCCCCAATCCCCAAGTTAAAATCCACAGCAGATCAGGGAAGTTGGTGAAAAAGCCATGTCTTTAGGTCGGCGTGGAAGGTGCGGAGGTCGGGGGCTAGTGGAGGTTAGTGAAGAGATGTGGGTGCCTTGGGGGAGGTGAGGGAATTCTATGCATGTGTGTGTGAGAAAGAGGTTTGTGGGAGGAGACGGAGAGAACATTGCTGCCAGCCCTGGATAACTCTCCGAGGTGGGATCGGATCTCTTTCTCTCTTTCTCTCTTTCTCTTTCTCTCTCTCTCTCTCTCTCTCACACACACACACTGTTCTTTCTTTGGGATCACAGCAGATGCCCCTATCAGGATTGTAAGGCTGAAGGCTTTGGATGGAGCATTTTGTGGATGGGTGTCTGTGCTGCATCCGAAGTAAAGAACAATCGGCAGGAAAAGGGGGAGAAGGCCGGCAGCTGGGGAGGTGCCCTGGAGATCTGGGCTGAGTTGCACAGCCCTCGCTGGCTCAGATGATCAGTGGCAGCAATTAAGGGGCTGAACCTCCAGGAAGTGACTGGGGAAGGGAAGGGCTGCCTCCTGTGCTGGCCACGCCCACCCCTTCACCTGGGCTTATTTTCAGAGGAGGGCGTATATTTATGCCCACCCCAAAAATCAGCCTTGGCCTTATTTTTGAGACATGTCGTATTTTCGGGGAAACACGGTATGGTCATAAATTGAGAACTACCTGTACATTTTCCTTATGCTTCTCTTCTGTTGATTGTTTAGCCAAGAAATTTGAAATATAAACTTCCAAAATCCCAAAAGCTCTAACTAGATTTACAGTAGAGAAACTAATGGAGAAATTAGGAAAAAAATTTCCAGAGATTACATTATAAAGCTCTCTTTATAATGAAACCAAGATTCTTGTTCTTGCAATGGTTTCTTCTACTCTCACACGCAATAGGTTAGAAATCATTTTTCTTGAGCAGGAGGGAAAGTGATTATTTCCACCTGTCTTGTTTTGGTAACGAGCTTGTCTGGCAGTAGATTTGTGACTGCATGAGAAATGGTTGTCACATTTAATCCATTAACTGATGGTCTTTATCATGTAATCCTGTTTCATTCCAATACACGATTCTCCATATGCCACGGTTGTCACCAAAGAGTTGTTGACCTCTGCTGAGCAACACGGACTTAGTCAATTGAGGCTTTCACAAAATGCTTTTTGTTAATAGAGAGAAAAAATAGACTGGTTTTTCCCACACCACATGCAGCACTTCTGAGAACAGTAAGAATAGTACTGGAGGAGTGTTGTCCATGGGGTCGCAATAGATAGGACACGACTTCGCAATTAACAACAACAAAAGAATAGTACTGGTCAGTCTTGGTGTGTTTTGACCATTGTGCCACGAGAATAAACAAAGCACAGTTCTGTCCTGAGCATGCAAATCTCACAAACCTTGGATGTACTGATACATGGTCAGGATGCATATATTGATTTTTATCACCTAACTAAAAATATCTTTGTACAGTTGTGCAGTTCTGGGATTTCAACTGGTTATAATGAAAATATAATCTTGTGCGGGTTTTTTTTTTAATTACCACTTGGATATACAATATAAGTATTTAGATTATAAAATAAACTGACTAAAGCCTAAATCCCTGGCAAGAAAGCCTAGAATTCTTTTCCAAATATCTAATTGTAACACTTTTGGATTGATGTAATACAGCATGTTCCAGATATGTTGAGGCTTTGCAAAATTAAGCAGAACATAGTTGCAGAAATCACTTAAATTCAAGCTTTTTTTAAAAAAAAAAAGGCAGGGAAGGGTTTTAAAATTCAATTATCTTTTGAAAACAAAATCTCTATGGAAACTAAACACAAATAATATTCGTGAAGGAATTGAATGAAATAATGAAGAACTTTGGAGTTTATTAATTGCTAATTGCTGTGTTTATTTAGAGCATAATGCACTGATGAAAATTAGGAGTGGAAAAGCTATTGTTTCAGGAGAAATTAGCTCTGATTTAATGAAATTTAATGTACTGTTTTTGTAAGTACATTAAATGTATGCACATATTGTTGTGTTTGTATGCTTTATAAATGTATGGGATCTCAGGTAGCTGACTGATTTGTTTCTGCCGCTTCTGCATTAGTGCTTCATTCTCAATAAATTTGCCAATAAGAGAAGAGGAAAATAATTTTTAAAATTATAAAGTTCAGGGGGAAAAAAGTTGAATATTTTTATATGAAAAAAATCATGTTCTTTTCCGTTACTGTTGGTGGATAGTCTTGCTGCAATCTAATGAGTCAGAGCCCAATGAACTCTAAGTAGCTTTTCAGGGCTTCTCTTTGGAACTGTTTATCTTAATTTTTGTTTCTTTTTGTTTTTAGATGGAATTGATTAAAAATATAAGCACTGCAGAGCAGCCCTATTTATTCACTAGACACGTTCATTTCCTTAATTTCTCAAGGTAAGGAAATTCCTCATTTAATTTTAATAGCGTGTTGCAATGAACAGATATTTGGCTTATAATCCTTTTAATTTAATGTTTAGCTTCAAGAAAAAAAGATCCTTTAGGGAATTGATAACTGTCATGCCAGTCTGTCTGCTTCTTTATTTTGATCACCCTGCAATTTATTTGGGGAACATACAGTATGTGTACAGACACACATTCCCATAACAGTGTGACATTCTACCATGAGGAAGTTGCATTTCTGTCACAAACCAGAAAAGCAGTGATGCAGAATTCCGCTTGCCATCCATGCTATCAAGGATAAGGATTTTTTTGACAAAAAGGAAGAAGGAAGGATTTTGTATGTTTGTATAACTGAGCAAAAGATTTGGGAATAAAATGTATATCTTTATATGCTTCTTTCAGAAGTCACTTGAGTTTCCAAACTTTCCAACTGGAAACTCGGCATCATATTATGCAGAAAGGAATCTTCTGCCAAAATTCCATTTGATTTTTAAAACTGTTCCTTTGCACGTAGACTTTGCTATGGAAGAACATTAGCATGTTAAAATTTACTCTTGTCATCTGAAAAGTTTTGAGATTGGATATTTCAAGTTATAATCACATACGCTTTATGATTTAAGACATTACAGAACTAAGAGGAATTAAAAACAGGTAGTCCTCAACCTACAACCACAATTGAGTCCAGAATGTTGGTGGTAAATCATTGTGGTCATAAGTCATCACGTTACTGGACTTGATTTTACAAGAATTTTTATGAAGATTTTTAAATGAATCACATGATTCATATAGTTGTAAATGGATGGTTTTTGTCAAAAAAACCCCTGCAAAAACATTGCAAAATGTAATAAAGTGACTGTAGGATGCTTCAACCAGTTATAATTATGAGCTGGTTGCCAAATGCTCAAATGCGCAATCATATGGCCACAGCAGTGATGTGGCAGTAGTAACTTTAAAGGTAAATTCTATGTAACTTTTTTGAGCCTGTTGTAACTTTGAACAGTTGTTAAGTGACCAGTCATAAATTGAGGATTACCTGTAAGTCAGAAAAAACACAATTAGATGGAGGAATAAATTTAAATTTGCACAATATTGGTTGAGGGAGAACAGAATAAGAGGTGTGCAGGCTGTTTCAGTGCACATGTAAATCTGTATAAAGTCCAGTTTCATTTGCAAAATGATGCTTTTTCTAAAATTTCACACAAGAAATGGTTAAAAATGAAGTGCTATACACATCTTTGTGCTACAGTTCTGCAAACTGATATCAGAAGCAAAATAAAGTTTATACCAGTAGCCCTTGACCTACAACCATTCAGTCAATAACTTGCCAAGTTATAAAGGCACTGAATAACTGGTGATTATGACTTCAGAGTTCTGGCCATCCCAGCACTGCTATAGTCACATGATCAAGATCTGGGTACTTGGCAACCTGTTCGCACTTAATAATTTGTTGCCAATTGTCCCACAATCACTTGAACATGATTTGCAATGCACCTGTTCCCAGCCCTCTGCACTTGCACTCACTCACCCCCATGTACCCTCCCTGAGCAGCATTGCACACCCCTCGGCACTCCCTAACCTACACTGTGCCCCTTGCCTGCCCTTCCTGACCTGCACCTCCCCAACCCATGCTGCAACTCTCATGCACCCTCCTAAATGAATGTGGCACCTCTTGTATATTCCCTTGTGCTTTCTTGGTCCTCCTTTGCACCTATGCCTCCTACACACTCTCCCCAATCTTCCCTCACATCATCCACTTACCTTTCTGTGAGCCTGGGAATCACAACTTCCCCCACTGACTTTGGCTGTAGGAAGTCAGCTGGAAGTTTCCTCGCCTAATGATCATGGGATTCAGTTAATAATGGCAACTGGATTGCAGGTATTGCCGCCACTAAGCAATGTTATTCCTCTTTATATCCACATCTCACAGCAACAGAAATTCTCATCCCAACTGCTCTAATAGCAAAGCCCTAGTAGCAGCTCTTCCTCTTGTGCCTCAAAACTTGTACAAACAGTCCCTCTTCCCTCTACAATTAGAAACAGGAATAGCCATCTTTCAATAATGTATGCTTTGCCTCCATGTGGCATTTTGCATCATGCAGGCAACATGCTCTGCTGCAGTAAGGAATGAAAATGGTGGCTGCCTTTGTTATCTCAATCCAGATCAGACCAGAATTATTTGGTAGGGATGCCAAAACATGGCTACAAAATTCAAAGTGACCACTAGATCACTTTAAAAAAATAGCAACTATTCTTTATTTTTTCCTATCATCAACTGGTTGTCCAGAATTTTGCAGCTCAGATCTTTCCAACCTAACCCTGGGAATAATGTTTTCAGTCTTTATATTTTTTCCCTATATTTGGGGCTACACATCAGGGGTGGGTTGTTACCGGTTCACCCCGGTTTGGGCGAACCGGTAGCAGCAGTGGCGGGAGGCTCCGCCCACCCGCCCAGACATCATCAAATACAATCTGCGCATGCGCAGAAGCTCGCACGCAGAAGCATGCGTGCGAGCAAACCGGTAGCAAAGGGTAAGTGAAACCCACTCCTGCTACACATAGGTAAACTATCAAGTGAAACATCGGGATCAGTTTAATTGGATATGGCATATGTTTTTTTTTAATTTTGAAAAACATTACAGTGTTGGATTGTGTTAACTTCTTCCAGCTGCTTATTTTTTAATTAAAAGATTGGTATTTTAGGGGAAGAAGGCGCACAGTAAATACTTCTTAGCTGAAGCAATTGCCTTAGTTATACAAACATAAATTGAAGAAGGGTGGAAGTGCCTATAATACAATCTACATCTGTCATGATGAAGTGATGTATGTTCTGGAAGATGTTGAAAATTCTTGAGCTCACTGCTAAATGAATGAAATTCTGTTCTCTTTAGGCCCATGGGAGGTGTGCCACAATTTATAATTTCTTTCATATTTTATTCTGCTTCCCCATCTGCTACTTATGCCCTTGAAGTTTGGCATTGACCAAAGATATGTACAGAAATCTGGGTCTTCTAGTTCAAATGGATAGCTTTTCTGAATGCCAATTAGGTCAGTAGATACATTTAGTTATAATTGATAAGTATAGATTTTGTAACAGGAAAGCCATGTTAGTTTATGATAGCCAAAACTCAGGAGGAGTCTGGTAGTCTATTTTTTTGACTAACAGATTTTATCCAAAGGCATAAGCCATTCTGAGCCGCAGAATGCATCACTTCATTTGATGCATGGGATAGCTAATTCGATGTAGAAATTAAAGGGTTCGGAGGACTGAGGAAAGTAGGGGAAGATAGAGTGGCTAGGCAAATGCAGTCTATATGTGGGAAAGATTACGGGTTCCTTTTAAAGTACCGCATCCCCAATTTAAACCCTACATCACTTTACCCATTTCATTTACTGGATAAAGTGCACTGCAGTTCACACACAACATTTTATCTTTTGTAATAACTTTTGTCGATCTGAAAGATGGCGGACTTCTTGTGATAATTGGTAACAGCATATACCTAGAATAGCAGAGTCCTTTTTTTCCCCCCCTACTGTTGTAGAAGATAGACCACAGATAGTTCCAGGCAAGTGAGCAGAATATAAAAGAGGGACTAAATTCAGGAGGACTGAATTGTTATCCTTTCTCAGATTGTGCAGCTAAATTGGGGTTTAAAATTGGAAATCTAAATGGCAAATCTAATTCATCAATACTGCTTGAATCAGTTTGGTGACAGAACATTCCACAGTTACGTGTGCATGTTCTTCTCTTCTAACCACCCTTTTCCAGGGGTGGGCTGCTGGGAGTTCACAGGGGTTTGTGAGAACCTCTAGCTAAGATTCTGTGCAGTTCAGAGAACCCCCAAATCCCACTCCTGGCTGGCCCGTCCCTCCCAAGAGTCCCCATGCGGCCTGTTTTGGATGCAGGTTATTGCAGGGCGAATGTGGAGGCTCGGGGAGAGGGAAAAACGGGCCTACCGGAAGTTCGGGAAGGCTGGAAAAGAGCTTGTTTCCGGCCTCCAGAGGACCTCCGGAACCTGGAAAGGCCGTTTTTGCCCTCCCAGAGGCTCAATGAAAGCCTCCGGAGCCCGGAGAAGGCAAAACACACACACACCCCCATGGTGCAGGAGGCCGACTAGGCCATGCCCACCATGACCACGCCCACCCAGCAACCTGGCAGAGAACCCCTTGCTAAAATTTTTGAAGCCCACCCCTGCCCTTTTCCTGTATATTGGTCCGACTATAGAAGTTTTCGGCAAATGTGCAAGTCAGTAGACTATTGCAGTAGTCTGCAATAACTGTTCTGAGTTGGGCTATATGCCACACATATGGACATTATTAATGATGAACTGCAGGTGTGTCCAATCTGTGGCACAGGTGCCACATGCAGCTCTGGAGAGTTAGTAATGTGATTGCACATGATTGTAAACTTTTAACATTATTCTGTGATTTAAATACATGAACTCTATTACATATTTCATATGCGACCTAGTCAAGAATTGTGAGTGAAGTAGATAATGCAGATGCCCTCTTGATAATTTAGTCCAACAATAAGCATAGAGCCGTGATGGTGAACCTATGGCATGGGTGCCACAAGTGGCACGTGGAGCCATATCGGTGGGCACGCAAGCTCAGCTCCGGCACGCATGTGTGCACTAGCCAGCTGATTTTCAGACCTTCTGGGCCCACCAGAAGTCAGGAAACACACTGTTTCTGGCCTCCGGAGGGCCTCTGGGGAGGGAAGGTCGGTTTTGCCCTCCCCAGGCTCCTAGGAAGGCTCTGGAACCTGGGGAGAGCAAAAAATGGGCCTACTGGGCCCACCGTGCCAAAAGCGGAGAGAGCACGGGAGGGCGGGGCACATAGAATTATGGATGTGGGCACGCTTGCATGTGACCCCACACGCTCCCCCCACTTTTAGCACGTGATGGTAAAAAGGTTAGCCGTCACTGGCATAGAGTTTGGGATTTTTTGATGTAATTAAAATCAATTCCTATTTACTAAATGTCTCTATTTTGTGAAACATTAATAAAATAATAGAATTTAGAATGACAATCCCTTGAAGTGTGTGTTTGATAATGCCGCTATAGACAAAATCCACTCTCCCGCTTTAATTCCATTGGGTTGAGATTGACATTCCCATAATTGTAAATTATGTGCTGAAATAAGACTTCCAGACTACGTTAGCTCACTAATATGTCTTTGAAGCAATTAATTCTATTTCAATTTCATAAAATACTTTGTATGCTTTCTCAAACTAATAATTCTTTCTCCAAGTCTTGTTCTTAGCTGCTATACTTCCTAGAACAGGGGATCCCAACCCTTTGGGCACCAGGGATTGGGGGAGAAATGTTTTTCTGCGGACCAGAGGGGGTGTTCTTTTGCATGCGGCCTGTATATTGTGAATGAGGCTTCATTTGTTTGTGTGGTCTAGTTGCTGGCATGCTCCTGTCCTAGAATAGTTTCATGAGTTGACAACACATAAATTTATGGTTTAATTAAAGGGTCTTTGTTTCCTTTTTGTTGACCTCGTGGGGTAGTGTATTCAACCTCTTGTTAAGTCTTAACTGATTGTGATCTTTGATACAAATTTGATTTGCTAGCTGAACTAGACTGACTTTAAGAAAAATAAGCACTTGGCTTACAAATCTTGTTCACAATCCATTATGAGATTTGACATTAACAATTCTGTTTGAATAATCTTAGCATTAATACTTCAGGAACAATGAATTGTCACAATTCATTTTGTCAGTGTTATTTTGAATGGAGGATTTTGTACCTGTTCTAAAACAAATAATTATATAAATACATTTTATAGTATTTCAAGCTTTGCTACTGGGAAAATAACTGACCTGTACAAGTATTACAGGGCTAAAGTTTGGAAGAAGCACAAAGCACTCTGGGGAATAACTAAAATGTCAGTCTTAAAGACAAACTTTGCTTATATTAAAAATAAATTTATATTCAATTAATTCCTAGTATTGCATTTACACTGATGACATGGTGCATAATCTAAAAAATGTATAGGATGCCTAAGTTTCATGAAAAATGTATTAAAATTTAACATCAGGTATCCTTTTATTAAATTTAAAAGATTTACACGGCAATAAGGCTACATACTCCTAACCATTTAGATGCTAGTATAATTGTACCTAAATCCTATTGATTTCCATTACATTCTTCCAAATAAATTATGTATATTTTTCCAAATAAATTATGTATATCAATACTGTTCTTTATCTTGCATTTTAAACTTACTTTTATGTAGATCTGAAAGTAATAATCCAATTTATTAGAATATATTTTGAAAGTAATCATTAAAATGATCTTAATATAGAATCTGTATGTAATTTAACGATTTATATATAAACTTAAGGATTTATAATCATTAGTGAATTGGAAGACCTTAGCTCTAACATCTAAATAGGGCAACATCTAACATCTGAATAACTATGTTAGAGCTAAGATCTCCAACTTACTAGTGATAAATAGATTTATGCTCAAACATTATTAAAAAGTTTGTATTACATATTTGTCATAAATTCTTTCCACTCTTCTGTAAGCTTTTATATGTGGAAAGAGTATAAGTAGCCATGGTGATGATATAATTGTCCCACAGAACATCCTCACAAATAATTGTGTTTAGGACATTCCAAGTTACACTGAATTTGGAAATTGATTTATTATTTATTATCGTGTAAGTTTCACATCTGGATTTTCAATTTTACCCTGACATTTTGTTAAGATTTCTTACATTTTATCCTGATATGTGTTAGCCTTTTTAATTCAGAAAAATAAAATCTTTTCCCTGAAACAGTTCAGTGCTCTTTCAATTAATCCTTAAAATGAAAAATACATATTAACCTCCCTGGGACATGGAAAAGTAAGAAAATATTTACTGGGAAACAAGCCATTTGCTTTTTGGGCAATTTTTCTTTTTAGAACACATTCTTATCTTAGCTATATTTATTGTTGTCTCAGTGGATGGTATAGGAAAGCCAAATACATAAGCATTAGTGAAAGTAAGCAGATATGATCTGGTTAATACTTCACTTACTGTAGATCAAAAACATTGGAAGCCCTGATAAAATTATTTAATTTTTTAAACATGCTATTTTTGTCTGCAGTCTTCTATTCTGTAGGCAACAATGGTAGACGTCACTTTATAAAATAGGATAGAGTATCTTATTAAAGTAAATTACTATTACAGTAAACTATCTTCTGCCTGGTAAAATAAGTTATTCTACATTAAGTTCAGTATAAAAATGCATTGAAATAGTTTTTATATTCTTTTTGATGTACCTATTTAAATTGCTGATTTAGTAATCTTCAAACTTAAAAACATTTTATCTCTTGCCAATGGTTACTGTAGTTCTGTTTTCTACTCATATATATTCTCTTCTGACACCTTTTGAATTTGTAAAAGTTCTGTTTGCAGTTTTCTGATTTTTCTTTATTTTTGTTCGCCAGATTTGGAGGAGACCAACCAGTATACATCAATATTATTAGAGATCCTATCAATCGATTTTTATCTAACTATTTTTTTCGCCGTTTTGGAGACTGGAGAGGGGAGCAGAACCATATGATCCGTACTCCAAATATGAGGCAAGAGGAGAGATACTTAGTAAGTTATTCCAAATGTTGCTGCCTCAAATTTATTACTTTATTAAGAAGTTTTAAAGTTGTGGTGGTATCTTTGTATAACTGATGAAAATGAGAAAAGCATAAACACTGATGATTTGATCTTGGATAATAGAACTAATTTGGCATGTTCTACATAGATGTAGTAGGGTGAAGGGAGTAAATAGAGAATTCCAATTCTTCACCAAATTTCTCTCAACACAAACATTGATCAAGACTATCTAGGTGTTCTGCCCCAGCTACGGATCCCAAAGAACACAGCACACACAAACTCTGAACAAAACTTAGTTTACTCAAATAACGCAGTTTTAGCAAATGCCAGCTGTTAATAAGCATTCTTAACAGGCTGCCAGAATTCCATAGATAAAATAGTCAGACTCTTACTGGAGTTGGCAGAAAGCCCAGAACCAAGGTTGCAAAGAAATGCCAATGCGATGATTAGCGAACTAAAGTTGTTTCCTGCAGCTTGTTACAAGCTGCGTTCTTTCTTAAATAGGCTAAGGACGTGGCCAATTAGCCTCAAACCTTACTCGTGAGGAGACCTCCTCCTAGGGAACCACTCCTGCCTTTTGGCAGCTCTGCGTGCCGGTGCATTGAGAAGAGGCTCCTCCTCTTCATCCTCTTCACTTAAAGGAGCCTCTGGAGGTTCTGAAGGCCCTGATTGAATCCCTGCCTCTGGCACCACATCTTCTTCAGCCTCCTCGCTGTCCGACTCAAGCACCAGCTGCACAGGCTGCTGGCGCAGCACCACACCAACCTCGTCGGGATCAGCAACAATGCGTGCAAGCTGCTGGCGGCCCACAACACTAGGGCAGGGGTGTCAAACTCAAGACCTGCAGCCGGATCTGGCCCACAGGGTGTTTAAATCTGGCCCGCGGGGCTACCCTGGAAACAGCCAAACAATGGTGCCTCTGCCAGTGAAAACAGATCTCGGGAGGGCCACATGCAGCCCTCCTGAGCTCCATTTTTGCTGGCAGAGGGTTGCAGGAGAGCTACAGCCCTTCCAAGCTCCGTTTTCGCTGGCAGAGGATTGCAGGAGGCCTTTGCAGCCAAAAATGGAGCTCGGGAGCCCATTTTTGCTGGCAGAGTGCTTGGGCCACCACAGGCGCCTCTGGCACGAGTGACGTCGAGTTGGCCATGCCCACCCTGGCCACGCCCACCCCAGCCCCCCGAGGTCAAACATAACCCTGACATGGCCCTCAATTAAATCAAGTTTGACACCCCTGGCCTAGGGAATTTGAGTAGTTTCATTTTCTGACCAGATAACTAGTTTAGCAGTCTTTCGTATCTTTCATACTGTTCTTGAAAAAGTAATTGAGAAAAAATTAGCTCCGCCTTATTTGAGGTGACAAGTATAATGTTGAGGTCCACCAGAGATGAGGTACTATTACCTATTGAGGTAACTTCTACATGCAAAACACACCATGTGAAGAATAGCTTATAGCCACAGTGGTCTATAAGATTATATTGGTCCCAGCAGGTTGATGACATTTAACTTTTGCTTTGGTTGGTTATAGCAGAGAAAGTATGTGATCTCTTTGTCATAGATAAATTGCTACCTAATGGAGTTTAAAGGAGTCCATTGCAGTGGTGGAAGGGACCTGTTAGACCGTTCAGCTTACAGAACTAGCAGTATCCAAGCTGTTTATGAGAATCTCCTCCAAAGATAACCACTGATTCTTGACACTTAGTTTTGTTATTCTGATTTCTTTAACTTCTTAAACTGTTTTTTCTTTAACTATTTTATAGTTCAAAACTGATGGAAATTACATTTACGTTACACTTTTCTTCACAGAAATTTATTCAACTAATGAGCATATTGAGTTAGAACAGTAATTGAGACGAGAATTTCCATCATTAAGCAATGAGGTTATAAAGTACAATATCATGTAACTGTATCACTTAGCAACAGCAGTCCTGACAATTTCCATTTTACCAATCATTATCTGAGGACTCACCTCAATCCAACCCATTCCCAGTTGGATTTCAGGTTGTCCAAAGTGTGTATTGTCAAACTGGGAAGAAGACAATGAAAGTTAGCTGGGGATGGTAGGATTGGCAGGGCGAGTAGAACAAAGGGTGGCCAGAAAGGCAGAGATAGAGGGGAAGCTGAGAGAGGAGTTGAAGCATCCCTGCGTTCTTTAGTGCAGGCAGGTTGACAAGCAGCAAAATTTTGATAATGTGACCACAGGGGCACTATGATGGCCATAACTTTGGGGACCAATCATAGCTAACATTAATTCAGCACTTCATTCAGACTTTGAACAGTCACTGAAAGAATGGTTGTTAAGTATGCCTTATCTGCATCTCCACAGAAATTATCTTTGAAAACATTTCCTTTCCGAGGTTCAGTAAATGTTGCTTCTGTTTCAGTTGGATGAAAAACAGCTCCCTTACTGTGTATAACTTCTGTTTTTTAGATGATTGAAAGAGCCTTTGTTCAGACACTTGATGCTTCTGAACTTCAAAAGTTGTAACAAGGATTTCTGTATTTTTTTGCTGATGATAGTATTTTATCTTGGGAAATTCCCACAAAGCTCCCAAAGGTGCTTTTTCAAGAGGCAACTGGAAAAGCACCTTTGAGACAACCATGACTGAATTACTGAGAATCTCCATAGACATCCCACAAAGCTCCCAAAATATTTCAAAAGGCTGCAAAAAGATATCTGTTAGAAGGGTCTTTCAGAGAGAGTTTAAGATGCCTTAAATTATTTAAATTTAGTAAGTGAGATTAAATCCTTAGTGGCTGTTTCTTTATGCTCAATTTATAACATAGCAAATTAAAACTGATAGCTGTGTTTTTACGTTTTAATGTGATATAAAACAAAAGTTTTTATATAATGCCGTGTATTCTTACTCTAGAAGAAACCAATGATAAACATTGACTGTATTACCAAATATAATATACACTGATGCCTATAAGTACAGAGGTTTTTGCTTCTGAAATCTCAGAAATGTTTGTGGAAAATTCTACTGACCATTTGGAATCTTAGAGTAAATTGTTGTGGCTTTGAATCACTTCCAGAAATAACAAAAGTTTGTGCAAAATATTGGATAAACTTGTTTTAAGTGTTTTCATCAGGACTTAATTCAAATCTATCAAATCCATTTTCCAAAGTTAGGTTTGGCCTAAACTGCTGCTGCACTATGTTCACAAAACTTTTCTACATTAATTAGTTTTGACAAAAGTTAAACTGCAATCTTCTCTTCCCCACCCCCACTCCCAATTCTCCCTCCAGCTATAGATGCGGGAAGAAAGATCAGTTAAGTAGGTTTAAAGCTGAGGTAAGGCTTAGATCACATCTCAGCTTCGGCCATTTTAAGATTTGTGGATTTCAGCTCCCAGAATTTTCAAACCAGCTTGCTAGTTGCCTGCTGGTGGAGAATCCTGGGACTTGAAATCCATACATTTTCAAGGTACCAGATTGCTATAGCAATATTTCTCAACCTCAGCAACTTTAAGCTATGGACTTCAACTCCCAGAATTCCCCACCCAGACATGCTGGGGAATTCTGGGAATTCCACATGTCTTAAAATTGCTGAGGTTCAGAAACACTGACGTATAGGACTTCAGTACATCCCTTAAAATCATTCTGGACAGTACTCAGGACATTAAGAATATAAACAGTAATTTTCAAGCGATGTCTAGTGGCCGTTAAAAAATGTTTCAATTGTTTTTCCAGCAGCTTCCTTTCAACACAATAGGTTTTTTATTTCCGGTGGCTGCAAATCAAGAGTTGGGTTTCAGCAGGTTCTGACCAGCTCTGGAGAACCGGTAGCGAAAATTTTGAGTAGTTCAGAGAACCGGTAGTAAAAATTCTGACTGGCCCCACCCCCATCTATTCTCTGCCTCCCAGGTCCCAACTGATTGGGAGGAAATGGGGATTTTGCAGTAACCTTCCCCTGGATTGTGGAGGGAATGGTGATTTTACAGTATCTTTCCCCTGGAGTGGGGTAGGAATGGAGATTTTACAGTATCCTTCCCCTGCCACGTCCACCAAGCCACTCCCACCAAGCCATGCCACTCCCACCAAGCCACACCCACAGAACCGGTAGTAAAAAATTTTGAAATCTACCACTACTGCAAATGCCAGATCAAGAATTTAGTTCATTATTAATTTTGTCAGTGCAACTGAACAAAAGGAATGCCCTTTATAGAAATAGCTAATTCCTTTCCATTCTTAGCCAAAGGTTTTAATTATTCTGAAAGCAAGTGGCCATGCAGTGGGTATACATTTGTCATGTATAATCAAATGGCTCTGAAATTCTAAAAAATTCCTCATTCAAAACCGATACACAGGCCAGGAAGCCACAGGCCAGACAGAAAATGGCAAAACAGGTTGGCAAAGGAATGGCACCAAGTTGTATGCTCTCCCCTTACTTATTCAACCTGTATGAATATATATTAAGGGAGGCTGGATTGGAAGAAGATCAGCATGGTTTCAGAACGGGAGGAATAACAACAGTGGCCTGCAGTATGCTGATGACACAACTCTGGTGGCTGAAAATGCAAAAGTTCTATGAGCTCTAGTAACGGAGGTCAAGGAGCAAGCATAGGGAAAAATGGGACTTTGGTTAAATATAAAGAAGACCAACTGATGACAACATAAATAAAAAGCAGACTTCAAATTGACAGAGAAGATATTGAAGTGCTTCTACCTTTTAGAATCAACTGTCAATGGTAGAAAAACCACTAGTTAAGAAATACTTGAGAGAGGAGAATTGCCATGAAGGCCTTTGAAAAGATACTCAGATCAGTAGTGGGTTGCCTACTACTGGACTGGTTAGACGGGTTCACAAGAACCGGTAGTAAAATCGGTGGGAGGCTCCGCCCACTGATCCGGACGTTGTCAGGAAGCTTCTGCATATGTGCAGAACCACGCACGCGTGGTCCCGTTGCAAACCGGTAGTAAAGGTAAGTAGAACCCACCCCTGATTCAGATGCCCTGATGTATCTATACCTAGAAAGACCGAGATGTGAAGACAATGGTTTTTTCTGTGATAACCTATTGAAGTGAAAGTTTGACTTTGAAGGAGCAGGATAGAAAAAGTATTACACTTTTCAACTTTGGCGTTAGAGAAGATTCCTAAGTATATCATGAACAGCCTAAAAAACAAACTATTATTAAACAAAACAGCTCAGAATTCTCACTTGAGGCACAAATGAGTAAACTCAGATTATCAATCTTTGGTCATATTGTGTGGTGACATCTCCCTGGAGGAGCAGTTGCTGAGCAAGATAAAAGGAAAGAAAAGAAGAGGATGACCTGCAGAACAGCTCAATTACAATGATGATGGTTATATCATTGGAAGACCTGAAAGACAGGTTGAGGACAGATCAGTCTGGAGAAAATGTATCCATGTGGTTGCTAAGAGTGGACACTGACTTGATGGCTCATAATCAGTCATAACAGCTGAGAAAAATAAAGCTGTTACTAGAGTGTTCAGAATTCTGGGTGGAAGGGAAAGGAAATGTGCCTGAAAGTTTTTTGTTTTGTTTAGTGTTTCCTAGAAGCACTGGAATAAGAATGAAATATTGTACTTTATGAACTCTTCTCAGATACAAATACCGGAATGTACAAAGCAGTATTTCAAAAGTGCCTAAAATATAGGGAATACTATGTTCCATTTATTTAGCAAATTTCCTTCTTACAATTGTTCTCGATTACTGTATTTTTCGGAGTATAAGACGCACCAGATTATAAGACACAACTACCTTTTTTGGTAAGGAAAAGAAGAAAAAGAAATTTCCCTCTGCCTCTGAGCAATTTTGCCTCGTTCAGCAAACAGCCTGCTTTACTTTCATTTTTGTTTTCAGCATAGCTTGATTAGCATAAGGGGAAAAAAAATCTGCTCCAGCAATTTACCTCTTTGCAGCAAGCAGCAGAGCCCTGCACAAAACAGCTGAGAGCAAATCAGCTGAGAGTCGGAAGGCCGATCCAATCAATTTGTGTTAATTAGGCTGTGCTGAAGCTGAAAGGAGCTGTTTTTCTTGCTGTTTGCTTGCAAGGAGGTAACTGCTGCGAGGCAGAGGCCAAAGGGTGGGAGCCGGTGGGTGGGCAGGGCTACATTCGGTGTATAAGACGCACCTAAATTTTCACCCCCTTTTAGGGGGGTGGGAAAGGTGCGTCTTATATTCTGAAAAATACAGTATTTCTTTCAGCTACAATGCTATATATTGTATACTTAAATGTAACTGTTAAACTTTCTGAATTCTTAGGAAAAGATTACTGATTAATGCTTCATCCACACTACTTGAGATCTAGTTCTGGTCTTTATCTTCCATTGCTAAAAGCTATAAATTTTACCTGTGTCTCTTAGCAGTTTTAACCTACACTTTTGTTATTAATTTAGAAAATCAAATACTTCCTTATGTAGAAACTATTATTTTAGTTTTGGTGATCCAGATTCATATTTAGCCCATATGAGAGAGAATATTTATCTACAAGTTCAGCATACTAACAGGTTTCCTGCATCACTGGGGAAAAAATCCCCACAATGTTATTATTGATCATACTGTGAACTACATGTGAAAAACAGCAGTTACAGCATACATTTCTCAAGTTGTTAATATAGAACCAGTGTTGCCCACAAAATGATATTTTTAGAGTAGAAGACCTGAAAATACGTTTCTGCTCAGCCATGAAATAGCTGGGTAGTCTAGGGAAAAATCACACTTCAGGAAAAAATAAAATAAGTGTAACATGAGTATAGGAAGACTATAAATATTAGAAATATGTATAATACAGATATTACAAATAATATCACAATTAAGCATGATACTTTAATACATCATATATGAGATTTAAAATTGTTAAATCTCATATATGATGTATGATGTCAAATTAAAATTTATTGCATCCATATAATGGATGCAATATGTATATTAAACGTGCTATTAAAAGCAAGAAGAAAAGATCTTGGGCAGTTCCATAGTATTTTTCCTTGCCTGTAGTGCCCTATATTCTCTAATGAATAAGGAGAAAAATTGTTCCCCAAGGTCAAGCACAAATTTGTATGAAGGGCTGGGAGAAAAATAGCACTAAACATGGGAAGTGGGTTTTTTATCTGTAATTGACGACTAACATCTACAGGTAGTCCTTGACTTATGATCATAGTTCGGCCCAGAATTTTTGTTCCTAAGTGAGACATTTATTAAGTGAGTTTTGCCCCATTCTACAACTTTTCTTGCCACAGTTATTAAGTGAATCACTGCAGTTGTTAAGTTAGTAACATGTTTGTTAAGGGAATCTGGCTTCCCCATTGACTTTGTTTGTCAGAAGGTCCCGAAAGGTGATCACATGACTCTAGGATTCTGCAATCAACATATTCAATTGCCAAGCATCTAAATTTTGATTATGTGACCATGGGGATGCCACAATGGTCATAACTGTGAAAAAGTGTCTTAGGTGATCTCAAACAGTCACTAAATGAACAGTTGTAGGTCGAGGACTACCTATATATTAAATATATGTTTCAGAAACTTGGGCTTTCAGGTAACTTGGGCTTGCAGTCAGCCCTTAGCTGGCACAAGTAGACTGATCATCGTGTCATGACAGCATTAAGACAACAAAAATACTACTTGTAGTAGAAAACCAATTCTTTTCTCCTCAAAATAGTAAACATCTGGGTCAAGGACCACAACTAGCCTCCTAAATTCTGCCAAACTATTCTGCCCTAGTAACATTGTACTGTAGCTGGAAAGGGCAGGATTTCATCATGTAGGGGTTTTTTTGGTGGGGAGGATTAAGATTGTAATTACAGTGTCCTCCTTCACTGCACTTATTATATATTTATTTATTTATTGGTTTAATTTATATACTGCCCTTCTCCAGAGACTCAGGGCGGCTTACAATGTGTTAAGCAATAGCCTTCATACTTTTGTATATACCTGCTCAATACGGCTTTCGCCCCCCCCCCTAAGCGGTGTTCTTTTTTATACAAAGTCAGCTTATTGCCCCCACAATCCGGGGCCTCATTTTACCTACCTCGAAAGGATGGAAGGCTGAGTCAACCTTGAATCTGGTGAGATTTGAACTTGCAGTAATTGCAGGCAGCTGGTGCTACTTAACAGCACTTTAGTCTGCTGTGCCACCAAGGCTCGTTTAACACTAATGAAAATTATGTCTTAAAAATAATTGGTGCAGACTTGGAATTGTCTGAACGAGATGATGGAAGGTAATTACAGCATAAGTCTGTAGATTGCTCATTCTTTCTTAGACTAGTGAAGATAGTCATATGTTCATTTATATTCTAATTAAAACAGTATGGAACCATGTTACCAGAAATTTTTCAGGTGTTCCTGTCTCATCACAGGGATTAAAGGCATTCCCGTGCAAAAAAGAGCTTGGTTTTCTTCCTGCAGTTAAGTCAAGAACTTACCAATTCAATTAATCCTTAATTTTCATTACACATTTAGTAATAAGCAATTAAGAAAAGCATAGATAAAGCTGTATGTGATACCTCTGTAAGGTTGCAAATCTCTCATTTGTGTCATTGAGAGGAAAGATGGGTGCTAGATGTCTCAAGCAGAATCAGATGTTTGGGCTACATATAAAATACTGTATAATATAGTTAATGTATACAAATCACATAATAATGTTAAAAAATTTATCATCTTCTGGAGCTTCTAGCATCTTCAAGATATTTTATGTAATAGAACCCAAACATGTGTGTTTGTCCAAATTTGGCACATTTCTATTTTCACCTATCCCAGGAGTCGGCAACCTTAAACACTCAAAGAGCCATTTGGGCCAGTTTCCCACAGAAAAGAAAACACGGGGAGCCATAAAACCCTTCTGACATCTGAAATGAAGATAACACTGCATATATCATTTTTTACCTTTATGCCATGTATAAAAAAACTATAGCGTGTTGCATTTATGAAATCAATTAATTGCTACAGAGAAAATAAATTTTTATTTCTGCGTGCAACAAAAACATTTTGAACTCCGAAAAAAAAGATAGGTTGAAAAGCTCAATAAATCATATGCCAGCGGGTGTCTACATTTGTGGTTGTGACACATATTTTGAGTGACAGGGAGCCACAGCAGAGGGATGAAAGAGCCACATGTGGGTCCAGAGCCGCGGGTTGCAGACCCCTGACCTATCCTATCCTTACCATACAGTCTGTTTCCATCTCTGTTGCCTTTCCATAATTTCTTTCTCCAACAGTAGACTTTCACCCAACATAGCATGCCTTCTGAGGCTCTTTTCTAGGGCTCAAAAGGGCATAGAGTTTCATTTCTGCCAATAATGTTTCAAGCACATTGTATTAGGTTGTAATCCTTTATTTAAACCTCATTTCAATCAAATAGATGGGAAAAAATTGGTTTTATAAAACTGTATTCAATTGTCCTAGAAAGATGCTGATCACTGAACTGGAAACATGAAAGTGTCCATCTTCAGAATAAATTTCAGTGTTGATGGTTAAGCAGAATTTGTGCTAAAATACTATTCCAGAGATCTCTCTGGAAATCCAAGAGAGAGGATTTTTAAAATATATGTTGATAGCATTCCTGAAACATCTGCCTCTGCAATAAATCAGCTGCTATAGTGAAGGCGGTGGCTCAGTGGCTAAGACGCTGAGCTTGTTGATCAGAAGGTTGGTAGTTCAGCGGTTCAAATCCCCATGCCGTGTAACAGAGTGAACTCCCGTTACTTGTCTCAGCTTCTGACAACCTAGCAGTTCAAAAGCACATAAAAATGCAAGTAGAACAATAGAGACCATTTTGATGGGAAGGTAACAACGCTCAGTGCGTCTTCGGCGCTTAGTCATGCCGGCCACATGACCATAGAGATGTCTTCGGACAGTGCTGGCTCTTCAGCTTGGAAACGGAGATGAGCACCTCTCCTAGAGCCAGAAACGTCTAGCATGCATGTGCAGGGGAACCTTTACCTTTACCTTTATGGTGAATATATGGTAAACTTCTAAAAATTGTCAGTGCTGACATGAACATTATGAAAAGTTCTAGCAGGCTGGGTTAATCAATAGAATTAAAGGCCTAAAATATTGGCCAAACTGAAAAATCAGACATTATGAGAAAAACATATTACATATTTTTTATGTAGACTTGCATAACAACACAAACACAAATATATTGCCCAATTCTTTTCTGTCTGTGATTTCATAAAGGAAATAAGAATCATGCAAATTGACTGCCAATTGGAATACAGATTGCGGTTTCTATGGAATAGGAGTGTTTTCTGGAAGTATTTATATAGTATTGAAAATCCCTGGAAATATAATTCATAATGGTAAAATGACAGTCAAGCTTTTGGGTTAAACAGTTTACATGCATTAGACTACATGAAGAATTTGCAAGTAGGACTTTCTGGAACCTGAGAGAATTCCACACAATAAGCAAATTACCACAAAAATTCTTAATCTGGAATTTATGCATTGCTTACCTAAAGTTCAGTCTGTAATAATAATGTTCACTACTGTGAGTGGAAACGTAACGGAGACATTTTAATAGAACATAATGTGATTTCCATAAAATCATTTCAGCAACAAACTGTTAGCCAAGAATAGTTGGATCTTCCTACAGTTGCCTACATATCCTCAAGCCTTTAATTCCTTAGCCTTATGTATAGAAACTTATACTGGTGCTCCTTAAAAACAGTGAAATTTATCATTCCAAATTTCTTTTCTGGTGTAGGAAACTCATCTAATTATCGAACTAGCTGCTGTAACTATATTAAATCACTAGGAAATGTGGTTTCCCAAAGCTCTGACTCCAATCAGAGCAAATATTCCAGACTTTCATATACAAATATGACAGCTATACTTCTTTGATAGCCATTGAGGCCTTGGGAGATACAATACTGTTCATAAAATTTAAGAGATTTGAAACAAAATTAAATTTTAACTACTTTTTCCTTTGAACTGCTAGTCATGATCAACATTGGTAGTCATGTTCACTCGTTGCTAGTCATATTGAAATTGTGTGTCCAATCACACTTGGCCAATAAAAAATTCTATTCTATTCTATTCTATTCTATTCTATTCTATTCTATTCTATTCTATTCTATTCTATTCTATTCTAT
>WNWU01000005.1:10339214-10487601 GCA_012654045.1 Ptyas mucosa
CAGTTGCCTCTTGAAAAAGCACCTTTAGGAGCATTGTGTAGATGTGTTGTGGCCCGCCAGCGGCCTGCGCAGATTGTTGCTGATCCCGACGAGGAGGAGGCTGGTGTGGTGCTGCACCATCAGCCTGTTCAGCTGGCGCTTGAGTTGGACAACAAGGAGGCTGAAGAAGATGTGGTGCCAGAGGCAGGGATTCAGTCAGGGCCTTCAGAACCTCCAGAGGCTCCTTTAAGTGAAAAGGATGAAGAGGAGGAGCCTCATCTCAATGCTCGGGCACGCAGAGCTGCCAAAAGGCAGGAGTGGTTCCTCAGGAGGAGGTCTCCTCGCGAGTAAGGTTTGGGGCTAATTGGCCACGTCCTTAGCCTATTTAAGAAAGAACGCAGCTTGTAACAAGCTGCAGGAAACAACTTTAGTTCGCTAATCATCGCGTTGGGATTTCTTTGCAACCTTGCTTCTGGGATTTCTGCCAACTCCAGTAAGACTCTTGAGTATCTTATCTGTGGAATTCTGGCAGGCTGTTAAGAACGCTTATTAACAGCCGGCATTTGCTAAAACTGCGTTATTTGAGTAAACGAAGTTTTGTTCAGAGTTTGTGTGTACTGTGTTCTTTGGGATCCGTAGCTGGGGCAGAACAAGATGGGACCTTGGACCAGGGGAGATATGGCTAGGGTCAAGAGAGTTTGTTAGGAGGAGAGTCAGTCAGCCAGGAATATCATGATGACAACACGTAAAGGGAAATGTGGTGGGACTTGGGAGGGTGGACCATTCTTAGATAATGCAGTTCCAATGTCTTGTACTGGTGTCATGTTCCAGCTCTTGGTACTTGTTCCCAATGCCTGGTCATTGGGCTTAGGAGGACCAGCTGCTACTCAATAAGGCTTTCCTTATCTAATAATGGATGAGATGGGTGTGAAGCAGTGGTAAAATCCAATTTTTTTTACTACTGGTTCTGTGGGCGTGGCTTGGTGGGCGTGGCAGGGGAAGGATATTGCAAAATCTCCATTCCCACCTCACTCTGGGGCCAGCCAGAGGTGGTATTTGCCGCTTCTCCAAACTACTCGAAATTTCCGCTACTGGTTCTCCGAACTGCTCAAAATTTCTGCTACTGGTTCTACAGAACCTGCTGGATTTCACCCCTGGTGTGAAGCATCATTTGGGAATTG
This sequence comes from Ptyas mucosa, assembly GCA_012654045.1. Classification (NCBI taxonomy): domain Eukaryota; kingdom Metazoa; phylum Chordata; class Lepidosauria; order Squamata; family Colubridae; genus Ptyas; species Ptyas mucosa. The sequence continues at coordinate 10,340,375 of WNWU01000005.1, forward strand.
ATTCTACTGTACCAATCTGTCTGCTATGCAGCAGCCTCCCTTACTGTGCTGCTCAGTGCTATAGTTGAGTTAATGGTGGAAATTCCCCTGGTTTAGAGTGTTGAAGGACTTTAATCTGCCTTCCTTAGGAACAGAGTCATAGGTTGCTCAGGAGTTCATGGCCATTATTACAGCTAATAACCTGACCCAACGTATTAAAGGATCAACTCACAGTGGGGATTACTCATTGGATCTGTTTTTGTGGACTCTGGACTTGGGGGATATTACCACAAGTCTTTTATCATGGAGAGATCACTCTATGTTACCCATGATTCCTCCCTGCTGCAGGGAGGAAGGACCTGTTTGTTCAATCTTCCTCTGGTGCCTGATGGATCCTGTTGGGTTTTAGAGGGAACTTTTGATTGTCTCTGAGACTCTGTTCCGTGATCACTGCTTGGAATGAGAGGGCAATAGTGGCCTTGGACTGGCTCACACATGTGTAACATATTTTGTATGTGGACTCTGATGGGCCTTCTGATTTATAGAGGATCTCTGGAGGATAAAGTGACAGAGGAGATACTGGAAGAAGAAGACGACTAAGCACTTTTCAAACTGTTATGTCTTTCCAGGTTTTTGCTGCTGCTTTGAAACTGGCTCTGCTTTCTTACTAGTGAAACGAAGTGGTTGAGGATGCACATATGTAAAGCATCTGTGCAAATCAGGGGAAAAGTTGCAGTTGTTTTAATAATTTGAAGAGAGGAGCTATATATGCACTTCGTCTTGTGCATTGCAAAGCATCTCTTTCGGAAGTCTTGCATAACCCTATAATTTGCCCTTTGGCAAATAACTGAAATAATCAGTTCATTAAACTGATAGGCAGCTCATTCTCATTATTTGGGCTTATTTCTTGGTTTTGGTTTAAAGGAAAATTATTACTGCTGTATCCGACATTGCTTGCTACTAGTTGTCGCAGTCACTAATATCTTATTCATTTTATTCTATACGTTTAAAACTTGAGAGATAAAATTGGTGCTTGAGAATAGCATCTTAAGTTAATAAATGAAAATTTTCTCCCTCTTCCCTTCACATATTTTTAAGATAACAACTTGCCAGCCCTTTCGTATATGTTTTAATATAATTTTGATTGAAGTTTTTAACAAGATAAAAAGTAATGCAAACTAATATAAAGTAAAGAAGAAAACAAAAACAAATTAAAAAAGAAAAAAGTGCAGAAATTGAAGAAAAATAGAAAAGAAAAATGAAAGATATAAAAAAGAGGCTCCCCCAATATTTTTCACTGCAGTTATAAGTATATATACAGGTTTATTGTAACCTCTTTCTCTAAAGTTTCAACATGTTACTTTTCTTTTTATCGTCTATCCTGTCTAATCAACAAAATCATAAATTCTTTTTTTTTTCATTTTTACATAAAAAACCCATAAGAGGCTTCGAGTCGCCAATAAATGTAGCTGTCTTTTCCATAATCGAAAACTGACTCTAATCTAGTCAGTTTATTCATTTCATAAAAATAGTATCAGCTTCACCAACCATCCCTTCAGTGTAGGTAATGTTGAATCTTTCCATCTCTGGGCATATAGTAATCTTGCTTTAGTATTCACTTCGCTTGCTCCTTTTATCCTTGTAATGAACCAGAAAGTTTATAGCTTTCCTTCACAATAGTGAACAGAACTTGAAGACTATTAGATTGAGAAAATTTTGGATGAGTTTCCAACTTTTATTTGCTTTTTTGAGCAAATATAGTTATATGATGATGAAACAAAATGATGAAAACAGGCAAAATATTAAATACATGTTTTGCTCAGATAATGACAGATTTAGCTTTTTTGTTAAGTTGCTTAAAGAGAAATATGCCACAAGTTGTTTTTAAATCTATAGATTGAGGTAGTTGTTGCAATCCGTACAATTCAAAGCCACAATTAAATATTATCTCAAAAACACAACTCTGAACTACACTATTATAAGAAGTTTAAACGTTTGGTATTGCTCCATATCATCCTTAGCATGCTTCAGAATGCTCAAGAATATGAAATTGCTGGTGACAAAAGAGAAAGGCAGAAGGGGTGACTTAGTCACAGGATATTCTTACGCAGTATTTTTCTCAAAACATTTTCCAATTCAGAATGTATTTGAGGGGGAAAAAAGATATGTTAGTTTGTAAAAATAGTCAATATCCTAGTTGACAGAATGGACCAGTACTGTACTCTAATGCGTCTTATATTGACATGTATAGTGCTGGTATGGTATAGTGCTTAAGGTGTTGGACAAACACTGGTGAGATCCATGTTTATATGCTCCCTTGGCTGTGGAAACTCAACAGGTAGAAGCAGTTCTCTTAGCCCATCCTACCTCACAGGGTTCTTTGTATAACATTAAAATGAAGGGAGGTACAATGTAAGTTGCCTTGTGCTCCTGGGGTAAGAACAATGTAAGTCTGACATTGATAACAAATACTTCGAACTTGAGCTGCTCACCAATAATAGTAGAGTGTTTTGTTTTGGTTTTTTGCTATTATGGTTTGTGCATAAGAGCTGTTATGATCTTGTTTTCTTTTTTAATTTATCCTGGCATTCTAACACTGAAAATTCTATTTCCCCAAATCTTAAAAGAATCTCCTTAGTACTCACATTTTGACAATAGTGTTACAATATTACAGGTTGTAAGGTTACAACTTACAACCACAATTGCAGCCAGAATTTCAATTGTTAAGCAAGGCAGTTAAGTGTGTCGACCCTGATTTTATTTGCCATGGTTGTTAAAAGAATCATTGCAATTGTTAAGCAAATCACTTGGTTGTTAAGTGAGTCTGACTTCTCTCATTGTCTTTGCTTGGGATAAGCCAGCTGGGAAGGTCGCAAATGGTTGGATCCCATGATCCCAGAACACTGCAACTACTGTAATTGCAGGCCAGTGGCCAAGCAACCAAATTTTGATCATGCAACTGTGGGAATGCTGCCATCATATGCCTCGCCAGCTGCAGGCTGAACATCCTTGACTCCCAAAGAAAAGAATGCTGTTATGGCTATCTGTCTCTTCCCACTCCAAGCAACCCCCCTCCCAGGTTCCCACAGCAGGCCTATGCACTGAAGATCCAAAGAGGAAGATGGCCTCCAGGGCTGACAGGTATAAATGTAAAGGCCAATCATAAGTCACTTTTTTCAGTGCTGTTGTAAGTACGAATGGTCTCTAAATGAATGGTTGTAAGTCAAGGATAGACTGTAAAAGAGAGTGGAAGGAAAGGGAGTTGGATTAGAAGATCTCCAAGGTACCTTCCAACTCTCTTATTCTGGACTAATTCAGATATTGCGATTGACAAACATTTCCAGATTAAAATTTAATGTCAAGAAAAAATCTCATATTTTAAAAATTGTTCATTGTCGTTTAAAGAACATAGCAATTTTACTGTTATACCTAATTAATCCTTATAGCTTCATTCTAGTAGTAGTTCAGTTCATCTAGGGCAAATTGCCTTCCATTTTAAACATTTCTGTTCCATCATTTGCTATAGATGGATTACATTCAAGGATGTAGCAATAGTTCTTAACATTTTTAATGCCAATAGTTTTTGTTACTTGCTACATGAGGGGTTTTTTTCAGTATAAAATATTTGAAAAAGGGAGATAAAAAAGGAAGTAGCAAAGTGTTAAAGAATAATGAGGTAAGTTTTCTCAAAGTAGAAACTTTGTTCCACTATTAACAGATGAAAGAGATGATAAGGTGGCTTGGGGAGCATTGGGCCTTTACATCTTTTGTATAAATTCAGGTTACTTTAACCTTTTTATAAAAGTCTATTACAATTTGGATAGCTTGCCCATTTTGTAAATATACATTTTTTTTCTGCGTGAATGAAAGAGATTTAAAAATTATTGCTCTCTTTTTTAAAAAAGGATTTTTAAAGTAATGAGGCGTGGAATTTTTTTTTTCACCAAGTAATACGGGAAAATGCTCTATATTTGCAAAAAAAGTTAGCCACTCTGCAGTGAGATTATTATATGCTCAAAAGTGGAAAGACTCTACCCACAATGGAATAATGCCAGGTGAAGATGATGGAACTTGCTGAGATGTCCAAACCATCTTCCTTGATTAAAGAAAAGACAACATATGTCTTTTCGAAACCCCTTTTAGATCTTTTTGCATGAGTAGAAAAAATGATCTTATTTTTTATGTTTTTGATGTTTAGCAAAAATAGTTAATAGAAAAAAAGACAGCTTTTTTTGTAACCTTGCAGTAAAAGTTAATTTTGTAATTGTATGTAATTTTTGCTGCAAAAAAAATCAGAAGGCACTTCTTTCTTTTCATTCTTTTTTTTTTGGCCTTTTTTGTCTTTGTCTTTTTTCTTTCTTTTTTCCTTTATTTTCTTTATACTAGTTCTTGTTAGTTTTAATTTTCTATTCAAATATATATATGAAAGTTTATCACTGATTAGTTTTGAGCATTTGATTTACCACCCTGATATTCCCCATTTGATTTTCTGTTGTTTCTATCAGTTGACATCTTTATCAACTTTATTACTAATTGTTTATGAAGAAAATGGGATTATTTAATGAATGGTTGCAATATTATAAAAAAATCTTATAATTTTGAGAATATGTATTAATTTTTGTTATTAACCAATTTTTATCAGAATTTTCAAATAACTTAAATTTACTTTGGGGCAAAATGAATTTTGATCCAGTTTGAGTGGATTTGCATGAGGGGCAGTATAGAAAGCATTCAATATCTAATATATCTTATATATAAATTTCATATACAGATTTGGTGAGATGGACTGCTATAGCTGTAGAAAAATCAGAAAATTTCATCATCAGATATTTTAAAATTGAAACTGAGATTAAAAAGAAGGAAAAAACTGCTAGCTAAGAAAGGCCTGTTGGAAGATTTATCATCTGATTGACAAAATGATAAGATGATGATGATGATGATGATTTTATTTCTATACCGCCCTTCTCCTGAAGGACTCAGGGCGGTGTACAGCCTATTGAAAGCACAAAGACAAACATCAATTAAAAATAATTAAAATTATTAAATAATTTCGGTTCAGATTTAAAACCCCAAAAATTTAAAACACCCAATTTAAAATCATTACATTTTATAGCCTGGCCTGGCGGAACAAAAGGGTCTTGAGGGTACAGCAAAATACACGGAGGACAGAGATCTTACGCATTTCCAGGGGCAGTTCATTCCACAGGGCAGGGTCTCCCACAGAGAAGGCTCTCCCCCTGGGTGTCGCCAGCCGACATAACTTGGCCGATGGCACCCTGAAGAGACCCTCTCTGTGGGAGTGGACTGGCCGCATGTCATTTTCCTATCAGCAGTCAAGGAATTCTTTTGAAATAACGTTTCTGGAAACAGCCAAAATAAAATACATTGCTGTAAATTCAGTATAATGATACTCTTTTAATTCTTTAACCAAAATGAAATAAATGCCCTGTGAAATAGTATGCTTTAAGTGTACATTCGTAGGACCATTAGCCTAGTGGTATTTCTGACCTTTCCAGTTTCAGAACCGTATAATGGAACATTAGAATATACAGTATTTCAAATGCATTGATTTAATAATATTTAATAATATTTCAGACATTACTGTGGAAGGGTTTTCACTTCTCTATCTCATTTTTGGAATATATCTCCAAATTTATTCAGCATGCAATGTACCCCTGAAGATTTATCGTGCATGAAAACACTGCGCCAAAATCTTTATATTATTGTTAAAGGAGAATATTTGTAGCTCATGGGTTGAATTGAGGGGTCCTTGGGCCTCTCTGAGCTTGGTTGTTTTTATGCAGATGTTTCGTAATACATATATATATATATATATATATATATATATATATATATATATAGTGTATCCACACACACGCACATATATACACATATAATTTTATATATTTTTGCAAGCAGTTATTATTGCTTAAAAATGCTTTTTAAAAAACCTGAAATGCAACTGCAATGCAGAAGCTTCTCTCAGTCTAGAAGTTTTAGCTGTATGAGAGCTCCAAATTGTTTTAACAAAAAAATGCAAAGTGCTTTTAGTGTATATGTATACAGTATTTGTTTGGATTACGGCATTCAAACCACTTACGTTAAAGTTTTTTTTATTTCTTTATTTCGTACTCTTTTTTCCCCCTCCCTTTTAGGATATTAATGTATGTATTCTTGAGAATTATCCTGAATGTTCCAATCCCAGGTTATTTTATATTATTCCGTATTTCTGTGGACAGCATCCAAAATGCAGGTAATTTACAAACTTACCTTTTTTTCTAGCTTTTGTCTTCTTATAGTCTTTCTTATTGTTCAGGGAATCTACAATGAGTTAGATTTTAAAAAATTCAGCACCAAAATTCCAACCAAAATAAAAATCATGTAACCTGAAGGACGCTGAATTTCAGATTGTCACCTGAATGTATACAGTACAGTATAGGTCAGTGATGGCTAACCTTTTTGCCATTGTGTGCCAAAAGTGGGGGGAGCGCAGTGGGGTCACACGCATGCGTGCCCACATCCATAATTCTATGTGCCCTGCCCCCCCGTGCTTCCCCCACTTTTGGCACGGTGGGCCCAATAAGCCTGTTTTTCGCTCTCCCCAGGCTCCAGAGCCTTTCTAGGAGCCTGGGGAGGGCAAAAACGGCCTTCCCCAGCCCCCCAGAGGCCCTCCGGAGGCCGGAAACAGTGTGTTTCCTGACTTCTGGTGGGCCCAGAAGGCCCGAAAATCAGCTGGCCGGCGCACGCATGCGTGCCGGAGCTGAGCTCGTGTGCCCATCGATATGGCTCCACGTGCCACCTGTGGCACCCGTGCCATAGGTTCACCATCACGGGTATAGGTAGTCCTAGATTTATGACCACAATTGAGCCCAAAATTTCTATTGCTAAGTGAAACATTTTTAAAGTGAGTTTGCCTTATTTTACGACCTTTCTTGCCAAAGTTAAATGTATCAGTGTAGTTGTTAAATTAGTGAAATTGTTGTTAAGTGAATCTGGCTTCCCCATTGACTTTACGTGTCAGAGGGTCGCAAAAGGGGATCAATTGACCCCAGGACACTACAACCGTCATAAATATAAGTCAGTTGCCAAGTGTCTGAATTTTGATCACGCGACTATGGGGGTGCTGCAATGGTTGTGTGAAAACTGGCCATTTTTTTCAGTGCCGTTCTAACCTTGAACGGTCACTAAACAAACTGTTGTAAATTGAGGACTACCTGTACTGTAATTTTTTTTAGAAAAAGCACAAATAACTTATAGAAATAAGTTTGACTTCTTTCCTTGCTCAAAAGCCTCTTAAGATTGACTGTCTTCAACTTTTCATGGCAGCCTGTTCTTAGATGAAACAAAATATCAGAGAACTCATTACTTATTTTACTTAGCAAAATAGCTGAATTGGTTTTATTACTTTGAAAGACTGAATGTAATGATGTTATACTGGCCTTGTAGGCACCCTTCTCCAATATTCAGTCGCAATGTTTTAGACTACAGCTGTCACCAATGTGGCTAATGTGAATAGTAGTCCAATGATCAGAACTAAACTGTAATACAAATCTTTTGGAGTACATATGTTATGGAAAGTTGCCTATAGTCAGGGGTGAAATGCTCCCGGTTCAGACCGGATTGCCTGATCCGGTAGCGATGGTGGCGGGTGGTTCGGAGAACCGGTAGTAAAAATCCCTGCACCATCCCCCATGCCCAGCTGAGCCGCGCAATCATCAGAGGCTTTTTTTTTTACTTTTAAAAGCATTTTTTCTTCGGCTGAAAAAAAGCTTTTAAAAGTAAAAAAAAACTCTGATGATCGTCCGGCTCAGCTGGGATCGTCAGAGGCTTTTAAAAGCATTTTTTTACAATCCCTTTGGCCGAAGAAGTTGTAGAAAAAATGCTTTTAAAAGAAAAAAAAAGTTGGCCATGCCCACCCAGTCACATTAACCCCCCCCAAGCCACACCCACAGAACCGGTAGTAACAAATTTTACATTTCACCACTGCCTATAGTGTATATCAGCATCACAAAATCTTAATTACAAGGTACTTTAAAATATTCTAAATATGATTCTAAAGCCTTTATAGTTACAATAAAAATTACTGTTGTTCCATATGTGGTGATTTATATCCTAGCAGGTTGTGTCGTGTTCAGTGTGAAGAATATTGTTAACTTTTTTTTTAAGGGAACCGGGTGAATGGGCCCTTGAAAGAGCAAAAATGAATGTGAATGAAAATTTCCTCCTTGTGGGCATTCTGGAAGAATTAGAGGATGTGCTGCTTTTATTAGAAAGATTTTTACCTCATTATTTCAAGGATGTACTCAGCATCTACAAAAACCCAGGTAACTCTCTCGATAGTACATCATTAATTGTTTTTTATGGCTCAGAATAAAAGTTGCTGCTCTACTTGATCTCTCTATTTATTAATTTAATTTAGGAAATCTACTTTTTTGGCATATAGACCAGTGGTGGGTTCCTCCCGGTTCGGCCCAGTTCTCCCGAGCCGGTAGCAGTGACGATATGACGTGACTGAACCGGTTCTGCCCCCCCGCGCCCCCCCACATTATTCGTACCTTTTATTTGGCCCCACCCCTAATCTGTTGCTGCCTCCTGAGTCCCAGCTGATGGCTAGAGGGAAAAAACCTGTTTAAACTCTTGCTGTGGGGCTTCAAAGAGCCACCCTACAGCTGATCAGTGTTAAAAGAAAACAAATGAGTAGACCAGTGCCTGCAAAAATACATGAATAGATCAGTGCCTGCAAAAATACATGAGTAGATCAGTGCCTGCAAAAAATAAATCGGTAGACCGGTACAGCTCTGCAAGCAATTAAAAGCCTGGTAGACCAGTACCTCTGCTAAATCCTAAAGAATTGTCACATGACCATCAAGCCACGCCCACAAAATAAGCCACGCCCACAGAACCGGTAGCAAAAAAATTTAGTACTCACCCCTGATATAGACCAGTCATTTTATGAAGGGTATACAATTATTGTTATCAGATTGTAGTTGTTTATTGTATGCTAGTTAGATTAGTAAAAAATTATTAGTTAGGTTTTCTGTTTCCCAAGAGTTCAAGACAATGTAGGTCATCTCTAGTCTTCACCACATCAATAACTTTCAGTTTGGGCTGAGAGAGAGAGAGTGCCCAAGGATACCCAGTGAGCTTCCATAACTAAGAACAGACATGAATCTGACTCTCCTTTGTTCTAAATCTAAACAAATACTTTAACTAGTATATATTTTTGACACTCTGATATTCTTAATAGGCTACAGTGGGACATCAACAACTTAGCCTCTTGTTTTTATCCAAATAACTTTGAGGTTGACTAATAGAATAAAGATGTGGCTAAAGTCATGGTCATTTGTAAAATATGTGCTCTTTTAGTTGTTAGTCATTCAAACTGTTGTTAGAAAAATGGGTACAGAAGAAGGAGCCTAGGTAAGCTCCAGATCGATATCCAGCACAAGAGTCAGGACTGACTTTATACCATGTAACATTCTTCTGTTGCTGAAAGCAGAACAAATATAATACAATTTACAACCACCAAAATGAAGTAGATTGGGATGAGGAAAATATAGTGACTGCCTAAAACACCCTCCAGGGAGTTTCCGTGGCTGAAGATAAATTTGGACTTTTCCTAAATCTATTATTTAACTACTATGCCAATCTGGCTTTCTATATTCTACTGCGTAACTCAGTCTGTAATTTTTTTTTTTAAAGTTAGGTTTGTGTACTACTTTTCAACACTGAAAGGGGAAATTAAAGGAAAATAAACTAGGACAATAGTCTGTAATTGCATATACTGGTACATATATACAGTATACTTAACTTGACAGTAGCCAACTGACCTGAACTAATTTCAAGTAAGGAAAACACTGGTTAGTTTTTGGAATAAGAGCCCACTGGAGGTTCCAGGGATGATGGTTAGATGGTGAATTTGAAAGAAAGCCTTCCAGAAATGACAAATCCCTTCCCTAATATTGCGAAGAAAACCAAATGGATGCATCACCAGAACCTAAGCTTAATCTAAGGAGTCCTTTATATGTATATGGGCTAAATATTTACCTATATATTTAAAATATAAAATGCTTGCTTGAAAAATAGTTTCCCCTCTGAAATGCTTTGCAATTCTTTTGGATATAACAACCTGGACCGTATTTTTCGTTTAACTTAAATGTCTTGCAGTTAAATGTTTTCTCACATAAGGTTTGAAAATTAGATTCATGGACAACAAAGAATTAAAGCTCTTTTTTCAAAAGCTCATCTTATATGATAGGTACGATTATGGTCCTTTCTTGTCATAATTGTTAGGTGAATCACTGCAGATGTTAAGGTGGTAATACCGTTGTTAAGTGAATCTGGCTTCCTCACTGACTGCTTGTTAGAAGGTCGCAAAAGGTGATCGTATGACCCTGGGACACTGGAACCTTGAAAAATGCATGCCAATTGCCAAGCATTTGAATTTTGATCATGTGTCCATGGGGATGCTGTGTGAGTCATAAGTGTGAACAACGGTCATAACAGGTGAAATGCTCCCGGTTCGGACCAGATCACCCGATCCGGTAACGATGGCGGCGGGTGGTTTGGAGATCCGGTAGCAAAAATCCCTGTGCCCCCCCCCCATGCCCAGCTGAGCCGCATGATCATCAGAGGCTTTTTTTTTTACTTTTAAAAGCATTTTTTCTACAACTTCTTCCGCCGAAAAAATGCTTTTAATAGTAAAAAAAAAAGCCTCTGATGATCACACGGCTCAGCTGGGATCTCAGAGGCTTTTTAAAGCATTTTTTTTCTGCAACCTCTTTCGGGGAAGAGGTGGTTAAAAAAAATCCTTTGAAAAGGCTCTGACATCAGGCAACACAGCTGGGATGGTCAGAGCCTTTTCAAAGCATTTTTTTAACCACCTCTTCCCTGGAAGAGGTTACGGAAAAAAATGCTTTAAAAGTCTCCCTGACAATCCCAGCTGAGTTGCCTGATCGTCAGAGAGACTTTTCAAAGCATCTTTTAAAACGATCAGGCAACTCAAATGGGATCATCAGAGAGACTTTTAAAGCATTTTTTCCTGCAACCTCTTCTGTGGAAAAGGTGGTTAAAAAAATGCTTTGAAAAGGCTCTGACCATCCCAGCTGTGTTCCTGATCGGCAGAGGCTTTTCAAAGCATTTTTTTGCATTTGCAGAAAAAATGCTTTGAAAAGTTAAAATAAAAAAAAAAGTTGGCCACGCCCACCCAGTCACATTACCGCCACCACCAAGCCACGCCCACAGAACCGGTAGCAACAAATTTTACATTTCACCCCTGGGACATAAGTCACTTTTTCCAGTGCACCTTTAACTTCAAATGACCAGTAAACAAGTACTAACTTGTATTTATAGAATTCTATTGATCCTCTATTCACATTAGCTTGATTTGGCCAGAAGGTGGCACTACATGTCTTCTTTTCTTTTACAATTATAAAATAGACCCTTAAAAAGCAAACACTCTGCATTTGATTTGCACTTCACATTGTCAGATGTTATATTTTGTTAGGAAAAAATGAGGGAGATGAAATTTCCCTATCCTTCCTTCTGAATATATAAGACTCAAAAGTATCTCAAATAATGATGAACTTAAGAAGGTTTGTGCAGCATTTTTTAAAAACAACTTTTATTTTGTTCCCTTTATAAATATAGCTGGAATACTGCTGCTTGGAATATTTTCATATAAAGAAAGAATAATTATGAAAATGTTGCTGCAGTGTTGCTTTTGGCTAGTGGTGGGTTTCCCCTGGTTCGCACCGGTTCTATAGAACCGGTAGTAAAACCTGTGGGAGGCTCTGCCCACTGACCCTGATGTCATCAAAACGCTTCTGCGCATGCGCAGAAGAGCGTGCGCACGCTTTGCTCACACACACGCACGGCCCCATTGCAAACCGGTAGTAAAGGTAAGTAGAACCCACCCCTGCTTTCGGCACCTCAAAAAAAGAAACTATGCATATAAATATAAAATATACATTATTTATCTAAACAGGAGCCATAAGTCTTCAGTTAGCTGGTTATTCATGCATCTAGAATTGGTGTTTACTACAGTGCATAAAAATTCCTCTACGTGGTTTTATGACTTACATTTGCTCTTTAATAGTGACAATTGAAGTAAACTAAGACTATGAGAAGGGACATAAATGTGCAATCAAGCACAATATTTTCAGAGGGAAAACATACTTCGATCATTGTTTTAATTATGTAACAAAAAGTTAGTGACAGAGATTTATAAATTCAAAATTGGCTGGCTCAGATTGAATAATAGCAAGGAATATTAATAGTAAGAATAGTAGTAAGAATTAATAGTAGTAAGAATAGTAAGAATAATAGTAAGAATTAATAGTAAGAAACATATAATCTGTATACAGCAGTCCCTGAGACAAGCAATTGCATAGATACGACTCCCAATACTTAACCAAATCCATGAATCAGATAACGCCTAGATTTTGTAGCCTTGTGTACTTTTTTTAAAAATGCCTCTTTTTTACAAACAACTGCAAAAGAACCTTGAAAGTAAGCTGAGATAAGATGGTGGCAGAGAAACAAAGCAATTCATCAGTAGCCTGCCCCCAAGACGGCCCCTAGAACTAAATCTACAACAAGGAAACTTATATATTAAGAAATCAGATGTGAGTATTGAAAGAAATAGCTCCATAGTGCACAATCCTAAATAGGCCGTAAAATGTCAACTTCATAATGTTAAGTCAAAAAGAAACAAACAAAGTCCTATAAATATAAATAGGAAATTAAATAGGAAATGTATGTGAATCTATTTTTCTACTTGAGGCAAATGCCTCTTCTATTGAATAACAAAGGAATCCAAACTAAAGCTGCATAAATGGAAAAACAAGAATTCCCATTCTTTCTTCCCCTACTCAAGAAAGGCCTGTTGAGATAGCCTGGGAATGCCCCTGTTCTCATGCCTCTATTGTATGGATTATCCCATATGTAGAAGGAAGACAAGATAATAACCTGGTAGATCAGTGCTAAGAATGCTTTAGTGGGGAGGCAGAGTCTTCCTAAAAATTCCCATTATCGTCCAGAGCCCTGACTACATAACCTGCTATTGCCATGTAATAACCAAGGCAGAGAGAGAGAGAAAGAGAGAGAGAGAGAGCAGTACTCAGCTGTGTAAAGAAGTGCCTTTTGTCAGATAACCTACTTGAAAGTGGAATATGGTTCCCAGGTAGACTGTGATGAGTTGTTGACCCATCATTGGCCAAGCTCAGAAAGTGGGGAGTTTTCTGCATATGGGACTATACTGTGGCTGAACATTGTAGAATGATTCCCATGATAAAATTGAGGAAAAGTTTCATCCTATCAGTAGAAAATTCAAATGCATCTGTTTGCAGTTAATCGTTCTAACTATTGGAGCTGGTGTGTAGACGATATGATCACATCACAAGCCATCTTAATAATGAGAAAACAGCTTACCCAAAACAGTTTCCCTTTGTTTGTTGTTGTTATAGAATTTGTCTAATGTTTATAATAACTAATACATACCCCGTTTCCCTGAAAATAAGACCCAACTGGAAAATAAGCCCTAGCATGATTTTTCAGGATGCTCGTAATATAAGACCCAGTTAAGATTGTCAGCAGACAGAGGCATGTTTAGTACTGTATTTCCTCCCCCCCCCCCAATTTTTTCTAATTGGAAAAAAAGCCATAATGCATCTTTTGGAGCAAAAATGATACAGAAAATCAGAACAAACAGCAATTGATTACATTTCTGTCCCAATAACAGAAGAAGACAAAATTCTATTAAAGGCTTCTGGTAGGCTGTATGCTAATGAAGCTCTTTTATGGTATCCCGAGAATTGAGGTCCACAAATCTGTAAGGTATTCTAGGTAGGAAAGGTTTAAAAGACCGCCCAAATTTAATACAGGTGGTCCTCAGGTTACATCCATTTTGTTCAGTGACTGTTCAAATTTCAGTGGGCTGAATGAGAGAGACTTAAGAAGGTCCTTAGAAATCCATGATCTATCATATTGTCCCATATTGAAATCCAACTTTCTCCTAGCATTCCAATGAGGAAAGTCAATGAGGAAGCTAGCAAGAAGTCAGAGATTGAGGTTATGGGACATCCTTGCTTAACAGCCTGTGCAGTCTTCACTAAATAATAGCAACCAGGACTGCCATCACCAACCAGTGTAACCACATGACATCACACTGGGGTGAAATTCTACCCGTTCGCTCCAGTTCGGGCGAACTGGTAGTAAAAAAATGTTTTAAAAAGTTTTTTAAAAGGTTCCGATGATCACAGCTGTGCCGCATGATTGTTGGAATCTTTTTTTTACTTTTTTAAAGCATTTTTTTTACTACCTATTCGCCTGAACCGGTAGTTCACACATCTCAGTTAACAATCACATTGCTTAGTGACAAAAGTCCTAGTACCAATTGTGGTTGTAAGTCAAGGACTACCTGTATGTTGAATCCAGAAACAAGAAATTAGACACTGACTCTCAATAAGATTTACTTGTAGAATAGTAGACGTGTAGTTCATCCCTACCTTAGATGCTTATATTATCTGTGTCTACTTCCCTGTAATCTGACTTCAGTTAAACTCCTCAGAATAGTAACTTCCATATATCATGGCTGAAGTGTGAAATATACATGTTTTAAAGAAATACATTTCATGTTATGGTTATGTTTGTATGATTTTCTAATCATTGCCAGAAACCACTGAAAATAACATATGAGTTGCTGTGGAGAAATCCATGTGATGGTGGCTGCTCTGTATCACTAACTCCTTCATATGAATTGTATAAAATAATGCTGTGCAAGATCATCTTCGGATAATCTTTTTGCTGCTCTTTATGGGAAGTGTGCCTCAGAAAAAGCCTGAACAAAAGTTCAGAAAAAACTGAACAAAAGTGAGCCTCAAGTCAGCTGTGAGGTGATGGGAAGCCATTTTTTTTCCTCATTATGCCAGCAAGCTAGGGAAATTCTTGAATATGCCCCCTCCCTTTTTGCTGTCTTCTCTTTCATTAGGCAGCGGAGATTAAAATACTCCATTTGCAATAGGTCTATTATATGGGGAACGTGGGAACTGTGATCAGTTTAAACAATAATTAATAAGAACAACCCCAAAAATTCAGAATCGTGGCTTATTTGTATTAAGCATAATTCAACAACCATTGTTGTTGAATCTCAAGAAATAGGTTTAATGGGACTTACTATTCCCATGAAATAGATGGATTGAGACTCACCAAAGTTCATTTATGTAGCAGAAAACATTGTTTGGACATAATTCTATGTGGGGGAAAAGTATTAGTACCATATTTATGGGGCCATTTGTTAAATTGGACATTCACAACAGAGTCTTAACATTCCAATTTAAGGACTAGAATTGGCCTAAAAGACCTTGAGGGGCAGGCTGGAAATTTGAATACCAGTGAACCTCCATTATGGTACTATCTTCTTTAATTGCATGTTCCTTTGAGGCTTTTTCAGTATCTCTTGAATGCATAGAAGAAAGTGGATGGAAAGAATTCTTACTTACAGTGCTAACGATACTCTTCTTAGAAGAGATACTTGCTTGGCATCAATTATCTGAGGCCTGAATTTGATTTCATCCAGCATTTTATTTACGATTATATATTGTGAATAAGAGTTTTACTGAAGAGCAGTCAGAAAGCTTTTTAAATAGATGAAATATAATGGCTGCTCTAAATGATCACAGCAAATTCAGTTTTACAGCTATGAGTTATTCCATTAACTGACCATTGAAGCAGTACAAAGCTATAATGATTTACAGCACTTTCAGAAGTCTCATTTTGTGTTAGGATTAATCTAGGGCATAGGGAGTATGGGGTTGTGGTTTGTTCCTTTTTTGCAAATCTGAGCAGAATTGCACGCACGTGTTAGTATTTTGTTAGAAATCACACTCAGCACATTTTTCTCTGGTTGTAACTTGAGCCACTTGAAACTGCAGTGGCTTCAACTACTTTTTTTCACAGAGTTCTAGCTCAAACTTATATTCAAGTGATTCTTAAAATTGTTTCTATCCATTCCTCTTTTGCAATTGAATAATGGATTAGAAGCAGATTTCTAGATTTTCAGCACCTTGGCTTTTGGCATAAGATTTATAGCGAGAGTTATTTAAATAGAGAGAAAAATTAGATCAGTTTTGAGTGCTTATTATACTTTGGCACAGAACATTTTTTAGAATACACTATTATTTGTTTTAGACCCAAATGATAATCTTGGAAATTGAGTATTTAATATGACAATGAGGAGGAGTTACATGCTAGGTTATTTGATTTTTAGAAGTAGGATGGAATGACTTCACAATCTATTCCTTCTTGTCATTACTGGCCCTTGTATTTCAGAACTGCAGCAAGAAATATGACAAACTGAAAAAAAACCCAAAAATATGTATTGAATGACAGGCAATTTCCCTTTTCTCAAAATCAAGAGGAAAAAGTAATTGAATAGGTAAAAAACAGCAGCACTTTATTACTACTACCGGTACTAAATCCCAATAATTTTGGCTTCAAGCAAAATAAAATCCAAATCTAAATTTGTAACCAGAGCTTAATTGTGGCTATGAAGATACATTGAATTTTATAAACAGTATAAATAGTCCTCGACTTACAGCCATTCATTTGGTCATGGCAGTGAAAAAAAGTGAGTTACAACTGGTCCTGCACTTACGACTATCATAGTATCCCCACAGTCACATGATCAAAATTCAGGTGCTTAGCAATGGCCATGTATTTACAACGGTTATAGCATCCTGGGGTCATGTGATCACCATTTGCAACCTTCCCAAATGGCTTCCAGCAAGCAAAATCAATGCAGGAAGCAGAATTTGCTTAATAACCATGTGATTCATTTTAAAAATTCAGTGATTATCTTAAAAAAGATAATAAAATTGGGTGCGAGCCCAATTGTGTTCATTAATCAAGGACTACCTGTATACCAAAATTAACCACATTGAAGGAAACTGAATCTTACTGGTCTCATAGGAATAACTGTACTATGTATAAAATAAATCAGAAGTGTGTGGATACTTTGCCAAGTAGGGAGTTGTAAAATGGGCCTTGCCTTGTGGGAAAAACAGTAACTGTAGCCAGTGGGTAGTAATACAGTCCCGTGCACCCTTTTCCACTTTAGTCAGACCTGTCTCCTTCTGCTGTACTCTATTAGATACATATGGGGCTATTTGAAATATAGTCCTTAAGGATTTCGATTGACTCTTTTTGTTTATATACATGCTCAGACACATATAACGTTAGTGCTGCTGGAATGTGCTGTGGCCTCTGGCAATGTAAAAAGATTGTATTGTACGGCTGCTACTAATTTTTGTACATTTTGGGTATATTCTGCATTTGATGAAACTATGAAAAAGTATGCTCAAAGATTTTGAATTGTTCCATTGTTTGGCCATTCAGAGCTATGTGTTGGAGAGGGGGGAAAACAAGTTTATGGTTTTGGAATAGCTTTAAATTTCATCTGGCAAAAGTGAATAGCTAGGCATTTCTCGGGCTTCAGTATACCAACCAAGCTTAATATATTCTGAAAGCTTAAAACACATTTCTTTTTTAAAAACTGGATTCTCCTAGAAGTATTTATTACTACTTTTCTAATGTATCTTCTTCCTTTTGATTATTTGACCTTTAATGTTTTTAATCTCTTTCTCACGTTGTCTCATTATTCCACGAAGCAAAACAGCCTTCCAGTATCCAAATCATCATCACCATCTTCTTCCTAGCATTATTCCCTCAGGTGCAGGGCCCACTTTTCGGATCAATGAATGCCATCTTGCATGCTCAAACACAGCATCCAGGCCCAACCGGGCAATTTCCATGTCTGCATTTATTGTGTCTTGCCATCCATGTTAAAGTGGAAGGTGATGCATCCCACAGAGTGGGGTGCTCCCTG
Source organism: Ptyas mucosa (assembly GCA_012654045.1). NCBI lineage: Eukaryota > Metazoa > Chordata > Lepidosauria > Squamata > Colubridae > Ptyas > Ptyas mucosa. The sequence goes on from WNWU01000005.1 coordinate 10,358,238, forward strand.
TAGGACAATATCTAAATAAAAAGCAATTTACTGGATAATTGAATTTTAGTGATCTATATTGAATAAAATACATGTTTTTGTTTATGAAGAAAAGAAAATTTCCAGAAGCAAGAAAGGATAAAGTTAAAATTCAGCCATAAGCAACTGAGTACTTCAACTCCACTGCAGGAAATTAAACAAATTATTTTGTTCCAAATGCTAGCAGAACTCATTTTTGACTGTCTATTTCCCACCTTATGAAATAAACTGGTGATGAAAGCTTAAATTTTTGTTAAAAAGGAATAACATTACATGGAAGAATAAAAACAACATAAGTACTTAGAAGTATCAGGAAGGGAAAGAGACAATATTGAATTGGTTATTTGAATTAATTGTTAGTCTAATGTCCAGTAGGTGGCAATAACATCTAATCTTCCAGTCTATTGAATGATAATTGTATATGAACTCCATCAAGCTACTGTGGAGGATTTTTCTTAATATATTAACTGTGCAAACATGTATGTTCAGCCAGTGATTTGAAGGTTCCTTTTTCTTCTAGGTTTGGATTGATGTTTCTCTTTACGCTCCTCATGCTGGACTCATACAGTTTGAGTGGGTCAGGAGCAGTGTAGACATTCAGTAACCATGTAATAATTTTAGTTGAGATATTTTAATTGGAAATTTGTTATCTATTCTGTGAAAAGCAGACAATAGCCAAGTCTCTTCAATTTGTAACAGTAAAGCTTAACTGCAGGTCTTAATATAGTGTTGTGTTTGCCTTGAATTTTTCTCAGAAAGTTACCAACAATCAATGAAGTTGTTTCTACATGATGTTTATGGGATATGCCATTCACCACTTGTGTTAATGCATTCTGGGTCAGCTGCAATTTCCAGATCATTTTAAGGGCCATTCCATAAAGAATGCATTACAGTTATTGTGTCTTGGTTATCAACTCATGAGCCATCAAAATCAGTTTTGTGCCTTCCAAATAGGTAGGAATTTAGTTTACTTCTTTCTTTAGCACCAAGCCTAGATGAATGTCCCACATCAGTGCTAGATTCAAGAAGCCACCCAATTGCAAACCTGATCCATGGAAGACTATAACTCCATCCAGAACAGACATTTCTCCAGAATCATAAAATCCATTCTCCAAAATCAATAGTTATTTTATCAAAGGTCACAATTTTAACAGTCAAAACTAGTACAAACTAAAAAACTAAAGGAAAAATAGAAGGTGTAGAAAAGAAAAAAAAATAGAGAAATTGAAAAGAAAGAAAAAATATAGTAGGGAAAAAGAAATATATATTTAATTTAATTTAATTTAATTTCTAATTTATATACTTCCCTTCTCCCTGGGTACTCAGGGCGGTGTACAGCCAGAATTAAAAACATGAAATACAAATATTAAAAGCAATTAAAATATATATAAATTTGGCCCCCAAATTTAAAACTAACAAACCAATTAAAACATTTAAAATTTCTTCTTAAGCCAGCCCGGCTTGTTGGAAAAAATGTGTTTTAAGGGCATGGTGGAAGGCACTGAGGTCTTGAATTCTCCTTATCTCTGGGGGCAACTGATTCCAGAGGGTAGGTGCTCCCACAGAGAAGGCTCTCCCACTGGGGATCACCAGCCTACATTGTTTGGCTGATGGCACCCTGAGGAGGCCCTCTCTGTGGGAGCGCATGGGTCGATGGGAGGTCATCAGTAGCAGCAGGTGGTCTCGCAGATAACTAGACCCTATAACTAGTGCTTTAAAGGTGATCACCAACACCTTTATTACTTATATATATAAATTATATATAAACCCTTATATATAAAGAAATTACTTTTCCCTTCATCATTAATACTGTATAAACATCTTTAGCAACTTACTATCTTCTCTTCAAATGCAACCAATGATCTTCTTCCCATAATCCATTTCTTATCTATAAACAAACCTGTGAAGTCTTGTCACTTCAGTTTTCACAGAACTATCTTCAATCTACCAAATCTTATGTTTTTTTTAAAAAAGGTAAAATTGACAAGAGTTCTGGTCTGGTCTGGTCTAGTTTGATCTAGATATTTCAGTATACTAGCTGATACACCTGATGGGAAGAAATCATACATGAGAGAAAGTCCTATAACAGACTGACCAATAGAAATCACATATTCGGAAACAACATACTCATGGAAAGGAGAAGGAATGTTGCTTGTTTTCCTAGCGTGGGTGGGAGATGTAAACAGTAACAGAGTTGGAAGGTACCTTGGTTGGTACCTAGTCCAACTCCCTGCTCACACAGGAGACCTATACTAGGGATTCGAACCGCCGAATTGCCGACCCTTCTGATCGACAAGCTCAGTGTCTTAGCCACCTAGCCACAAATCCACCAATTAGAGACCACAATAAGAACAGACCAGCAGAGCACCAGGGGATAATAATGTTTAAGGAAGAGGAAGGAGTTGACACTTGTAAAGGGATTTCTTAAGTAAGCTTCATTTCTAGCCAGTTCATGCACAGGAGTAGCTTAAGACTGTAGTAAGGAAGAGCTCATAATATTGGTGATGGATAATAGGAGTGATGGAATGCCAACTGCTTACCAGTAAGGAAGCTTTTGCAGTAGCCGTTCTGGAGAACTGGATAACATCTTAACCCACAGGTTTCAAGTGAAGAAAGAGAGCTATCTATTGTGGAAAGAAATTAATAGCTTACAAGTGTTACAAATTATTTTTATAATTGTACTTTGGGAATGAGTAAGTGAGAGTAACAAGATGGCATATACTGCAGAGCTGTATGCCTTTTAAAAAAAGGTCTATCTAATACAATTGGGCAGTACATTAAAATGGTTGCCTATAAAAATACAAAAGTAAATTTAATCTCAACTTCCTTTCTATTTAAAAAAAATGTTCATCTTGGATGCAGGCTTTGGAGATGTTTAAGGACTCTTAAGAACGCCATCAATAATGTTTTTCAAACCCTCTTTTATTTCCTGTATCATTCTAGTCCAGAAGAGAGTAGATCCAATTATTCCTTTCCAAAAGACATAGCAAACCTGTGGGGAAAATTGTGTTAGTTGTCGTCAGAAGAAAACGTTAGTACCTCTTTCCCCTTTTTATCACTTTGTTTACTTCTGAAGCAAGCTTAATTTCTTGACAGTGGGCTCTCTGTTCCTTCAAGGCTGGATTGAGGATGGCTTTGATTTAATCAAAACAGTCAGTCTCCATGTCACAAGTGGAGTTTTCTAGAGAGTGTGTTTTATTCTTGTTTTGATATTCTCTCCTCCGCCCTTTTTTTTAACGTCAAACGCCCTCAGTTTTTGAATCAGACTCCTTACATATTAAGTGCTGTGAAGTATTCAAACTCAAGAGGAAGGGAAAATGGGAACTTCTACTTTTAGTATTTTATTTTCATAAATGATTAATGGTATTTGTAATCAGAGCAGTTTTGAAATAAAACAGAAGACTCTCATGAATGGGATACCCTTTTACTTATCTTGTATTGGCTTGGTGCCATAACACTAAGCAAAAGATTTGTCTGGAGAGACCCCACCCTACCTCATCCTCACTGACCCAGCCCTTGCCTGTCCTTCACAAAGCAGCTTTGGAGGCCAAACTTCTTTCTGTTGGCCATTAAGCCCACTTTCCAGGCTGAATAAATGTTGAAGCTGATGATTTTCTACCCACATAATAATTTTATATGTCAAAAAATAAATTAAAAAAAAAATACAAAGAATTCTTCTTGCTGTCTAAATCTTACCTAAGGTCTATCTACTATCTAGGAATGAGTTGCTTGAACTCCCAGCCAGATAAATATTTAGTTTTCCCATCATCTTTCCTTCCCTCTATTGATAACGTTGTTTTTAAGTAGAAATTGATTTTTTTTAAAATATGGGCTTTAAATATTAAGTAAAAGCAAAAGTTGAAAAAGAACCATCAGCTGACTTCCTTCATGTTTCATTTTGGAATTGTTAAAAATGACCCATTACTCCTCAAATCTCAGTGCCACGTACAATCCATATTCAGTTCAAATAGCCCATTTAATATTTTCCCAAAAAAGATGGAACTCAGAGTGAGAAGTCTCTGAGAGACGGCTCACCTCCCTTTCTTCTTTTAAAGTGTTCCGATAAGGTTCCAAATTCATGTACCCGAAATTTAGCTATTTGCCATCCATTTCCATGGCACGATTTTGCAGTGCCTATGAGGGGCAGCTTCAAAGGTAAAAAAAGGAACACTTTGCCTCCTAGAGTTTTCCCCTACCAATTCCCAAAACTGGGCAGAAAAAGTACCTTATTGCTGCCAAGTGAAATCACCTCCCCAATGAGGGATCCTGGAGCTTTCCCAATATATAAATTTGATACATAGCAATAAGACTTATATACCACTTCTTGCATAGTGCTCTTGCAGCCCCCTCTAAGCGGTTTTATAGAGTTCAGCATATTGCCCCCAACAATCTGGGTCTTCATTTTACCCACCTCGGAAGGATGGAAGGCTGAGTCAACCTTGAATCGGTGAGATTCGATCTGCTGAACTGCAGCTAGCAGTCAGCTGAAGTAGCCTGCAGTACTGCACTCTAACCACTGCACCATCTTGGCTCTTAACATAATTTGCATTCCCCAGCCAATAGATCATCCTCTCCCCCACCCTTCCAGGTTTAATTAAACAACAGATTGAAATGGATTACAGACGCAGTGCTGTTTAAATGTATATTTGTGATGAAGAGGAAAGAATACCTTCATAATTCCTTGATAGTTTCTTTTAAGAAAACAAAGCAGTTATCAAACCTGAACATGAGAACTGTTTAACCAAAAAGAGAACTTCCAGCCTTCAAATATTAAGAGAACATGAAGGAACATCGGCTAAAATAAACATATTTAATATATTCAGCTATGTTGTTACGTTTGAAGAGAGAATCTGGCTCCACAAGTTTCTTGGACAATTGCCAGTCTTTAGAGTAAAGCTACTATAAACATTGAGAACTCTGTATCAAAACATTGCCTCTGGGATTTCCCATTCTTTTACAGGTTCAGGCTATAAGAGTAATAAATATTACTATTATCTATTATCTCTTATCTCTTATCTATTATCTCAGCACTATCTTAATAGCGCAGTGTCATATATTGTACAACATCTATTGTATGTCATCATTTTATTATAGAAAATAGCTAGAGATATACTTTCGTACAATTAGTGGTTCACACAGCTGTAAGTACTTTGGCCTTTTTTTTTAAAGCCCTTTTAGAAAAATATACATAATATATAGCAAAGCATTACTTTTGGTTTTCCATTGCTTTTAGGTAGATAAAAAGAAATTTGGGGGTTTGCTTCACAGTTGATGGCAAATATTTGTGACTGTTTTCTTATTCTCCCACCCCCCTCCCACTATTTTATTTTCAACATGGATTTTATCAAACTTGCAAACTGGGCTTTGGTTCACTTAAGTAATAAAAAGCCAAGGGAGATACTGTAAGACAAAATAAAGTTTCTAAAATAAATGGCCCGCAGTTTGCTGCCTTACATATGGCAACCTGTCTAGAAGGTCATAAAATATGGGTCTCCTGTCTTCAACCGAAGCAGCTGAGTTTACACAGCGTTTTTAGTATGTTTGGTCTGGCATGGAGCCAAACAGGCATCTCTTTTTTTTTTTCATTATGTGCATTTCATAGATGAGTTGGGTTGGTAAGTTCAAGAAACAGATTTGAGAGTTACTTCAGATTTTTATTAAAAGAGTTGTTTAAAGAAAATACAGAATTGCATAAATAAAACGACAAGGTAGAGATTAGCACCATGATAGAGGTAGTAATTTGATTAATTAGGATCAAATCTCTAATGGCAAGTTAACGTCAATCATGATGGAGGATGAGGATGTTATTGCAGTGGGGTGGGCAGTTTTTCATTGTTGTTTATCCTTCCTGGAAAGAGCAATAGATGAACAGCCAGAGTATTTGATAGTAATTCACGCCACTTATTCTCCTATGAGACAAACTAGATGATATATTCACATGTTTTTCCACTGCATGGTTTTAAACATAATGTGGACGTGGATCAGGCAATCTTATTAGGACAATGACTGGCACAATGTTAATCTTTTACCACCTTGTTTTTCCCAAAATAAGGCATCCCCTGATAATAAGCCCAATTGGGCTGTTGAGCTCATGGCAATAAGGCCAAGCGCTTATTTCAGGGGCCAAAAAAATATAACACAGGATCTTATTTTTGGGAAAACATGGTACCACTGGAACCTCTGTCAGAATCAGATCCAACCTATATTGTATAGGTAGTATTGTATCATGGGGATGCTGCAATGCTCGTAAGTGTGACAAATGATCATAAATCACTTTTTTCAGTGCCATTGTAACTTTGAATGGTCACTAAGTAAAGTCGAGGACTACCTGTAGGGGAAATCATAGAATCTGATATGGGAATACAATAAGACAGCATGTACAAGCTCATGAACCAGCAGGAACTCTTGTAAATAGTTGCCGGTACAAGGCATAATTTGTCAATCCCAACCATTGGGATTGACTGGGATGCCCAGCCAGTGTCACAAATGGAGATAGAGTCTGGGGTAAAGAAAAGAAGATCCAAAATAATAACAGCAGTACCATCTAGAGACAAAGCGAAGGGTCAAGTAGAGTCTTAGATAACTAGCCAGTAGATTACTTTCCTTTCAGTGCGGACACTGTCAATGCCAGTTCCCCAGTTCCAATACACATACAGTCATGGCCGTAAATGTTGGCACCCCTGAAATTTTTCCAGAAAATGAAGTATTTCTCACAGAAAAGTATTACAGTAACACATGTTTTGCTATGCACATGTTTATTCCCGTTGTGTGTATTGGAACAAAACCAAAAAAGGGAGGGAAAAAAGCAAATTGGACATAATGTCACACAAAACTCCAAAAATGGGCTGTTCAAAATCAGGAAAAAAAGATTGAAATCCATCTTTCATATAATAGTTTCGGGTAAATGTTGCTTCAGCAGCTGATATTTAACAAACTATAGCAGTGACTAAGACTGCAACATAGCATGTCCTTCAAAGGATGATACAGAGGGTGATACATTCCTAATATTTCTCTCTCTGTGCAGAGGCAGCTTGCAAGGATTTAGTGCTGGAGGAAATGAGGTTTGAAAGGTTGAATCCTTCATTTTGCCATCCCACAAAAAAATTTCTTGTTATCTGTAATATAAACATAATGTCCCAAAACTGTTGAGTCATAGTCTTGGATTTAAGGTAGGAATGTAGAAGGCTTTGTGCAAGGAGTCATATTCCAAAACTGGACGGGGACAGGACAAAAAAAAAAGAAGACAATTTTAATTTAGTGGATTAAAATAATTTCTCCCCATTTCTTTATTAGGGTGTCCTCACTTAATGACCAGTCACTTATTGACCAGTTGAGGTTACAATGACCTTGAAAAGAGTGTTTTATGGCCTGTAAAGCATTGCTGACTATCATAAAACGTTGCACTGTATCAACATCCTCAACACAGTCATATGACTGCATTTTGGAGGTTGGCAACCAGCTTTTATTTACAACCAATTGCAGCATACCACAGTCATGTAAACCAGCAGTCTCTAACCTTTTCAGCTCGGTGGACCGGCACCAGTGGAGGTGGCAGAGGGGAAGGGGATGGTTTCATGTGCGTGCACCATTTTCACAAATGCAGTTTTGCATGCACATACACACACACACACAAACACACACACACACACTCGCCCACCATTTCCATGGCCTAGTCCTGAATGGGCTACGGCCTGGGCACCAGGCTGCAGTCCACAGGTTGGGGACCCCTGATGTAAATGCAATTTGTGCCTCTTTTGTAGTTTTCTAGCAGAAAATGGTCAAAATACCAATTGCATATGCTGCATTAGTTTAATGACTAGGTGGTTCATTTGACCATGATGACTCACTTTATGATTGTCATAAAAACAATTGTATGTTTTACACCTCAACTGTAATTTATAACCAATATTCCAAACCCAATTGTAGTCATAAATTAAGGATTCCTGTAATAATTTTCCTCTTCTGTTAGCTTTTTGTTTGCTTATTTAAGTTATGAAAATAATTGCTATAATTTATCAGATTTTCAGAACTTTATAGTAATTAGAAGCAACAATAAACAAGACACTCTTTAATTAAAATACCCATAGTAAAAACAAAATCAAAACTTAAAACTATAAAAACTCAAACATCAAATCAAGCCATCTTGAGGAGTAACTCTGTTTTCTAAAATATGAACCCTAAAGCTGCAGGGACCAGCCAGATTTCTACAGAGAAGGTACTACATAATGTAGGCCATCAAAAATCAATGCCTGCATGCCTTATAAGATTTACAAAAATGGGGAATTACCAGCAGTTTTCTCCTGAGACACAGGTTGGACAAGTTAATTCTGATTGAAGGCATGCCTAAAAAACTATTCAAAGAAATTTTGGAGGCTCTTGAGAGGCTACTTTAAATTTTTCGAAGACAATAGATTGGGCTTCCCTGGATTGAGGAGAAAAAGGAAACTGATTGCACATACCATTTTCAGCTAGCTCGTTTCATATTAGATAAAACACATAATGAGCTGCATTTAAAGGATTTGGTGATTGACTTGCTGTCAAAAACATAAATGAATGAATATAAGAAATGCAGAGAGGATTCCAGGAGGATACAGTCACATGGCAGTTAACAATTCTTTTTTCTATCATAAATACTATCAGTTTTGTAAATTGGTTCCAGATTAAGATATGTTCCCAGTGAAAGTGAAATTGTGGGATTTAAATTGTTATGATGAACTTTTTACACTGTCTATCCATCCATCCATCTCTGTCTGTCCACTGTCTGTCTGTCTATCCTATTTGACCCTGATTGCTTTTGGCCTTTCTCATTGACACAACTTGAGAGTTCTGAGAAATTTTAAGTTTTCTCTTGGATTTATTGATTATGAAAATTCTGGAGTCCTGGCTCTGAATTCTATTTAGGTTAGAATATCTTAAATGCCATCTCTTTTTCAGAACCTTGCAGTAATGTTTTGCTTAGTTTATGATAAATATTTTTTTTAAAAAATGATATAATAATAAGAAAATAAAGCCCATGTTTCAGTTTTGAGATATTTGCAGGCTCATTTTCTTCCAGAGATTGTGTCTAGAGCAGAGGGCATGTTAGTAATTCAGAAAATAATGAAAGTGATTGACTTGACATAAATTCCTCTTTATGCAAATGTCTTACAGAGCATAGGAAGCTTGGCAACCTAACTGTGACAGTGAAAAAAACCGTCCCTTCAACAGAATCCATCCAGATCTTGTACCAGCGCATGAGATATGAATATGAATTCTACTACTATGTCAAAGAGCAATTCCACCTGCTAAAACGCAAGTTTGGATTAAGATCCTCAAATGGTAACTCTTCTCCTAGGCCGGAATTTGCCATTCCTTCTCCTCTAGAAACTGAAGAGCCAATAGCAGAAGATGAGGAGCAAGATGATGAAAAGTGGTTAGAAGATATTTATAAAAGGTGATGCAAGACGGATTCCAAATTGTTTAAAAATGCTAATAACAATCTGAAGAAAGTGAGTTAATACAAAGCAGCATTTGAAAAGACATTTCCCTTAGATTGAACTGAGAGACCCCTTTCTGAAAAAGTGTATTTGTTGAAATATTTTGTTCATTTGTTTCCTTGGCTCCACAGAATTATTGTAGTTAGAATATACTTTTAAATATATCATCTCTTGTTTCATTAGAAATAACATTGATGTTGTAAAATATTTTTGTATATGGTACTTTACAAGATGATATCACCGTGTTGGTCATTTGCAATTTTCACAAAACTAGCTTGCCTGATGTAGCATTTAATTTAACCTTTTACAGTTTTATTTGAGCACATTGAAATAATAGCATGATATAAGAGATTTGTCATTGCCTGAATAAGGAATGCTGTTGTCCTGGAATAACAAAACTATCCATTGCTACTAATACCATTTGAAAAGAGGCAACCAGGCTGTTACCAACAGTCAAAATAGGAGTATGGAGTATGGAGTATGGAGAAACCTAAAGATTTTCTGCAGACTAGCATGCTCTAGATACGTTGGACTACAACTTCAGTGATTCCCAATTAGATCCTTGCTGCTAGTAACTGGCTGGCAGCAAGGAGAGTTGTAGTGTGTTGGGAATTTGAGAAGGTGGGTATCATTAAATATCAGTACAGTGCTGAGGTTGAGTAAAACTGAAGAGGATAATATTAATGGAATTTAAACTTAGGCTGCAGGGGAAAATATGGGATATTATTTTTTATTTTAAAGGAGATTCCTTTTTCCATAGTAATTTTGACAATAAGCAAATATCCATAAAAGAAGGGGAACAAGAACTTTATTGGATGTTACATTTCTGTAACATTGTAAATTACTGATAAAATTAATTGGTTCTAATTTCAAGACATTATTTCTGAAGGTGGAAATTTATAATGAAATCGCCTCAACTACTCTGAAAATCTGATACAAGATTGAAGATGAATATGCTGTGATCCCTTCAGGTGTCATCAGTTCTTTTTTCTCTCTCAAAGAAGTCAAAGCCTAACTCTTGCATGTAGATAAGCAGCAGATATTCTTCACAGCATCCTCAAATTGTACTCTGGCTACAATAGTCAACATTTATGATTGACAATCAAAAATTACCACTTGAAAGAACAAAGTTGTAATAGATGGGTGCGTATTCTGTTTATCTAAGCTACTGGTTCTTGTTTTGGTGTGTATTAGTTAACAAATTCCCTTTTCAGAGCCGATGGATATCTGTTGCATTCTGTTTTTTACTAGCAGGATTTGAACACACAAAATTGTGTTTTGGATGCACACTTACACGAATAAATAATCTCACTAGGTGGTTCCAGTGCACTACTCTGAAGGAACACACTAGGAACTCGAAACAATAATTAACCAAAATGCTGCATTGTATATTAAGTGGTTTCTATGAAATTACATTTAAAGAGTAATGATTAGTTTACACACTGTGGAATTGTTTTCTTTTGGGGAGCAATTTAATATTCACATGCTGGAATGTTTTTTTAAAAAAGTTAAAATTTGTGTGTGCTACAAGAATCCTGGGTTACTTAACATGTTTGCTTTCTCTGCAATTTCACTAGAATCTATTTTTTATCATGCTATTTAATATTATTCTTTGCCACAAATACTTTGAAATGTTAAAAGCAAGAGCTGCCAGTTGATTTATTTGCTAGATGTTAATGTTGTATATTTTTATATAAGCAACTTGACTTCTATTCTATTTCCAGAAAGGTACTTCATAAATTTATTTGGCACATAAGCTTTTAAGATTTCTGAAAGAACAGGCCGTATATCTGTCATGAAACAATGTACTTTCAATAATTTAAAAGCACGTTTTAAGTTTGCTCTTTTTTTTTTACTTATTTATTGTGACTTTTCAGCACATTCCAAATTTTAAGTTGCTCAGGAAAGAAATTCATTTGAATCATTTTCTTTTTCTTTTCTTTTTTCAAAAATAGTGATTGTTGTTATAGAGCCTTCAGCCCATGATAACCTTCTAGAAAGTGCCATATTGGTTTGTAAATCACTGTGAGAGAGAAAGATGAATTCTTGGAATATGTGAAAATAATAAAGAGAATATATGTACATTAGGTTGGTTATAAATGAAAACAGCCAATATTTGAATTAAATATACCTTAACTTATTCACTGACTCTTTGATCTAACCTGTCTATTTTTAATGCACTAACATTTCCACATTGCTTGTTCTTCAGAGTCATATAGTTATGTCTCTCCCCTCCTTCCCCTACCCCATGTCTGAATGTTAAAAGTTTTCTCATTGAATCACCCTAAAAATGTTTATTGTAGTTTATTGGCTGAAGGTTATACTTCAGTTGTGTTGTTCTGACATTACTATGTGAGAAATACAATAAACAGTGGAGCTGTGCTACATTGCTGCCAGTGTAAGTTACATAATAATAGTTATTGTTTTTTCCATACACAGCTAAAGTATTGTTTTAGCTAGTGTAAATAAAGGTGACAGAGAATAATTGCTGTCCAGGCTAAAATTATTTGGCAAAAATGCTCAGGCAACTTTATGAAGTTTTATAAATGATCTTAAAAGGCCTTGAACTGAAAAATTTGATTAAGAAATGGTCCACTCAAGTGTACTGTACTCTAGGAAGATTATAATCTTCTAAAAGTATGGTTGTTTTGCAGTTATCCAAAATATCCATGCATCTTTCTGAAATTGGAAGGTCTTTTTGTCTTTTAAAGGCAATTATAATTTTTCATCAACATTTTAGTTGTCACCTGATCTTTATGATGAACAGTCTTTGTTCTGTTGTAAAATTTGATAACTCAAGCCAAGTAATCAAAACTGGATGCTTTTAAGATCCAGTGTTGCAATTAATCCAAGTAAGGAAGCTCTAGAGTCCCTACAGTTTTAGAGGGGAATAAAGGAACCCCTTTTTTCCCCCTGAGAAAATCTTCATGTTGAATTGTGTATTCTCACCTATTGTTTACCAAACCTGCATTTGAAAATAATTACATTTCATGCATTTTAATAAAGGCCTATAATTTGCAAATCGTTAATTGTGTGGTATGGCCTTTGTGCATATATTTGTGTTCCTGGCATTCTTTTTTTAATACCAAATAAGAGATTTATAGTAAGATTAATGGAGAATATAAAAAAGGATCATTTTCTTTTCTGGGGACTTTTAAAGTTGATTCAATATTACAATAGTATGATGATTTTTTAATTTACATATAGATGAAGCATTTATATTTAACTGTAGAGAATCTGCAACTCTTTCTAATATCTGATATCATTATGGGAAAAGGATCTTTTTACAAATTACTCCATCTTCCCTCAGAAACAAGGTTGAAAGTTTATTGATATGTTATTGCTCAGTGAATTTTGTAGAATTTCCAAATCATTCAAGGGCTGTTCTAGATTATGTAGATGGATAAATTCTAAACTGGTCTAAAAATTGACTATTTAAGACAATTTGATGAATATATCTTTTTATTGTAAAAAAGCATAGAAAACAAATTGTACAGGACTATATTGGAACATTGTCACAATGCTTTAATAGATAAAAAAATTAATATTTATATCTTTATAATTTTAATCAGAGGAAATTTACAAATTAGAAATATTGAGGGAATTTCTGGATGGTATTGTTGTTATGGCTATTTTCATTTTAAAACATTCACTCTCAGTCTTTCATAAAGCTGTGAAGATCTGGCTTTTTCCTGTGCATTGGATCCAGATTTTAGATGTTTGCTATACCTGACTTCATCTAGGTGTTGGTTGCGTTTTACTATTTTGGCTCTGTATTGCATTTTTTAAATTGTCTTTTCTTTTCACTGAGTACCCCACCCAGAGCTGCAACTTGTGAATAGTTTTTAAAATGGTTTAAAATGGTTTTTAAAAATCATTTTAATAGATTAGTAGTTTACTTACTACAAATGGCCTTGTGCTGAAGATGCTTGCCTCCCACTCAGAAGGTTAAGAGTTGAATCCTAAGTAGTGACAGAAGTTTTTCTCTCAGGGCACAAAGAAAAAATAACTGCTGCAAACTCCATGTGGAGTCAGGAAGGGCATCTGGCCAGTAAATGCTCAGTTCCATTCAGTTGCCCCAACTCTATCCTGAATTAAAGATTTACTGAATCATAAAAAGGGAGTTTTAGTAAAGTTTATTTACAATGAGTTTATAATATGAACTTGAAATAATAGGTATAAAAAATTTTTTTCCTAAAAATGATTGATACTTCAATCTTTTTATTAAGAATAAGAATAGATAGCTTGTTTGCAAATGCAACTTTTGAATTCTCCATTCATGGTCACCAGAACTTTTATACATTGTGCTACTGTCAGCAAAAAGTGTTTAATAACTATGTAAGCTATATTATTTATTTAATAAATTTGTAAAAGCACCAAAAAACCCGGTGCCTGGCCATTTTACTGATACCATGTCACTAAGCCTTCTTCTCCATGTCTGAAATGTTTATTTCCTTGGTTCAGAAATTATATCAGCCCCTTTACATTAGGTTATTGATATTTTGATGTAGTAATATAAGCCTGAATGGGCAGCCATTTTAAGATACAAGCTTCTTTGAAATGTTCAGAGCACGGGCACATTTACAAAATGACTGTCTTGAGAGATTTGCCTATTCTCAAAACAGCTGTTACAGTGAGCATAGTTTAATACTGCAAAACCCATTTATCAAAATGCAAGCTTTTAGGATGCTCTCGACAAGCCTGAAATATCTTTTGTATAGTCTAAAACATTGCTGCAACTAAATATAATTCTGGGGCTTAATATATTTTTTTTACATTAAAATAATATTTTGAAAAATTTAGCGGGACAGGGATCCCAGCTGGCTTCAGGAGAGTGGCCCAGGTTCACACCCTTGACAGCATCTAAATTAAGAGTAGGGTAAGTTCCAGGTTTACATCTTCACCCTGACATAACATCATTGATTGACTTTGGAGGAATCACTAATCTCATGCTAATCAGGATGTTAATGGACAACCATGTGAACTAACTGAAACTCTTGGAGAAAAATGGAATAGAAGGATAACGCATGCATGAGAAAGGCGGTTGTTGTTGTAAGAGCCAGAGAAATAATATAGCATTCGTAGGTTTGCCACTTTCTAATAAACATGGCATATTAGTTTGTTCAAAGGTCTTTTCAGCCAGGTGAACTTTGAATGGCCATTATCTTGAATCAATAGCTTTCTACTGAGAGGTAAACAACACAGACTCTTTTATTTATACCCATTCTCGTCTTTCTTATATCACTGTGGTCTGGTTTACTGTATATATAACATTAAGTCACAAATTGGCAAACATTTTTATGCAGTAATACTACCAATCCTTTAAGATTCCTGTGTCCTCCCAGAAATCTCACAATTTGGATGTTTAAATTTGAAAGTTAGATTTTGAGTGACTGCCAAAATCTCACATCCAGTGCCTAATTTCTTTCTTTCTTTCTTTCTTTCTTTCTTTCTTTCTTTCTTTCTTTCTTTCTTTCTTTCTTTCTTTTTTTGTCTTCTGTTCTAAATTGTAATTGGTTCCTCACTTATATGTGAGCCAACCTTCTATGGCTTATCAACAAACCAGACTTTCATCAAGGAACCCTCCCCTCCCGAAAACTCTTAAATTTAAACAATGTATAACGGCAATGATCTACAACATTCATCTACAGTGTTCTTGTAATTTCTGATAATGTAAGTGTCAAAAATTATCTGCGACTGTAATACATTTTTTGCTAAAAGATACCCATCTCTTTTTAAATTTGCACATTTCCATCTTAGTATACAGTATTCTGAGATTTAAGAGTCTGACTTTTTCCTCTCTGAAGATGTCTTCTAAGAGGCCAAGAAAACAGTTTATATTACAATGTGGTGTTCCAAAATCCTGTTTAGGAAAAATAATATCCATAATGTAAGTCACAGAGGCTTTATTTATTACAGGGAAGCTATCATTTTCAGCAAAATGGCTAATGGAAAAAATATATTTGTGTGTGCATGTGAAGGGTTCACGGTTTTGTTTTGTTTTTTAAGTAGTTGGAGCAGAAAGTAGTGTTTCTGCAATAGAAACTCTGATTAAGCTATTTATTAGACATCTCAGAACTTTTTGTTCAGTCAGCAATATGTAATATGGGTTCCTGTTGAAGTACATGACGTTTGTTATCCATGAGGCAGGAAGTTGTTTCCTTAAAAAGTTTACACTCTTACCATATTTGCAATTGTTGGAATTATTTTCAAGCCATTCTTTGCTCACTGGGCCCATCCATCTGTACCTATAAATGTAATTATGTACCAACCCAATTATAATTATACAATTTTGCTTAAATTTACTTTTTATCACTTACTATGTCCCCAAATTAATCTCTGGCTTTGCTAATATAAATTAAATCAAGAATTCCTATATTTTTGCCCTTGCTGACCAGAAATATGTATGTCACCAAAAACAAAAGACAGATATGGACAGCAGCTGGAGTTGGGGTTTTCAAAAATGGGAAAAGCTATTATTTCTTTGTCTCAGAATCCTAGATGTAACCTGATACCTGCTGCTTCTAGCAGCACTAATTCAGACAGCCTTCATCTTGAGCAAATACAGATACTAGGTCAATGCAGGCCTCTTAAAACCTACTTTGTTTATTTACTTGTTTAGTGATTTACAAAGATTGCGTAGATTGAAAAGAGTGTTTCCCAACCTCAGCTACTTTACAGTGGGTGGACTGCAACTCCTAGAATTCCCCAGCCAGCATGGCCGAGGTTAAGAAACATTGATTTGAAGAACGCCCAGCCACATAATGGGCAGTTTACAAAATAAAAAAGAGAACAATCAGATGAAAAAACAAATGATAATGTGTCCAAAAGTGGGGGGGGGGGTGGACTCTTAAAGGGGTTCATCAAGCCCTGGTAAGGCCAGATTTTTCATGTCTTTTAGAATATCATTCGGATGGGGGCCAAACAGATCTGGAGGGGGGGGCGGTTTATCCAGAGGTCAAGCCCTGTGGCTGTTGGCTTTCCTAAAACCTAGGCAAGGAAAATGCACATGAGCATGCTCTGTCTGCCCCATCCAGCCCCAAGATCATTTATTTTGTCATCTTCTGGTTCAGGTCTAAGCAGCCATCTTCAGTGGAAATCCTGGGTGGAGGTTGTTTGAATTAACCCTACCAACACCAGGATCTTCCCTCCCCCGGTAAGACAAACCCCGAGGGGGTAAGCCAGGGTTTGACAGTGGCATCATAGTCACTTTCTGACTCTGACATTATTTTAAAAAATTAGATATATTACTCATGTTGTCCTCCTCACCAGGAAACAGTTATTTTTCTGATTAGTGCAGTAATGTCCATATAATTTATCCATTCGTTAATATAATTAGCACAGGAGGCGACACCATTTCTATTAACCTTTATAGACATAACACCACCAAAAATAGCAAATGGAAAATCTTGACACAAGAGGGAGCCCTAGTTACCAAATAATTGAAAACATGTTGCCAAAATCTGAAATCACTTCTTACTAATTAGTACCTTATTGAATCCTTTAGAATGTGACTCATACTGGGTTGTCAGACTGATATTTTAATACCTCTATTCTAGCCCATTCTTTATAGCCT
The DNA here is from genome assembly GCA_012654045.1 of Ptyas mucosa. Classification (NCBI taxonomy): domain Eukaryota; kingdom Metazoa; phylum Chordata; class Lepidosauria; order Squamata; family Colubridae; genus Ptyas; species Ptyas mucosa. The sequence continues at coordinate 10,375,308 of WNWU01000005.1, forward strand.
CTAAGAGGGGTTGGATGAAGTTTACTTGGCAATAATACACGAGTGAGTTGCTATTGTTTATTTTTTTTTTCCTCACAGCTATTTTTAGATTTCCCAATTAGTTTAAGGTACTAACCATCCAATGGCACAACCCTGGCTTAGTTTCCAGCCAAGGCTACGCCTGTTAAGAACTGATCTGAATTACTGCAATTTTTTAAAAAAATAACAAGGTTTCTGTATTAAAATTTTCCAATTATGTCAAAAATTATTTCCTGAAATCAACATTTAGCATAAATCAAAAGAGCAAATAAGGATTTAGTAGAGATTATAAAGCTTGACATAAATTCATTTCTACAAACGTTGCACTTTGGAAATTGCGTGGTGTTGAACCAATGATTTTGTTATGATTTCCATTGGTGGTGATGAGAACAATTCCTTTCTAGACAAGCCCTATGTACACATATAGATGAAATAAATAAATTTCTCTGATGTGACAATCCCCATTTGTGCTTCAAAATTCTTGGATGCTGAAAACACAAAGGAGGCATGTAATAATCCACTCCATATAACATGTAAAGCCATTGTTGATCTTCTATGCTATGCATAGTAGCTTTACCAGTTAACTTGCTATAATCAGTAGAATTCTGGGGAAGAATCAGCATACATTTTAAAGAAGGATTTTTTAAGTGCACACTATCTCATTCATTAAACCATTTTTTATTAGATTCGTTCTGGATCTCATAAATACTTCCAATTTTACACAAACTAAATTACATAAAAGTTACAAAGAAAAAGTTGTAGATTTGTGAGTAAATAAAAGGAACGACAGAATATGTAAGATTACAAATGCATTTCACCTCTTGATTGTCAATAAAGTTCATAAATAATAACCTCAACCTAGATACTAGATAAAAACTCATTTATACTTCTGATAATTTGCAAGAGCATTTGAAATAATTATACTATTCTTTTCTCAACAACTATTCCCTTTCCCAGACAAGAGGAATTGAAGAAAGCAAGACCTTTGTCTGCAAAGGATGATGGTTGCATTTCTTCTGGGTCAGCTGCCTGGTAACAAAATAAGATCAAACAGCTGGATTAGCTTCAGTGAAGATAAAAGGCAATGTACAGTTGTGGTATTCAACATCTGCCTCATTTCTCCTCAGTGATTCACAGAACAGAACATGTTCTGTGAGAACATGTTCTCTGATCTGTTCCTCAGCTGATGAGTGATAGCAAAGTTCTTTCTCAGATTGTGAATATGATTATAGGAAAAGGAGGCAATTCATTATGATCTTAAGAGCTTTCCGGCCACTGCATCAGGCATGGCTCCCTAGCCCTGTTCTGTACAGCAAGTGAGGGCAGCCTTTTATCATCCAAGGCCTGCATGGTCATAGTTTAGCCTGACAGCCCCAGTCCAGCACCAGATGAGACTGTTACAAAAGTGAACCAGGCCAGGCATTTTTTTTCCTTAAAAAGTATCCTAACAAACTAAAAATTGAATAATACATGTCTCCCAAAAGATACAAAAGCACATTGTGTATCCTAAGTGACCTTGGGCAAAAAATCAAATGAGGGTTCCTCCTACCAATGCCTTTTAGCTATTGTACATACGGTAATAATTTAACCACCTCCTCCCCACCCCCACTTTTTGAAATCTGAGGTACCCAATGTTAACTTCATTCTGAATCAGCTGTATGAAAGAACTACAGTGGCTCCGGAAGCCACTCATCAAAGCTGCACATCTCTCTCTTAGATGCTACAGAGGAAAGGTAGATAAATGCATCTTTGTGACATTGGAAGGATCCACCAGGGCTGTAAAACTGGGGGTTTATTCAATGGAAGTGTCCAAAAGGCACTAAAAGCAGTTTTAAATGTGCCTGGGATAGTTATTTGCAGGGTCACATGAGACTGAGTCAGAAGGAGAGAAATATTTAACCCCCTCTATTAAAAAGGAGTGTTAGAAAGAAAGAATTGTGAATCTTGTTTTACCCAATGCAGTGCAAGAAACATTGTAAGAATGGAGAATCGGTTAGACAGTATATTATTAGATTCTTGTTCAGTGAAGGAAATAGAGGGTGTTTGTAAGTGTTTTTTTTTTAAGAAAAGAGTTTGAAGCTAGGGAAGTGCTGAGAAAGAGAAGGAGGTGAAACAAAGCAGCAAGGATTAATTGTGGCTGAAGAAATCACAGGAACAATATATTTTACTGGAAGGGACAAGAATGGAAAAAGTGTCTTGATGAGCATGTTTGTAATGCTACACCGCAGTTTATTTTTAAAAATATATAAAGTTTGGGAAACTAGAAAAGAATGTGAAAAACCTTTTCCATAGTGGAGTTCAGACTGTTGGCTGAGTCAGTTTAATATTTTTAAAAATGTTTTAATGGCAAGGCCTCTTCACAGTGACTCTGGAAATAATAGCAATTATTCTGCACACCCACTGCAGAAACCGTCTTTAAAAGGAACTTCAAAAGAAAGATTTCTGGATGATCCACATCAGTCTTCCTTGAGCTACTGCCTTCCAGGGTTGTTGACCTTCAACTCTCAGCCAGTGTGGGATTTGCCAGAGTGCAGTAGACCGAAAGAATTTCATTAAGCAAAATTAAAGTCATTAGAATGCATTGTTTGTTTCTTTGTTTTCTTTAAAGAGCATTAGTGCAGAAAGATGATGCAATGCATTTTTCAGACTGTGGCCCTTTTTCACAGTCCCTTCCAGTATTACACATCTGTTTGCCAAACCAGATCCCCTAGGAAGGCCAGGGGCTATTTTCAATCATCAGCCTTCCCCACTTGCTGTTACTAGAGTTTGCATTGCAGCTAGGACAACAGAGCACACAATACTGCCTTTCTTCCAGCTGCAGGGGTTTCCAGTGCAGTTCGCAACACAGTTCAAGCTCTGAGTTAAGAGCTTTAAAGCTCAAAACAGTCTGCAACAAGTGGACTAGAATGACCACCTTTCTCCCTTGACTCTGCTTGGTGTGCAGGAAGAGCCACAGAAGTTTCCAATAGCACAAATATTTTGAAGATGGGGAGCAATCAGCTTGAGAACCTACTGGATAACCCCCACCCGCCCGGCCACCCACTTCTTTAACAAACGCAATTGCATCGGGTGGATCTACAATATCTGGGCTACAGATACCAAGATGAACAATAGATGGCAGCAAGCAGCCACTGTCTTCTGCATCTCTTTCCTGCTATGTCTGGTGTTCATCAAGGTTTTTGTAGGCCAAGCATGGGTCACCAATTGGAACTGTAGCTAAAAAGCAGCTTGGCAGCAAAGAGGCAGCCAGTGAGGGAAGAACTGCCATCACCAGCTTCTCTGATGCCATTCCCAAATCAGCTGTCATCGTAGCAAAAGCATCGTTAAAAGATTTTTTGGTGAGAAGCCTGCTTCTTCATGCAAGTAGTCCTGAATTAGAGATTGACTTGTTTAGTGATTGTTCACAGTTATGACAGTGATTTAAAAAGTAAGTTTCCAACCAGACCTCACATTTATGACGTGGTCTGGTCTGTAAAGTTCTGTAAAGCTGAAGCAAGGCAGTCTTTGTTTAGCACCCACAATTGAGGTCAGTAATTAGTAATTACATGAAACAAGATTATAAGCACAGTCATGGTTTTCCTAAGTTACCTCTTCATGTAATTACTAATTATTGACCTCAATTGTGGGTGCTAAACAAGGACTGCCTGTATAGTTAAATATCATCCCATTTTTCCCAGTTTGCTTTTAGAATACCTAAGAAATATCTCAGGGTCTCTTTCAGTCATTATAACCCTTTTAACCAGTGGTGAAATCCAATTTTTTTACTACCGGCTCTGTAGGTGCGGCTTGGTGGGCATGTCGTAGCTTGGTGGGCGTGGCAGGGGAAGGATATTACAAAATCTCCATTCCCACCCCACTCTGGGGCCAGCCAGAGGTGGTATTTGCTGGTTCTCTGAACTACTCAAAATTTCCGCTACTGGTTCTCTGAACTGCTCATAATTTCCGCTACCAGTTCTCCAGAACCCGTCAGAACCTGTTGGATTTCACCCCTGGTTTTAACCTGTAGTTTCTTCTCTGTAATGTCTTTATCATGTTTCAGTTCCACAGGTGCTGGGCAGTATCTTTTCCACTACTACTACCATGTTTCCCCAAAAATAAGACCGTCTTATATATATATATTTTGCCATTAAAAAAGGCACCAGGTTTTATTTTTCGAGGGGGGAGGGATGTCATCCACTGACTCATCTCACTTGCGCGCATTGCCCCCAGCCTCTTTTTCACTGTCAGAGGTCTGCAGGAATTTATTTGGCCAGCAAGGCCAGCAAGACTTTCCTGAAGGCCTCTGCAACTGATAACAGAGATCTGGATCGATCCAGAGCTCTGTTATCGGCTACAGAGGCCTTCAGGAAAGCCTTGCTGGCTGCAGAAGAAATGGGCCAGCAAGGCAGGTGTTGGGATATGTGAAGCCTGACTGCAACTGTCCGAAGGTAAGTAGTAGGGCAGCTCCACTTTCCCATCCCCACCTTAGCTTAATTTTTATCTGTGTACCCTGGAGTGGACGGGGTCTTAATTAGGGCTTATTTTGGGAATAGAGCTTACATTGGATGCATGTCTAAAAATCAAGCTAGGACTTACTTTCAGAGTAGGTCGTATTTTTGGGAAAATACGTTATGCTACGTAATTTGATATATATTTTATGTGACTTTCCATGTTTTTATTTCCAAATTTATATTATAAATAGGCGTTATAAATAAGTAGGCGTTGAGAACCTTGTGAATTCTACGCATCTGGAGGAACCCAGATTAAAGAGAACTACTTTCAAGATATCTGTGTGTAGGCACGTGCAAACCTAGGAATCAGTGTTGGCTCCTGGAGACTCACCTTGGGAAGATTTTCAGAAGTGAGAGTTAGTTTGGTCTAGTGATTAAAGCACCAGGTTAGAAACTAAAAGGCTGTAAGTTCTACTCCCACCTTAGGGCACAAAAACCAGCTGGGTGACTTTGGTCAGTCACTTTCTCTCAGTCCATCCCACCTCACAGGGTGTTTATTCTGGAGCAAATAGGAGGAAGGTGTATTATATATTTGCAAAATTTGTACTTTATTTGTAAAACAATAATAAAGGCAGGATAATACAAATAAGTAAGTGGTTTGCCATTGCCTTCTTCCTAGAACTGAGAGAGAGGGACAGAAAGACCCAGTTGGCTTTATGTCTGAAATTGGATTAGAACCAGGGTGAAATCCAGCAGGTTCTGACAGGTTCTGGAGAACCGGTAGCGGAAATTTTGAGCAGTTCGGAGAACCCGTAGCAGAAATTTTGAGTAGTTCAGAGAACCAGCAAATACCACCTCTGGCTGGCCCCAGAGTGGGGTGGGAATGGAGATTTTGCAATATCCTTCCCCCAGGAGTGGGGAGGGAATGGGGATTTTGCAGTATCTTTCCCCTGCCATGCCCACCAAACCACGCCCACCAAGCAATACCACGCCCACCAAGCCACGCCCACAGAACCGGTAGTGATTTCACCACTGATTAGAACTTACGATCTCCAAGTTCCTAGCCCACTGCCTTTAATGACTCTACCAAAATAGCTCTCACATCAGTTACTAGGTAGAATTCTCTAACTGCTTTCTAAACCTCACACGAGTGACACAAAAAATGTGGTATCACTTCAGTGAAAGCATGATGATCTAAAAGGAAGCCCCCTAATTATGAGCAAGATGACCCCCCAATGTTGCTTACCAAGGCACTTTGTGCATTCAGAGAGATCCAGCTTTCTCAGCAGTGGAAGTTCACAGGGATGAAAATTGTATCCCATGAGAGAGATCTAGACTGACTCAGACAATCAGGCAGTCGGCAAAGATTAACTAGTACTACCATTTCTAGAACAGGCATTCCAAGTTCTTTTTCAAATCTTGCATTAATGTGGCTGAGACACATGGATGAATGAACAAATCCAAATTGAACAATGGGACATTTGGCCTAGCCCTAGATAAAATTTCCAAACCTGGTCTGCTGTATGGAATGTGCACTATTTCCTGGAAATCAAACCAAAGAGACAAATTAATGGAGGGATTACTTGCTTAGCTTTTTGGGCTTGCTGGGGGCTGAACTGGTTTTGTTTTGGAAATAATGTTTCTTAAGACATTAATAGCCTCATTTGTCTATGAGTACAAAGTGTTCTAGATACTGTAAGAAAGGCAACACTGACAAGTAAACACTGGCATGTAAATGTTTAGCCCCTGAAAATCAGATTTTTGTAAAGGCACATGATAATTGCTTCCAAAACAGTCTTTGCTAAAGTAAATGAGGACAAGACATCTTTCTATTTAAGTAAGGGAAGAATACATTAGTGAGACAAGGTGGAATAAGAGCTAATGTGCATTCTTTGTCTTTTTAAAAGTCATTGCCACGATTCACAGTTTATTTTCTATTGGTGGGTGCTTCATTTTATTGATTTTTACATCCATATAATAAGCAAACATGAGAGGAGTAATATCAGTGGCATTGCAACTCTAATGCAGAAATGTATCGTGATTATTTTATTTATTTGTATCCAGCTTCTATTATTTTTACAAATAACTCAAAAACAGCGATGATATCCAACACACCGTCCTTCACCTATTTCCCCCACAACAGTGGTGGGTTTCAAAAATTTTTACAACCAGTTCTGTGGGTGTGGCTTGGTGGGCATGGCAGGGGAAGGATACTGTAAAATCTCCATTCCCTACCTACTCCAGGAGAAGGTTAGTGCAAAATCCCCATTTCGTCCCGATCAGCTGGGACTTGGGAGGCAGAGAATAAATGGGGGCGGGGCGAGTCAGAATTTTTACTACTGGTTCTCCAAACTACTCAGAATTTCTGCTACCGGTTCTCCAGAACTGGTCAGAACCTGCTGAAACCCACCTCTGCCCCACAACAACTCTGTAAGGTGAATTAGGCTGAGAAACAGTGACTGTCCCAAAGTTGCCAGCTGGCTTTCATGGCTAAGGTGAGACTAGAACTCATGGTCTCCTGCTTTCTAGACTGTTTCTATGCACATTTCCTTTCTATGCACTTTTTTAGTGCCAAACCATAGAAACAGACATAGGGTACAAGCCATAATCACTAGAATAATTTTGCATCCAGTCTTATGCTTCCATTAGAAGCTAAAGATTTTGTTTCAATCTAGCAGAAGACTTTTATTAAAGCCAATAGTGACTGAGGTCAACATTGTCAAGGTGACTGTTCCAGGATTGCAAACCCTGCCTGTTGTGTACATGTGACAATGTCACATGCATGTCAAAAGGGGAAGAGCTTGCATCATGGTAATTCACCCATCTACCATCTTGTTGATTTTGACACACTGACCTGTGGACATCCTGGATTAAAGTTTACCATGTTTTACAAATGTAAATGTAAAATGTACCGAACAGTAATAATCACTGTAGGGAAAAGCAATTGTGTTGATCCTAATAAGCTGAATGTTGTATATTTCTGCTCTTTGTGAAAGTCGGGTGTGTGACTCATTGCACCTGGAAATTTAGCATTGTAAGTTATGAATATACCCACTGCAGTATTTGATGGAGAATGGCAGATCCGTTGGACTCTTTGCATCCTATTGTTTTCTGAACCATTAGCCTTCCAACAGATTCCTCGGAGACTACAGAAATTATGGAAGCTGACTTCTGAACTATTCATTTACAGATTGGTTGTTGTTAGGATTAATAAACCTCTGATTGAAAAGCCATTCCAAGGAAATGAATAGGCTCCTTTGAGCCAGCATAACTAAATGCCCTTTCGGCCAGCTTCTCTCTCTCTCCAGCCATTATCCCCAAAACAGAAATGCATGGAATGTGCTTAAATGTAAAATGCAACAGAGACTATTCTTATGGTTCCACATTTCTACCCTGGCCTGCTCCCTTCTTCAGAAATGGTTTGAGGTGTTTTTAAATTAATGCCAGGAGAGAAGGCAATCGTTTCAGGTTCTTAAGTGAGTAGTTCAGGGATAATTTAAAACATTATCTGTTGCCTTACTTACCCTACTTTGCAACTCAGAAATAAACACAGTATTTGGTGCAATCAAATGACACATTTATCAAAGAGTTGCTCAATTATCTGATTCAGAAATCTGTTTCCGATTTAGTTTGCTTCTTTCAGGTTGAGTATGACTGCTATATTTAATGTCCCTATGGCAATTTAATACACTGCTGTGTGAACCATTGGAAAATGCTAAACTAGAAAAATATGGTCAGGCTTAACCGTATAAAGAAATTAATTCTTAAAGAAACAAAAAAAGAAGGAATGTAGAAGTACAGCTAAATATGAACCTCCTAACATATCATAACATATCATACCAGTCTCAGAAACCTTGATTAAGGTGGATAAAATATAAGAAGCCATAGGAATAGCCTAAAGGAAGAAAACCAATTAGGCTAAAGAACATAGATACAACAGAAGAACAACAAACTGTCTTATTAGTTTTAAATTTAAGCTGGTTATCATGGAGAATATAAATAACACGTTTAACCATTAGAAATACAGAAATGTTGGATAGTTTTCTCAAAACACACAATAGGCTTACAATCCTGCGCTGAAGGTAGAGTTTGATAAATACATTTACCAAAGCATCTTTACTTCTTTGATACTTAAAGAAAATCTCTTTCAAGTTGACCTTTATTTTGTTGATACTATGCATATGACCATGTACTTCACTTACTGTAGTACCAGTACGGAGTAGGTTTGCCATTATTGCTTTGATGCTTATTCAACGTTTTAGCCTAACTTACCGTATTTTTTGCACTATAAGACCTGCCAGACCATAAGACACACATTAGCTTTAGAGGAGGAAAATAAGAGAAAAAAAACCTGCCTCTGCCTCCCAGCATCCATCTGGTATTAATCTGGCTAGCATCCTTGCAGCAAACAGCAAACAGCCTGGTCAGCTTCAGCACCTTATCGTAGCCCCAGCATGTGGCTCATCAGGGGTCCAGTTGGTTGCGGCCACCACCAGTCAACTGAGCTGAGCTGCTGCTGCCACCGGGGAACACTGGAGCCTTTGCTACCAAGCAGCTGATTGGCAGTTGAATCGGCCTCCTGGAATACTGCCAATCAGCAGTTCTAGGCAGCAGGGATCACTGTTGATCGCCATTGCCACCGTTCACCGCCGTTCACTGGTGTTCGCTGCTGTCAATTGCTATTAGGCGGTGGCGATTCCCGCCGCCTAGAACAACTGATCAGCAGTACTACGGGAGGCCAATCCAACCACCGATCAGCTGCTCGGCAGTGAAGGCTCCAGTGTTCCCCGGTGGTGGCAAATGGCAGCAGTGACAGGTGGCGGAAGCGGTGACAGGTGGCGATGGCAAACACTGCCACTGCACAACCCCCCCGCCGCCATAATATTCGCTCTATAAGATGCACAGACATTTCCACTTTTTTTGGGGTGGGGAAGTGCTTCATATAGTGCAAAAAATATGATACTTACTACAAGGTAAGTTGTAGACAATTGGGACAGGAAGGGTTCATAAAGTGTCTGTCCAATATTACCAACATCGGAAGAAGACAAAGACTGTTTCTTTTTATGCTGACTGAGTATCATATTTGGAGAGAGAGATTGTACCATTCATCTGTAGATATGCATAATTAATAAACAATCAATTAAAAATGAGTCAGGATAGCAAGAGTTTTGGCCTTTTAGCAATTTTAGTCATTTTGTTATTAAAGTAACGAGCAAGTTGAAATAATTTTTTTGCGAAATACAATAAGCAAACTGGAGGCTGCTTAAAGAAATCAATTTTCTTGCTTTGCAAGGAAGCTTTCATGTCACTCACTCTTTCTTTAGCATGTCCATAGATGCTCCTGCAGGGAACAGATAGCGCTAAGCAAAAAGGATATCCCTGCAATTATATTCTCAGCAAAAAGGGAAATTTGAATAAAGTTTTTTTATTGTGATCTCTTCTTTTTGCCTACTGGTAATTTAATCTTGCCTCTTCTGTTTCTGCAGTTTTACTTTTAAAAAGTAATATAAATAGAAGAGGCAGTCCTGTCACAGCCTGGGGTATCTATGATATTTGGGAGAGTGACTCCCAAATTGTACCTTTTTTTAGTTTTAAACAGCTCAAGGAATGTTGATCATAGAGCAGAGACTGGAGGTACCTTAGCAGCAATTTTCATAAGATTAAATTACATTTCAGAGAAATTTTTTTCCTCACACTTTGAGGAAAGTCTAACCAGTATAGACACACATTTATAGACATGGAAGTCAGAGTATGAAAAAATATTTGCCTTCATTTGTGAAAGAATATATATAAAGAGAATATGTGTGTGTAAGTATAATGGAATATATGAAATATATACATATACAATATTAACATACATCAAACATGTATTATTTCAACATCATTAACTACCTGAGATAGGATATTCAACTGGACAATAGTAATCTGTAGTGTTCTGTGCTGGTGTTAATAAAACAAAGTATCTGCCAATATATAATAGACTAGACATACATTCAGATTAGCTTTAAGGAACATTAAATAAATATACTTTTGGTTGATGGATATAAGTATTAGATATGGAGTGATTTTTAATGCAACTGCTAACTGAAAAAATGAGGTAGTAGAATGTGTTTTACTCTCCCCTTCAACTTTCCTGTCTAAGCAATAAAAGGTCTAGCAAATAGAGAAAAATAATGTTGTAGGCCTCACACTGAATGAGGCAGAACATAAAACAGAGTGGATATTGCCGCTCTCATTTCACAGCATCCAAATGGCATTTTGCAAGACAGCAGCACTAGGAAAACAGTCCTTCCTTAAACAGCTTGCATATTTGTTTAATTTCCTGTCTGAATCTAGCCTGTCATCTTTGGAAAGAAAATTTATATATTCTGTCTAGTCTGTCTTTGTCTCTAGGGTCTCTCAATGTAAATGTCATTAGATTTTTTTAACTTAGCAGAAATGTGGTTACTTAACTCTGGGGGATATCAGCTTATGTCCAACTGCATTTGACTCCCAGCCTGGGATGTGCAGGGTTATTATTAAAAATTTTAATAATATTATTTTGATATTGCCACTAAGATGACATGATACACAGGTGATGCCAATAGCTTTCTTGCTGCTGCTTTTATATGCATTCTGACACTTGTGTGTGAATTTCAGGAATTAGCTTTATTTTGCAGCCTGAAGCAAATTCATGTTGCCCTGCTCCAGTTACAAAAGAGAATGGGACCGGTAGTTAAATATTGTTTTAAACCTGCTAATAAGAGAATGTCATCCAGAGCATATCAAAGATGATTTTAGGAGAACAGGCCAAATGGCATACAAAATGATGTTTCCCTATAGTGAGAAATGTTGGGAAAGAGCAGGAGTGTCAAACTTGTGTCGTCATGTGACGTATCGCAACTTTTTCTCCCTTCACTAAACCAGGCGTGGATATGGCCAGCGTGTGACACATCCGGCCATATTGACACCCCTGGGAAAGAAGGATAGAATGACTCTCCCCTCATTAAAACAATTACCTTGGACTGCCTAATGGCAACACCCGACCTTATTAGTTGCTATCATCTGCCTATATAGACCAATACAGCACTTCCATCATCTACTCATTGTTTCGACTGGTTCAGTTGCATCTGGCCAAGCAGCTGCAAAACAGTGACTCTTGTTCAGATATTCATGAAGGTTGCACTGCCCAGCATGCTGAGTAAGTCCTCTGCCTCCATTCCATTTGTGACTGGTAAGGCAGGCAGCGCTACCCTTAATGGGAGCTTGATACAACATTGGAGTCTGAGGATTGCAAAAACGTAAACAAAAACATAACTACATTCTCTTCCATCAGAGACAGTAAGGAAATTGACCCAAGATTCATGGTGGTAGCTCCTGTGAAAATCCATCTGGCAATAAAGCCAAGTGTGCTTTTGTTGCCATCCAGTCCTCCAGCATCCCCACTGTTGTTTCTCAGCCATCTTCCTTAACGAATGTGCCCTCAGGGCTTTCCACAAACACAGATGATTGGAAACCTTGAAAGAACTTGGAGCATTTCTTTTAAATGTTACCACCTTGAAGTAGGACATGTTAGGAAATAGGCTTTGCAAGACTATTGGGATTCTACTTTATTGATGCAGGGTATAATAACAGAATCTAGAAAGCCGGAAAAACTGTCACCCCCACTCTTACACAAAAGAGAATCAAGGTAGGACAATCTTGAGTTTCTTTGTCATTCCGTCCTTCCTTCCAGAAGTAAGCAGGTGTTGATCTAAAGGCTGTTTAATTTCTTCTTCAGGACCATCTCCATACTTCTCTACCAGCATTGACCTCAAATCATTTTTTGATGCTGAAGAGCTTCATAATTTTGCAAAACCTCTCTGCACCTTTATCATTTTAATGTTCAGATGACATGTCTCTTTTATTCATACTGCAATTAGTTCAACAGCAATAGGAGAATCACTGGTTGTTTTAACCATTATATCAGTGCCTGTTCATCTGTCATCCATGAGGTAATGGGTATTTATCTTTAAGTCCACAAACAAAGGAACAGGCTTCAGTCTTTCACCTTGTCCTCTGGTTTATCGGGTTGTCACATAAACAAAATGGCTGCAATTGCTGTTCTTTCTTCCTCATACAGTGGTACCTTGTTACTTGTCTTTAATTGGTTCCAGGAGGTGCAACAAGTACTTAAAAGGACAAGTACCAAAGAAACCATGTGACTTACCATGTGACCCTTTGTTTTGGCTGGGAAGGACTTCCTATCGGTCCCCTTTCCTATGTCAGAAACTTTCGCAGCATGGCTGACTTCCTGTCCACCATCTGCAGCTGTCCCCTACTTCCTTTTGCAACACAACGAGTACCAAATAAACAATGAGAACTGGAATAACATTTTCGCATCAAAATGTGTCGAGTAGCAAATTCAACGACTTTTAAAGTAGTTGAGTACCAAGGTACCACTGTATCTAGATATCACTAAAGGCAGGAAAGAACAGTTGTCAATGAAACAATTGACAGTTGTCAAATGTCTCAGAGGGTTGATGCTGAAAGCAGCAGGGCAGCAGGGACAGACCATCTCCTGGATGTCTTGAGTTTTCCTCTCTGTTGTAGGACAGAGGAGTGTGCTACACCAAGGCTGTTCTCAAAGTATCCTGCTTTTTTAGGTGTTACGTTGTCCTGTTTGGTTTTGTGATGGAATTGAGGGTTGCTCTCTTGCCCTGTTATCTAGGCCCAGAGCAAAACTCCTTTTTTGGTATGTATTTGGGAAATGGGGGCTTCAGCAGATATCACTGGATTGGTGGCCCTCAGAGACCTGGTGCTAGGCTTGCTCCTGTGGGCTGATATTTTGAGCTAAGTACAGTGCATCAGAACTAAGTTCTGGCAGCACTTGTGGCTGCATAGTAGCAAATTACCACAAAGTGCTGTCAAAGAACATATTTGGGAAATAGTATGATGGAAAATATCTATCTTCTGCCACAAAAGGAAAAAATAGACCAAACTTAGTCCTCTGAAATAGCTCCTTCCTGAATTAAGTCACTATTTTATTAGTAAGCTATATGAAAAAGACCAGCTGGAATGGCAATATAATTCATTTTATTCTCTTCAGCATTTTTTTTTCTACAAGAGTGACACTGAGTTTTACTTCCACTGTTCAGAGAGCTTCAGGAATGGGTGGCAGGAATTAAAATATACTGATAATTTAGGAAAAGCCATCTGGACTCAAATGTCTCACACAAAAGTTTTGCCTCCAATGTTTCCACATTCTTTTTTCATTCCACCCTCCCTTTGTGGCATCAGGTTTTTTGTTTGTTTGTTTGTTTTGCTTGTTTGTTGTTGTTGCTTTTTTTAAAAATGTTGGGAGGAGATTCAGAATTGATGGTAATTTCCAGATAGTTCTGTCTAGAGGGAAATAGAGACATAACCCAGGATTCTGTCCTGAGGCATTAAAAAAAAGAAGTAGAGAGATCTTTCAACACAAAAGGGTTTTTTTTTGCCACCCACTCACAGGCTTTTGTGATGGTTAATCTGAGTAATAAAGAATTAGTATTGTATGTGTTTCTTTGGACAAGAGCAACTTGTGACTCTCCAAATGTTGCTGGACTGTAATGACTATAAAATCCCTGGCCATGGTGACTTATGGGAAGCTTATGGGATCAGATTGGGAATTATGAGAAACATTTGGAGGACATGAGCAAAGGGTTTCCCTATCATGCAATGCTCTCCGTGATGTTCTCCAACTTTCCACAAGTCTGGGATATCCATTGCTCAATTATCCTATTATCAAGTGATGTCATTTGACAAAAATGCACCAATCTGCATGAACAAATTGCTACTGAAAAGGAAGGAAAAAAAGTTTGAACTTATTCAACAGAATATTAAAGTACTGATTCAGACATATTCATGTCCTGAATCTACCGTGAAAGAGAATAAATAACAGGCTAGAACAGGGGTGTCAAACTCAAGGCCCAGGGGCCAGATCCAGCCTGCAGGGTTCTTAGATCTGACCCATGGGCAGTGGTGGGATTCAAGTAATTTAACTACCCTAATGATTTCTTCCAACAACCAGTTTGGCAAACTGCTCAGAAAGTTAACAACCGGTTCTCCCGAAGTGGTGCGAACTGGCTGAATCCCACCATGGGGCCACCCTGGAAACAGCAAAGGACCAGCCCGCGGTGCTTCTGCCAGTGAAAATGGGCTCCCGAGCTCTGTTTTCGGCTGCCACGGCATCCTGCAACCCTCTGCCAGTGAAAACGGAGCTTGGGAGGGCCGCATGCATGCGAGGGCAGAGCGCTCAGGCCACCACAGACGCCCCCAACACAAGTGATGTCAAGCTGGCCATGCCCATCCTGGTTGCACCCATTCTGGGCCCCTGAGGTCAAATACAACCCTGATGCGGCCCACAGTGAAATCAAATTTGACACCCCGGGCTAGAACAACACAGCAGTTTCTGATCAATGCCAAGGTGTACAATTCTTAAATGATCACTGCAGATACTACTAGCACAGTGATTTGCTTGCTAATGTTAGTGAGAGTCATCTGTAAAAACAGTGTTATCTGACCATGGTTTTCTGGAAATCAATGTAGTTTTCACTTGTGTTTCACACAAGTAGCTACTGATGAAAAAGTGTGTAATGTAATTCAGATTTTCAGCTGCAACCGCAAGACTGAGCTGATCTCAGAATATACTTGCCCTAATTTCTCTGTATTTCCAAGCTACTCAACCCTGTTTTCATTAGATTGTTTAGTAGTCACTTTACTACAGAAGATAAATACAGGCAGCACTTGATTTCAGCAGAACACTTTAGATGATGTAAACATATGTTCTCTGCAGTTTTAAATGAGAACTACGCTTTATTCCGAAGAGTAATTGAAGAGACTTAATGGGTTGCTCTATAGGACTGCAGAGAAACACTTTCCTTTTTTCTACAAAAGTATTTAAGTGTAACGTGCATGAACACTGGTGTATTACTCCAAAATACATGACTGAAAATAAAGTAATGTGATTACTTGTTGGTGAACTCAAAGGTGAACTAATGATAAACATGTCTGAGAGTGGTGCTTTGGATAAGTTTGCTTTCCTTCTAGGCCCAGTAACATCCAGAAGAAAGGTCAAAATTTTAAGAGAAGCTGGTTTCCCTAACTCTGCTGGATCATAGGCCTCTGAGGTTTATCAGTGCACACCAGTGGTGGGTTGCCCCTGGTTTGAACCGGTTCTATAGGACCGGTAGTAAAACTGGCGGGAGGCTCTGCCCACCGACCCCGACATCATCAGAATGCTTCTGTGCATGTGCAGAAGAGCGCATGCAAGCAAAGCAAGCGCACACAAGGCCCCGTTGCGAACCGGTAGTAAACTCAGCCCTGGTGCACACCATGTGGCATGTACACCCATTGCAGGGGTCCTAGCACACACCCAACAATGCTAACTCAGTGCTGCTTAGGTCTGAGTTGATTTGTAATTTTAGGGAAGAATTTAGCAAATATTGTCCCTCAAGAGTCAATCTATGCATTCAATAAAGGCAGGTGCTCAACTTTCTTTTGGATTTTAATCATCAGATTATTTGAACAATAAGTTTGAATATTATTCCAGCACAATACTTTGGTTGTGGTTATCTGCACACAGAAAGGTAGCACTTCAAGGAAAGGTCTCTTCTGAATATTTCTGCACAATGATGTGGTTTAGTATAGAGACTATCTGCAACTGTAGCACTGCAGCAATTTAGGATAGAAGATTATATATTTACCAGTGGTGAAATCCAATTTTTTTTACTACCGGTTCTATGGGCGTGGCTTGGTGGGCATGCTGTGGCTTGGTGGGCATGGCTTGGTGGGTGTGGCAGGGGAAGGTTACTGCAAAATCCCCATTTCCTCCCAATCAGCTGGGACTTGGGAGGCAGAGAATAGGTGGGGATGTGGCCTGTCAGAATTTTTACTACCGGTTCTCCAAACTACTCAAAATTTCCATTACCAGTTCTCCAGAACTGGACAGAACCTGCTGAAACCCACCTCCGGAGTCAATGTTTTCATTTTGCTAGCATATAGCTAAATAATAAGGATCTTTTCTCCCAAGTGGCTCACTTCTAGTTGGGCGCCATTTGTAAAGAACAGGTGAGACAGTAGCTTGGAAGAGACTCCATGATGCTAAAGCCTGATATGCATGACCAGTTAGTTCAAGCACCAGGACAGCCACTGGCCATTTCTCTCTCTCTCTTTTTTTTAAATTTAACGTTAAAACTTACAAAACAGAAAAAACAAACAGTAACATATAGACATAAACAACAAAAATACAACCATTCCCTCCACCTACACCACTCGTACTACATATACATATACATATTTGTTGTCAGTCATCTACAGATCATATCTTTTTTTTTTTTTTAAATTACATTGGTACACTGGCCATTTCTCAAGTGGTTGCCTACATGCTCCCAGCCTACCCAAAAGGCAATCTCTGTCTGCCTTTTTTTTTTTGCTGCAGATCCAAAAACCATGTAGTATTTTGGCTCAAACACTTCCGCCATTTTCCCCTTCTTTAGTGTTTTCTTTTTGTTCTTTCTTCCAACCCACAATTCCAGCAGGAGCAAAAAAGCAAGGAAACCACAAATCAGGGACCCTGGTAAATACAGTCCAGATAGAACTTCTGGCCTTCATTATAGTCAAAATTGAGGAAGAGGTTGAAATCTGGAAAGATATTATTTTTTAAAACCAGCATCATTTTTCAGCCACTTTATGCACAGCAGTCAAGTAGCTTAATACTGTAGTGTGTACAATTCTTAACTCTTATTGCTATAGACCAGTGATGGCTAACCTTTTTGCCATTGTGTACCAGGAGGGGGGGGGCAGGAGAGGTTCATGCCCACACATGCCCACACCCATAATTCTATGTGCCATGCCCTGTGCATGTGCACGCGACCCCCCCCTCCTCCCCTGCTCCTGGCCCGTGATGGCCTGGTAGGCTTGTTTTTCTTTCTCACCTGGTTCCAGATCCTCTCTATGCATCTGAGGAGGGCAAAAACAGCCTTCCCCACCCCCTCGGAGGCCCTCCAAAAGCCCGAAACAGCCCGTTTCCCAACTTCTGGTTGGATAGGAAGTGATGTTTTTTGCTCCAGAGCCTCTCTAGGAAATTTGCTATGAGAGACATTTGGAGGACATGAGCAAAGGGTTTTCCTATCATGCAATGCTCTCCGTGATGTTCTCCAACTTTCCACAAGTCTGGGATAACCATTGCTCAATTATCCTATTATCAATGTCATTTGATAATGTCATTTGACAAAAATCACCTATCTGCATGAACAAATTGATACTGAAAAGGAAGGGGAAAAAAGTTTGAACTCCTTCAACAGAATATTAAAATACTGATTCAGACATATTCGTGTCCTGAATCTACCATGAAAGAGAATAAATTACAGGTTAGAACAGGGGTGTCAAACTCAAGGCCCAGGGGCCAGATCTGGCCCTTCTAGGAGTCTCTGGAGGCTGGGGAACAGCAAAACCAACATTTCCTGTCCAACTGGAAGTTGGAAAATGGCCCGTTTCGGGCCCCCGGAGGGCCTCCGAGGGGGTGGGGAAGGCTGTTTTTGCCCTCCCCAGATGCATAGAGAGGATCTGGAGCCAGATGAGAAAGGAAAATGGGCCTCCCCCCCGGCCCTCCGGAGGCAGGAAACAGCCTGTTTCCCTACTTCTGGTGGGCCCAGAAGGCCTGAAAATCAGCTGGCCAGTGCGCGCATGCACGCCAGAGCTGAGCTGGCGTGCCCACTGACATGGCTACACGTGCCACCTGTGGCACATGTGCCATAGGTTCACCATTACGGCTATAGACCATTTGGAGGATGTAAGCTCTTTTTTTGTAAACAGCAACATAGGTATAACATATAATCTATTCCTTCTATCTAATTGCAGGATATGCTTTTGTTCATTTATCCTCAGCCTGCTTTTCTCTCATACTTAGTAACAACTTTATCATCAGTATTAAGATATAGTGATAAATCACTTCTCCAATTTGCCAGCAATTCTATGATTTACTGAAACTGAATTATGAGAGTTGATAGTTTACTTCTCTGAAATATGATCACTCTCGTGAGCGAGTTTATTCAATTACATATTTTGGAGATTTGAAGACATGGGAGAAGGCTAGTTGATTGAATTCAGATTGTATAGTTTTGTTGTGAATGCTGAAATGGACTCATTAAGCATGTCTTTGCATTAAAACTCTCCATTTTATCTCCACACAGTCTTCTGGAATTAGCCAGATTTTTTTAAAGTTTGCCATCCTACGGCAGATTTATGTTTCATCCACCATTCTTGTCTTTCCTGCTTCTGCCTCTGCTCCCAATGCTTCATGAACTGCATCTAGCCTAAGGTGACCAGATTTTAACATTGGTAAAGAGGGACACCATTGACCGGGGAAGGGGGTGTCTTGATTAAAAATTTGGTCTATATGGAACAACAAAAATTTTCATAGAACGCAAAAATAGTATTGTAATATATTTTTTTAAATTTCAATGTAAGTACAATTTACAAATATAATAAATAAAAAAAATTATGTATAGTATTATTTTATTCTATAGGGACTACTCAGAGGGCTGAAAAAAGTCATTTCTGACAGGTCCTCGCACTTTTGACTGGTCCTCACACTTATGACTATCCTCACATTTATGACCGTGCAGCATTCTTAACAATCATGTCACTCATTTCATAACTGCTTCTCTTCACCATGGTAAAATGTGAGGACAGTCGTAAGTTCGAGGACTGGTCAAAAGTGCGAGGACCAGTCAAAAATAACCTTTTCAGCCCTCTGAGTAGAAAAGAGAGAGGTGGTAGGTTTGAGGAGAAAGATTGCTGTACAATAAAAAAGATGAAAGGGAAGAAAACCAACTCCAAACAAATATTAAGATAAAGAATGAATTGTTAAACTTTAAAGAATAAAAGAGAACAAATATGAATAAATAGCAATAATTAGAAACACACATACAAACATACAATGTATTTTCTTTGAACAGAGTATTTGGCTGGTTCACAAATTTAAACAGTGTTTAGTCATTTCAATTAAATTTACAATTTCTATATTTCCTTTTTGCTATATTTATTCCTCATCTATTTTTTAAAAAAACCAATATTACCCTTCATCCTCATCTCTAATCTTAATCAAATTCAATTTTTCACTTCTATTCTATATTATACCCCTTCCCATTGTCATCTATTTTTATATCCGTCCTCACATTGGTTAATTATTTAATATTACAGTTGTTTAATACAAATTCAACATTTTAATATAAATCAATTAGTTATATAACTATCTTTTTTGTATATTAATCAATATGAACATGAATATTCCAATTATTTCCATGCAATCCAATTTCTTACAAATCAATTAATTATATTTACCAATAATAATAAACCAAATAATTTCCCCCATATATTCCTCCAAACCACAAATTAACCATTTCTGCTTTCAACACAATATACAATTAATAGTATCTCAATTATTACAATTCCCTAGTTAAATAGAGCTTTTTTTTCTTTTGTGTTTTAAAATCTTGAACTCTCCTCTTTTGCCATCTGCCACAAATTTCCCATTGTTTGCACCAACCTTTTTTGATGAGGAAAAAGAAATCTGCCTTTCCAACGTTGCAAGCAAACAGCAAAGCCAACAACCTGCTTTACTTTCGGTTTCGCTTTCAGCTTGAATTACACAAGGAGAAAAAAAGATCTGCTCCAGCAGCACTCTTTGCAGCTAGCAAAAGACCCCTGCCAAAACAGCTGAGAGCAAATCAGCTGAGAGTCAGGAGGCCGATCTAATCGACTTATGGTAATTAACCTATGCTGAAGCTGAAAGGGGCTGTTTTTTCTATTTTTGCAGGCACCGGTCTACTCATTTGTTTTCTTTTAACACTGATCAGCTGTAGGGTGGCCCTTTGAAGCCCCGCTGCAAGGATTTAAACAGTTTTTTTCCCCCTCTAGCCATCAGCTGGGACTCAGGAGGCAGCAATAGATTGGGAGTGGGCAGGGTAAGCAAACCTGTTCTCCCGCCAGTTGGGACTTTTTTTAAAACGCCACAGGACGTGGGACAAATTGTTGAAAAGTGGGACTGTCCCGCCAAAAGCGGGACGTCTGGTCACCTTAATAGCCTTGCTCAGTTCATTTGTGGCCTGAGTGTTCTTCTTTGCCACTAGACTTGCACGTGTTAGAAAAGTGACTTGTTTACTTAGAGTGAATATGGGACAGCTGCATTGTAACCTTTTGCTATAAGTTTCCTAATCAGTTTTTGCTAGACTCATCACCACCTAGCATCGTTTCCAAATGCGAAACAAAAGTATTTGACTCACATCAATCAAAACAATTAATTGTGACAAAGTGTAAAAAGGATACTCTTCCCACTTTCTGCACCTCTTTGTAACGTGGACCTTAGCAGCAAGAAAACAGAGCTCTTTAAATATTTGTTTGACATCAGGAGAAAAACACTAGACCAGAAAAAACCATGAATATTTCCAAGAATGTAATTTCATGAGTACACAGGTAATGTTATTTTTTCTTAATATAATACTCCCCCTCCTCTTTTTTCCTTTCTTTTAGGTGAAGATACATTTAGCTGTAAAATACACTCATTCCTTGTCTTTGTCCTCTTTTCTTGGATATTTTAATGGCAACTATACTTGGGGATGAAATCTTATAAAGTGCAGAATTGTTAGTTTCCACTGGGTAGCCAAGACTCTCCCAGAGCTTGCTGGGAAAGAAAAAAAACCCTCAAATAAATAATATTGTATTCCCATTGGAAATATAAAATCCAGCTGTTAAAATATAATCTATTTCTATCCTTTACAGTAGATCCCTTGGAAAGTATAAAAGTGAAAATAGGTGAACCAGATACTTGTTATAATAACAAAGCTGGAGATAATTTAATCTTTTAGTAGGTAAGGAAAGTCAATCAAAAATTAATTGGTCAATATAACAATGGTGGGAGGAGATGCACCTTCAGGCCATTTAATGTGGCGTGTGTGTGTGTACATGTATGCCGAGTGGCCTTTCCCCGCTGGCACAGTGTGCCTTGGCCATATCTTTTTCTTTCTGTGTACCCTTGATTTTATTTATTTATTCAGTCAGTCAGCGACTCTGGGTGGCTTACAATTCATTTTGCTTGCAATTTCTCCTCAGTCCCTGCCTGAGGCATTGTTAATTGATTTAGCTGTATCAGGCTTATACTGACATTGAGATTGGACAATGTGTTTAAGAGTTTGCCATCCATTATCTCAGAGCAAATTTCAGTGACTTGAAACAAAGGTAATAGAAGTGGGCTGGATGTCAGCAATGGTAGCACTGAATTTTATGCTTATGTAGGTTTCCCCCTAATCAAGAAAACTCAAGAAAGGTCTTGCCTCTGTAGGCATTAGAAGAACTATTTGTTGCAATAATCATTGTGTAAACTGGGCTAAAGAGCTAATACGAGCTGTAACAACTGAAGACAGAGAGATGTACAGTTTCCAGTTAAAAAGGAAGTGGAAAGAAATGATCAGGTTGGATTTGTGTCATTAATATTCATTCAGCTGCATGCTTGGTCACCAGTTCAGCGTAGGGACAACTGTTTTCAGAAGGGAGTGAAAGTGCAAAGCGGGGGAGGGGGGAGAGGGAGGCACAGTTCAGAACTGGAAACAAGCTCAAAGCCTGTTCCTCAATTTCCTGCAATAGTGATACTGAGAAATATCTGTACCACCCAGGAAACGCAGGCACGGCGAAGGTTTGAGGCTGCTTAGTTTGCAACAAGATTTCCTCTGGGCAGAGCAGGGCTTAGCACATTCTTTAGCTTAGCTCCCTCTTGCCTGTTTTGAATGAAGGCCAGAAATATCTGATCTTATCTACAATTATTGCAGAGACTCTGCAATCTGATTGGCAACCTAAGCAAGCATTTACCATTTGCTTTTTTTTTTTTCCTGCAGTGAGCAAGGGCTGCTTTCTTTCTCTTTCTTGATCTTAAGATACCCAAATAAAGTTCAAATCTCTGTAGAATTCTTTAATATACTAATTCTGTTGTTCTTGGCTGCTTTGGGACTTACCGGTAAACAGTAAATGTGAAAGATCTTAAGGTAACTTTTACCTGAGTTGGTACTGCCAGATGAACTGGGATTGCAAATCCCATAATGCCTAGCTGGAACAACCCATTGCCAAGTTGACAGGAATTTGGAGAATTTTAGCCACAGCATATATGGAGGAGAGCAAATTGTGGGAAGGCTGCTTTAGGATTATCAAAAGAATAAGCCTTCTCTGTAGAAAGTCATGATGTGTTTATATGAGTGATTTTTACATAAGCAATTTGGAGATGAATCCATCTGATGTTCCTCAAGATCCAGATAGGCACATATCTAATTGAAGTGTGTGTGTGTGTGTATGTTTTCTCCAACCAATCTTTGGATACAAAGCATCTGAAGATGGTTAAGCTGTTGAAAATAAATTCACATGGCTCATTCTGATTGATTTATTTAGCATATGGAAAATACATGGACTTATAATAGTTCAAATGTTAATATCCAGTCCACCCAGCCATTCAAGGACAGGGTGGTCTATGTTGAAAAAAATCAGACATTGGGCCGGTGTAAGCTCTTGATCGACATTCGGACACAATGTGATGGATATTTTGTTGAGGAGCACCACAGTCACACTGAGGGGTAGAGACAAGACCCCACTTAAACAATGAGTCCTGGCAGACACCATGTTGGGCATGGATCCTGTTCAGAGTTGACCAATGCTGGCGAGGAAGGTCAAAACCTGGTACCTTTTGTGTAGGGTCATTTACGTAACTGTATCTGGGCGTTCAGCAGCCCATTTGGCTTTTCACAGTGTGTTGATGTCAAAGTTGTTAGACAGCTGTTGAGTGAGTGCCAGAGAGGGCTTCCTGGATTTAAGCCTGCCAATTGATAGATGACGAAGATCAGCGTGTACAGGAAGAAGTGGGTTTCTCATAATTTTGTTGTACTCTTAAGGCTTCCTGCCTACGTAGGGGTTGTGGTTACTCATTCTAATGGGAACCCTGGATAGCATCTTATAAGAGATGGGATATAAAGGTAAAGACATCTTCATCACATGGACACAACACATTCATTCATTTTCTCCATCAACGTTGCCTTCTTCTAGTATGGTGTGTATTTTTTCGTACTCAGGCTAGTGTACTGTGTACTAGTGTACTGTGATGTCCCAAAGGTCTCATATCCAAGGACTGATATGATCAGGACTTGTTTAGATTGCTCAAAGTCAGCTATGGCTGGCTAAGGATATTAGAATAAGTCCACAACTCCATGTTCAAATTACTGGTTTTCTCTTCTTACACTAACTTGGTTCAAATACATTGCAGGGAAACAAGAAACAAACATGTAGCCTACCATATGTAAGTTCTGTTTTTGGTGTTTTGCTCTGGGATTCCTATCTGCCCAGAGATACAGGTAACTGAAAAACTGAGGACCCAGTCAATAGAAACATTTACAAGCATATGCTAAACATATACAATGGAGTAGGAATAGAGCACCTTAACATCAGCATGGATCACACTCTACTTTTCATAATCAATGGAATCAACTGTTCTGATAAATGTTTTGCTGAATGCATATGACTCCGGACTAGTGATGGCAGAAGCACTTACTTTCTGCTTTATGTGATTTACTGCATCAAATCTTTCTCATGCCAAAGCATTTCTCCTTTTTCCAAGGGGGAAAAAAAGCTTGAGAGTTGAAGAAGCTTCTTGGATGAGAAGCGAAACATCTTCAAAGAAAACCCAGAAAGTCCACTTTCTTCTTGAAAAAGCATCTTTGGGACAACCATGACCTGGATGACTGAGAGTCTCCAGAAACTGGGGTGGTGGTGGTGAAACCTTTGGATTTGTCTATGTCCATTTGCATGGAGTAGAATGTATAATCAAATATTCAGTTACCAGATGTAGGTTAGTTGAGAGCCTACTCCTATTTCCATTAATAGCTGTTCCACCTTACAAGGAGATTTTTAATAAAATGTTTATTCTGCCAACATTCTCTTTTGTCCATTTTTGCAAAAAATCTAATAGGATAAACTGAAAGAAAGAAAAAAATACTCCTCTGGATAATCATGGAGATTATATGGGTTTTCTTTCAGGCAGATCTAATCAGATTTGCTAATATAACCATCAACCCATAATTCTTTTTTATAATAATTTGGAGGCTAAAACATACGATGAACGGTTACAGGAACTGGGCATGGCTAGTTTAGTGAGGAGAAGGACCAGGGGAGACATGATAGCAGTATTCCAATACTTGAGGGGCTGTCACAAAGAGGAGGGGGTCAACCTATTTTCCAAAGCACCTGAAGGCCAGACAAGGAATAATGGATGGAAACAGATCAAGGAGAGATTCTATCTAGAAATAAGGAGAAAATTTCTGACAGTGAGAACAATCAACCAGTGGATCAGCTTTGCCTTCAGAAGTTGTGGGTGGGTCATCACTGGAGGCTTTCAAGAAGAGACTGGACTGCCATTGTCAGAAATGGAGCAGGGTATCCTGTTTGGGCAGTGGGTTGGACGAGATGACCTACAACATCCCTTCCAACTCTGTTAATCTGCTAATCTGTTAATTTCATTCAATTTTTCTGAAAGAAAAAAAAAGGCAAAGCAAAAAATATATTTGTACATTTGCTGTGTTCCTTTTCAATGACCTTGGTATAAAACTAGACAAAATCCCAAAGCGGAACTCTTCATGCAGTCCTTGTTCAGATTCATTGCCTCCCTTTCTCTCTTTTCTGATGGGTAAAAAGAAGACACCAAGTGAAATGCTCATATAAATACAGGCAAAGATGTGGGAAGCAACAGGAGTTTTAAAGGACTCAGATATAAAAGAACTCATTGTGGCATCATTTGAACTTGGAGGGAAATTCTACTCACTATGCTGGCTGGGTATACTGGGAGTTGAAGTTCACATATCTTAAATTTGGCAAGTTTCAGAAATACTCTTGTTGATTGGTGAAATAAACATGCTGCAGAATAGGATGTGCAAGTTTTTTCTGATTGGGTAATCTGATTCCAGTCAATTTTGGTTAATTCTCCGTGGTTATTTCTGTTCCAGAGGTTTATCTTAATTTTTGCCTAACTCACAGCCAAATGTCTATTTATATTCTTGTGCAAGATTCAGGAGGGAAAATAAATATTGTACAGTAAAGTAAAACAATCTGCTAATCTGCTACAGGAAGTTTGCTTGAAAGCTGTAGCTCCTTTTTCCTCTTAACTGATAAATTAATCAAGTAAACTAAAGATAATACACCTACATGCATATCCAAATCTCCATAAAAACCTGTTTCCCATTCTTCTGATCATTTCTGTTGCCCTCTTCGAAATCTATTCCAATATATCTCTTGAAGTTTAATGCAGCATCAAGAAACTAGCCAATACATTGCAGACAATATTGAAACAGTGAAGAATAACATGGAACAATTATGTCTTGTAATTTGGAAATTTTGATTCAACAATACAGTGTAAAACACATTTTCTCACCTCACTATAGTATTGGCAGAGCCTTTCTGGGATTGGAAGTTAAGCAAAGATGACCCAGGTTACTACTTGGATGGGAAATTATCAGGGATTTTTAAGGCTGTAGATCTGACTGTAGTTAAACAACCACCCAATCAAGAGCTCAAAACAGGACAATGGTAACCTACTTGTATGATGTTGCCAAGGAACTACCTAAGGATTACTGCCTGAAGTCACCATTCTTAAATTATTTATGCAAGGCTGTCTTGGGAAAAGAGAGGCAAAATAAAAAGCACTCCATTCTTGGTTTGTCACCTGTTAATATTTTATCCTCCTCACTGAACCGCAGGGCTTCTTCATTCAAACATAGCTGAGAGAACCTTTCTTGCCATCTCAAAATCTTCTTCAACAAATAGTGACATCTTCCCAAAATGATTCTGAAGATGTGCATGAGGGGCAGAAAAGATGATGGGTTACCTTGAACATAATTTCTTTTGATCTAAAGTGGTAAAACTTAAAATGTAATACAATGAAGATGAAGCAACTAGGTGATGTATTCTTTGCGTGTAATTCTACAGGTCATGGTCTCCAACCCTATCTTGCACCCTCTCCATAGCATCTTCTGAGTGCATTGATTATAAAATAGTTATAAAACTGCTGAATTGATGGCATTGTCTTCAAACTTGAAATCTATTTTGAATATTAAATCCTCCCATCCCTGCACAAGCCTCCCCAAAATATTAAATATATGAAGGTGTCACCATATTCTCTATGATCATCATCAAGAAATAGTCCAAAATATGAACTCTGATTACAAAAAGTTGCTCATCCCTTTTGAAGAACATGACTTGAAAGATTTGCCAAGGAATGTCAATCTTGTCAGTTTTACAGATGACAAAGGTAGATTATTGAGGATTCCGAATAGAAAAGGGTCCTTTTTAAAGATAAACACTGATAATCACTTGGATTGAATGAGACTGGAGATTGGTTATCAGTATTCAATTAGTTTCAGTCATTGTTGTCTACAGCAGCCCAAAATGGGATAAATAAATCAATTTCTAAATTGAAAAATGAGGATGCAGTACATAGGCAACCTTTGAAAAAGATATTCAAATATACATGTTTCATGTCAATAGCTATAATTATTAACATATTCCAGCAGCAGGCTCAGTGATTTAAGTCCTAAGAGGCACCATTCATATGCAAAGGAAATTTCAGCTTGCTTGGGAGGAGCCCAAGCAGTAGAGTTAATAAATTTTCTAGGAAATTGCTTAAAGCAGCAAACACAGTGGTCTATCTTGCCTTTTCTGATTCCCACTGCAGATGTTGCTGAAGCTCCATGAAGACATGAGATGCAGAAAACAGTTGTCCAAAAAGTGAGCTTTACAAAATGGAGACTATTTGAATATAAAGATAGATAAAGTAATCCAGGATCCCTTCTGAATATGGTTTTGAATATCTTGGTTATTTATCAACGTTTGTAGTATTACCATTATTTCTTTTTTATTTCTGATATTTTTAGACAGCCCCTCTACACAAAAAAGTTCACAAAGAAACAAGGTTTTGAGATAGAGAGCATTATTCATTATTCAGCGATGGGATACAATAAACCTGGCTTACAAATTGTTTGTCTTAATATCCACTCTTAATGCAGCAACATAAAATTCTGTTTATTTTATTTGCTAAGCTCAAATGTCTCACATAATGTTTTTTTTAAAAACCCTTTATGAACTGCTTATAGCAACATTGGGTTTATTTGGTCAGACGTGGCATGTTTGCTTCTAGGTTTATATTGGGAAGAAATAAATCTTGCTGCTGCCACTCAAAATGATAAACTTAAGATTTTTTTAAAAATATTGATGTTATCTTCTCATTTCTTGGATCTTTATAAGCAATGGTGGCGCAGTGATTAAAATGCAATATTGCAGGCTAATTCTGCCCTTTTCCAGGAGTTTGATCCTGACTGGTTCAGGGTTGAGTCAGCCTTCTATTGTTCTGAGGACAGGTGTTCTCTTACCATTTTCTCACCTATTTTAATTTGTATTCCTAGTCTTTTGCAATTCTGGTTTTGTTAGGCTGGGTTATTTTTTTCCTTCTAGAAGACAGATGCAAAGAATGAACTAAGCAGCTCTGCTTTGTCCCTACTGCCCATCACTTCCTTACCATCTTCTCCCATTAGTGGACCAATTGTTTCCTTGACTTTTTTTTTTCTTACAAGAAAAAATTAAAACTGGATTTAACTACAACATTGTGTGAAAAGGTAGTATCGGATATGTTTCTTTTTCAAAAGGTATAACATCAAAACTCCTCAGAAGTGACTGATTACCACCAGGGTTACCAAAATTTCATTTCATTTCATTTTTCTCTCATTTTGCCTTTCCATCTTTTTTGCTCTTGTTCATAGTCAGCTGCCTGGCTGTCTCTATGTCTCTTAGCTTCCTTAATACAAAGTTTCCAGTTAATTTTTGACATGAATTAGTTGAGCCAAGATAACTTATTATTTCATTCTAAGTTCTGGCCACCAATCTCACTTTTGCTGCAGAAAATTAGACGATTCTGCTTCTGCTACACTTATTAAAAGAAGAAAGAAACAATTGAGGTGGGGGGGAAGGGGGTATTCATAGTTTTGATTTTTTCAGAGCGGCACAGTGGCCTAGAGGTGAAGATGCTCACCTCCCACTTGGAAGGTTGAGTGTTCAATCCTAGGCAGTGGCAGATGTTTATCAGGGCACAAATAGAAAATATCTGCTGGGAACTCTACCTAGGTGTCAGGAAGGGCATTCAGCCAGTAAACTCTCAGTTCCATTCAGTTGTCCCAACTCCATCCCAAATAAAGGGATTAAAGGGTCGTAAAAAGAAAAATATATAGTTTTGATTCTTTTTATTGAGTATGGGTTCATGACTTATAGCGTACATAAATGAGCATAGGCTGCCTAAATCTGTAGTTGGAACTACCTGAGATATTTGAATAGGTTGAAATAAAACACTTCCAAGCCTTCCATCAGGATCTGGCATCATTTTTAGGAGTGCCATGGAGCATCACTTGCCTTCAGAACCTGGCAAGCTGTTTCATGACATCAATTACCTTCCTGCCCTCTGGTAGGTGTCTGAGAACTGCTTAACTGTGCAGCATCTGCCTTGCAGCTCTTAGGGAGAAATGGAAGGGTTTTTTCAAATCTTTTTGTTCTCTGTGAGTTGATGAATCTAACCATGTGATCCTAAAGGAATGTCCACAGGCTATGTCCAGACATAGCTTTGATTGCTTTGTCATGGCCCTCATCTTGAATCTTTTGTGGGCACCACTGTGATCTTCAGTTGTCTTACTTGGTAAAACAACATATGCACTGTATTTTATATTAATAGCTAATTGCAGCGTTGTGCGAGTATTCCTCAGGTTGATAACTAACTAATCATGCCTGCAAATGAATTGTTATGCTGGTACAAAACTATGCTACATACTACCGTATACTGCACCTATCATCTGCACCTCTATAACTGTCTGGTTTGGTTCTGAAACCCAACAAGACAGACACAGACTTCAGAGGATAATTAGAACTGCAGAAAAAACAATTGCTACCAACCTGCCTTCCACTGAGGATCTGTATACTGCATGAGTCAAAAAGAGGGCTGTGAAAATATTTATACACCCCTCACATCCTGGACATAAACTGTTTCAACTCCTACCCTCAAAACGACACTATAGAGCACTGCACACCAGGGCAACTAAACACAGGAACAGTTTTTGCCCGAATGCCATCACTCTGCTAAACAAATAATTCCCTCAAACTATTTACTAAGTCTGCACTACTATTAATCTTCTCATCGTTCCCACCACCCATCTCCTTCCACTTATGACTGTATGACTGTAATTTTGTTGCTTGTATCCTTACAATTTATATTGATATTGTTTCCTGATTGCTTATTTGTACCCTATGACTATCATTAAGTGTTGTACCTTATGATTCTTGATGAACATATCTTTTCTTTTATGTACACTGAGAGCATATCACCAAGACAAATTCCTTGTGTGTCCAATCACACTTGGCCAATAAAAAATTTCTATTCTATTCTACTCTATTCTACTCTATTCTACTCTATTCTATTCTATTCTAATTTAGCCACTTTTGTCATTATAATGGGACTAAAAAGTAATTTTGCAACTAATCCTTGCATTTACAATCTGCAGGTTTTTAAAGCAAAGGAAAACTGAAGTAAAATTGTAAGCACAGTTGTGGTTCCACTTAGTAAGTACTTGGTTTAATGATCAAGTTGCTAGTCCCATCATAAACAAGGACTACTTGTATTTATTTCATGATGAATAAAATCATGTCTGCTACATGCGTCATTTATTTGTTAGATATTCTGTCTTTCCTTCAGGAGCTCCAAGTGATATATACTGTATACAATGCTCCCTCCTCTCTTTTTTCCCAGAGCAACAATCCTGTGTGGAAGTTTGAGGTGAGAGGCTGTGACTGATTCAAAATAATTGAGTGAGGTTTCATGGATTTGAGCCTGGGACTTGCCAGTGCCAGATCCTCCAATTTTTACAGGATCAACTTTTTATTTCTTGTATCGGTTGCCCACACTTCAACTTCAAAAGGCAATTTATTTAGAATTGGATCTTTAAAAAGAACGGTAAATAGTCACTAGCTCAGTTCTACATACGCTTATGCAAACATGGCAGTGATCGTTCTTACTAGTTCTTGTGATTTGCAGTTACACATTTAACCAGCCTTGCCTTCCTAGCATTCAAAAATATTTAATTACCTAGTAAATTACAAGCTGTTCATTCCACAAACAGCTCTAGGTGGTTTACAAAATGCTATCAAAAACTGTCATAATTAAAAGGCATAATTAAAATATATGGCAATAAAAAGTGGTACTGTAAATATTAAAACGTTGGAAAAGAAAAAGATCTGGAAAATGAGCGGGCTTGCTTCAACCTGGTAGCAGTTTGTTCTATAATATGAGTTCTGCCCTGGAGAAAAGTGTCAGCTCTTCAAGACTATATTAACAGAATCCTGAAAGCCTGACTGTGTTTTCTATTCCCTTCTTCTTTTACCAGTCTGAGTTTTTCCTTAATGTTTACTTTGTTTCCCAGGCGTAAAGCATGTTTTTGTATATGTTTCTTTAACCTTCTCTGCATAGATTCTCCAAGGCCATCTCTGTGGCCCTCTACAAAAGCAGAATTCATCATCACTGTCAAAGGTATTCATAGAAAGACCCATAAAAGGACCCAATTGACGTAATAGTGTTGAGTAAGTTGTGCCAAAATACTGAAAGTAGCTTATGTCACTAGGTAGGATGGAGTTGGTTTATCAGCCAGTTAAATGACTGTCCTTCCTGACATTATTTGGTTCTCCTTTGTCCAGAAGAATCTGGTCCAGAAGAATCTGATTTTTATGGGAGAGTATAATTCTATCCAGAAAAGGTATCTGCCCCAAATCAGGAAGACCCATCAATCAGTCTTCCCTTGTTTTCCATGTTGTTTCCATCTATAATGCCTTGACACAAGTCATTGTAACATTGCTTCTCTTCCAATAAGACTCTGAAATCCTTTGCTAAATTCCTTCTTCAGATCTTTGTCTCTCCTGGCTTTGGCTTCTCCCCTCTTTTTGGCAAATTCCACCAGTTTGTTTTCTTCTGTTACTTGAACAACGGGAGTCTTTTTCACATTCATCCCTGACAATTCTTTAAGTTCATTCCATGGTCTCTCTATTTCCCCATCAGTAAGGTACAGGACTTCAAACTGATTCCTGATGTTGTTCTTGAAAATGGGGGATATATGCTCAAAATCATATTGTGGAAACTGATTGGCTTTGTTCTTTTGCTTCAGTTTGACTTGAAACTTGCAGATGAGCAGTTCATGATCTGTTCCACAGTCAGCCCCTGGCCATGTCTTTGGTCTCATAACTGAGCTCTTCCTATTATTACTATATAGTGATAATTTGATTTGATTAATTTGATTTCTGTATAATGTTCATGTGTATAATATCATTTTAGTTGTTGGAAAAATATGCTAGCCATGAAGAAATCAATGGACTGGCAGAAACTAAGAAGCTGTCTGTCCTGTTTCATTTATGTTTCTAGGGCATGCATAATGCTTTTCTTCTGTGTTAGTGATTGGAGCATAAACTTAGACAATTATCACATTAAAGCGTTGTCCATATAATTGAATTGATATTAATCAGTCATTGTCCTTGCAATATCCTTCCTGATTATGAGAGCAATGCCATTCCTTATTTTTCATGTCTTGAGTATGATTTTACTGAAAATGACCAATTCCAGTCCATTTCAGTTTGCTGTTGCCTAAGATGTCAATATGTACAATAGTCAATTTATTTCATTTTTCACTGTGTTGTACTTCCCATGTTCATGCTTCATGTGATCCAGGTTTGCACTGTAATTTTGTCTTTGCAACTTCAATCCTGGAACATTGCATCCATCCATCCTCATGAGGAGGCACAACAAGACTCCAGGGGACAGAGGGATATTGAGGAGCTATTATATCAAGCTGCCAGGAGATTCTGTTACTCTACCACAGGAGTCCTCAAACTACAGCCTGCGGGACAGATACGGCCCACCGATGCCATTAATCCGGCCCACACAGGACCACGAGGCTGCCCTGCCCACATCGCCCCACCTACCCGCTGGCCTCCATCTGCCTTCTGGAGGCCAAAAACTGGACACGTGGAGACCCCCGGAGGCCAAAACTGGGCCCGTTTTGGCCTCCCCAGCCTCCAGAGAGAGAGAGAGAGGAGGGAGGGACACACATACACACCAAACAGAAGTCCCTCACTCCCCCCCAAGGCAGCTACATCCCTTCACTAACCTGCTTTCCAACCTAAGAGCATAACAAATTGAAATTTAATTTGTGTGTATTGTTTAATAGACTGCTAAATTGGCCATGCCCACTCAGCCACACCCACCCATCACATGACCACCCAGCCACACCCACCCAGCAGGTCCGGCCCCCCCAACAGTCTGAGGGACCGTGAATTGGCCCCATTTAAAAAGTTTGAGGACCCCTGCTCCTCCAAGTCAGTGTAGAAAACTCTTTTGGACCAGTCACTCCATCACTCTAGCCTACAGGATTGTTCAGTGGCAATAACTTTGGGGGAGAAATAAGATTCAAACGAAGTAAACTTGAGTGGATGTCATAACTAGTCTGATCCTCACTGAAATTGATCTTTACTTCCCACAAGATGGGTGGTGGTGGGGATACATTTATTTTTAATTGAATTTAGCCTAAGCAGAAATCTAAGAGTTTCTTGCTCTGGATAGAATGCACTGATAGTCCTGCTCTGTGAGGACAGCAGGTTAAAATGTCCCGCCATTTCTAGTGTTGTTTTGAGCGAGCCACCTGAACAGTAAGATAGGCTACACGTTTATTCTACAATTTCTGAAAACCCGTTAACCCTGCTATTTTTATTATTATTGCTGCCCGCCTTCATTTTTCATGAATCTGTAGTTTAAAAATCTTGAGGGTTCCCCCTCCCCCACCCTAATTACTCTCATGTCAACTTGACATACAATACTTGGAATCCCTGTTTTTAAATCTCCATCACATTGCTTTGTGGTGGAGTGTCTGAGATTTTGGTCTGAGTGACTGGCTGTATTTTTAGACAATGATGTTGTTTCAGCTGCTTGTGTGAAAATATGAAACTTTCTCTTCATGAATGAACATAATTTACTGGCTTCAAAATGGCAGAATTCCTCCTTCTGTCCCCCCCACCCCACTAGGTCACAAATTTGGTTTCAGCTTTAGTTACTGTATTCCCAACTACTGTGTTAGTTGCCACTAGGAACAATTAGTCCTTTATTTTAGTTTGGGACCTCACTTAAGAGCAGTAGATTGAATACAGATAACTCCATATATTTAAAGCTGGAGCCTCTATGGGGATTGTCATAAATAATTTAGCTTAAGTGAATGCTGAAATTAGTTAAGGCTCCACGTTGCTTGGCTCCAAGTAGTCTATTTGCGGCCAAGTATGTAGAAGGGTCCTTTGGCGGAAGCTCAGTCTTTCCCATCATCTCTCACCCTCCCTCAACACAAAAACTCAAATGGAAAACAATATAATCTTCTTTAAGCCACAAACATCTGTGATCCCTGGGATTTAAGAGAGTTTAGTTCTTTTAATTGCTGCAAGTGGAACAGATGGAAAGAGCCGAAAGCTCCAAGGCAACCTAATGAATGAGGGTGTTTGTGTACTCCAGGCAAGAATGGTAGATTGTAAGGAGGAAATTAGCAGCGTAACTGTATTATCTTGCAAAACTGTGGGCTCATCATTCAGCAAAGT
Organism: Ptyas mucosa; assembly: GCA_012654045.1. Taxonomy (NCBI): domain Eukaryota; kingdom Metazoa; phylum Chordata; class Lepidosauria; order Squamata; family Colubridae; genus Ptyas; species Ptyas mucosa. The sequence goes on from WNWU01000005.1 coordinate 10,409,486, forward strand.
AAGTGCTTACTATATTTAGAAAAGCTAACATGGTCTGAACCTGTTTCAAGCACCAATTCAGTCATGACAATATACAGATGCTTTTGATTTTGGGAGCAGGATTTGATTTTTCTATTTGCAGCTGCTCTTTTAAAGAAAGCAAAGGGAACCACAACAAAGGTAATGATGATGGTACCACAAAGGCTATCATGACCCCATCTTCTCCAACCTGGTACACACTGTATGTTTGGAAATTAAGATCCTTTATTCTTGGCAACAATTGAGGGAAGGAAGGCAAGAAATAGGTGATTCCTATGCAAGAGGTGGTGATTTTTAATTGGCTTAGTGGACAACCACTTAAGTATGAGCCAGCAGTGTGCTGCAGCTGCCAAAAAAGGCCAATACAGTCCTAGGCTGTTATTAACAGAGGGATACTATCAAGATCACGTGAAGTGATAATACTGCTTTATAGTGCAGTGATCAGACCACACTAGGAGTATCTTGTCCAATTTTGGTCACCACAATACAAAAACGATGTTGAAATTCTAGAGTGCGGAGAAGAGCAACAATGATCATTAAGGATTGGAAACTAAACCATATGATGAAAGGTTGTGGGACCTGGGAATGTCTAGTCTAACAAAGAGAAGAACTAGGGATGACATGATAGCAGTCGTCCAATATTTGAAGATCTGACACAGAGGAGGGGGACAACCTATCCTCCAAAGCACCTGAGGGCAAGACAAGAAGTAACAAATGGAAGCTTAACAAAGAGAGATCCAACCTAGAACTAAAGAAATTTTCTGTCCATAATTAATTAATGAGCGGAATGGTTTGTTTCCAGAAGTTGCGAGTGCTTCATCACTGGACATTTTAAAGAAGGGATTGGGAAGCCCTTTGTCCAGAATGGTATAAGGTCTCCTGCTTGAGCAGGTGGTTGGACTAGAAGATCTCCAAGGTCGCTTCCTATTCTATTATTCTGATTTCTTTAGTAGTCTGGATAATACATGGAAAAGCAGGGCTGTTGCAGTTTTTTCTAGCTCTATCTTCTTTCCACTACAGATAGTCTAATGATCAAGCCAGCCTCATTCTTCTACATCTTTAAACCTATAACCATGTTACCAATTGGATAATTACATTCCATCCTAAGAATTGAAGATGAATTGTTTTGTGCCATCCTAATGTCTGGCAATGACCCAGCAAACCACTCAACGGCCTCAGGAAGCGTGATCCACGCAGAGTATGAATCAAGTTTAATCTGCATATCAGGGTTTTGTTTTTTTAAAAAAATGCATGTGTGTTCATCACAAATTCAGTCTAAATTTAAAGGGTTTTTTTTCCTGGCTTGTTTTAAAAGTCGTTTAAACACTTGCAGGATTATCTGTGCATTCATAGTCACCTGTAGTCTGCAATTTTTTTTTCTGGAAATCTGTTCATACTCCAGGACCATTCAAAGGGTGTTCATTGTAAAGTGCATAGCTAAATGTCTATGGAGATTCTCAGTCATCTAGGTCATGGTTGTCCCAAACCGTGACCTGGATGACAACTGAGTTGGACAACTGAGAATCTCCATAGACGTTTAGCTATGCACTTTGGGATGAACACCCTTCGAATGGTGCTGGAGTATGAATGGATTTCCAGAACAGCCCCCCTCCCCCTCCCCCAAACTATAGGATTCTAAACTATAGGAACTGAGGACATAGATAAACCTCCAAGTGGCATCAATGACTGTCAGAAAAAGGGCTAATGACCACATGACTGCAAGGAATATAAATCGTTCCATTCTCCACAATTCAGTCAGAACTGAAGAAGCTTCTTGGATGAGAAACGAAACATCTTTAAGCAAAGCAAGAAAGTCCAGCTGCCTTTTGGAAGAAAACACCTTTGGGACAACCACGACCTGGATGACTGAGACTCTCCATTGATACTTGTTTTAAAAGGATAATGTAGGTTCTCTGCCTCTCACTCCCAGATCTGCAGATGCAAAACCACTGTTGTTCAAAGCATTTTCCTGGTCATTCAGTAAAATAATGCTTCCATTTCTTGGGAATAATCATAAAAATGTCTTAATCACTCAAAAATGCTCAGAGTCCACTAAATAAATTGTTAGATTGCATTTATGGGATAACTTTGGGGACCTTTTAAACTGATTTTTAATACTGTAACACACACTGCCTAGCAATTCTACTGAAAGAAAGCTTTGAAATAAGTATCATGTCAGAGGGAAAAGGCCATAATAATGATAATAATAGTAACAACCCAAAATAACTGCAAATCTTTGCCTGTGCATCTACCGGGAGAGTTCCTAATATTTCACAAATATTATTGCTCACTCTCCATTGCTATACTCTGCCTATTCCTATTTCTGTTGAAAAGGGCCATTATTTTCTAAGGACCATGGTGTCATTTGTTTTTACTAGTTCCCAAGCGTGAGTCTTGACGTTGCAAGTACCGGTATATCCTCAGGCCAAGTCTAAATGCCCGTTTTAAATTCTCGAATTACTCAGCAGAATAAAGAACTTGCTGTCCGGTTAAATTGGTTTGCTGGATCATAATTATTAATATCCGATATTATCCAATATTAAGAAAGTGCGTCGAATGGCATTTAAAAAAATAAAAATAAAAATTCACAATCAAGTCAAATGTTTTCTCACGGGTTGTGGTAGAGAAAACCCGATCCCCACCCCTCTCTCGTTCCGTGGCAATTCGGCTAATCTTTCTAAAAGTAGCACCAGGCTGGGGATTTTCCGTAGCGATCCTCTTCGCGCTGTCCGTGTCAGTTTTACGGTGCCAATGTAAAGCAACGCATGGAAGTGGGTCCCTTATATGGGATAAATTCCAGTTCCGCGGTCTTAAGTACCCGCCACATTTTCTTGGTTTTTTCAATGACGATCCGCAGAGCGAGGTCCATGGAGGAGGAGCTGATTTTAACTTCAGCGTGGAAGCTTGAGAGATACCTCCCATCTCTTGCCACTTTTCGGTTGTCGGGCACGCTGGTTTTCTCCCTGGGAGAACTTGCGAAGGGCAACGCTCTGCATCCCGAGCGCTTTCAACCCGCTCGCGCCGGGCAAATCGGCGGCAATATTCGTCACCGAGGCAACGCGGGAGCTCCTCCTCCATCTCCTCCTCCTCCTCCGTTCTCCCGTTAGCCTTCGGGGCCAGTTCTCGCGAGGCTTGCCAACTGGAGGGGCCGCCATATTGTGTGACACTATTTTGATTTGGACTTGGCTGGCTGAGACACGCAGCGAGCGGAGGAGGAGGAGGAGGAGGAGGAGAGGAGGAGGAGGAGGGACGGGAGCGACTGGGAAGCCGGAGCGGTTCCAGGCGAGGTCGGGAGAGGCGGTGACGGCGGCGGCGGCGCCTGGAAGACCCTCCCCCTCCCCCGCCAGCCATCCCGCCTTCCCCCGCCGCCCCTTCCGCGCTGCCCGCCACAGCAGCAGCAGCAACCCCGGCACGGACCCCCCCCTTACTCCCTCCCCCGGTGGCGGCGGGAGGCGGCGACGGCTCCGGAGTGGCTCAGAGGGGTCGCCTGTCCGGCTGGAGGCGGCGGTGGCGGCGAGTGCCGCTGCTGCGGGGGACGGAGGAGGAGCCCGCGCGGAGGAAGGGTGAGCGAAGTCGGCTCTGGCGGCCGCTCCCCCGAAGGGGCTGTCCGCCAGGCGGCCTGGAGGGAGCGCGGGGTCCCCGCTGCCTGTCTGGGCCCGGCTGGCCGCGGTGCCCGGGAGCAGGAGGGGCGGAGGGGGGGGCGTGTGCAGGCAGGGCTGGGCGGCGGTGGCCCCGCTGGGGAGAGGAGGAGCCGGGCTGAGCTTCCGCGGTCTGCCGGGGAGCTGCGCCGTTCGGTCCGAGGGCTGGGAAAAGCTCCTGCCCATCCGCCGACCCGACTCCTCCTCGGAGCCCCTTCGGAGGCGTCCCGGGAGGCGAGGGGCCTTTTTTGGCCTCCTTGAATTGGAAAGATTTTTTTGCGCTGGTTCAGTTTTCTCTTGGGCGTCGGATCTGCTTGTCTCTGTGCTTCTCCTTCTCCCTGAAGAAGAAGAAAAAAAAAAAGAGGTCCCGCTCTTGACTCCCAATTTGATGGATATGTAGGAAGTGTGAGCTTCCTACATATTATTATTATTATTTTTAAAATCACCTATTGTGCATCTTCCGCGAGAGTTCCTACATATCCATCTGCGAGAGAAATATTGGAATTCGGACAGTACTTGAGAGGCCATATTTTTGTGGCATCCCCAGCCAGACTTCATGTTCCAATTCAAATTGGATTTTCTAGCGTAGAATCACCTGTTCTAATTGTTATATTTTACTACTGTTATTCAGGAGCTGAATATTCCAAGGGCTGCTCTACATTCAGTGCAGTGTAATAATCTATCCTGAATGTGACTAACTCATGTGTGACAGTGACCAGATCAGCTTTCTCCAGGAAACTAAAGTGAACAAAACACACACACAAATATTCCAGTCATTGGGGGCTACATCAGAATCCAGGAGCAAGCAGTCTCAGACCCTAAAACTGATTTTCTAGGGAAATGCAGTGATGTTAAGATTCAACCCATAAAGTGTCATGATCTTTACTACTGTCCAGTAGCCTTTTGTTTTTAACATCAAATCTTTTGCTGCTACCAATCAATTTCTACTGTTTCCTATGTTCAGATTTAAAGAGATAATATAGTGAGGTATCATCAGCATATTGGTATAGTAGTCCAGGTCCCTAGACAGTCTTTTCCAAAAATGTCTTGTAGATAGCATGGGTAGATATTAATTCTTGTAAATAGAAAAATGAAACTACCTATACTAGATGAACTTGAATTTAAATGTTAATACGATGGTAACAAGGAATGCTAAGAATTATTGAAATTATATGGAAGTTACTTTTTCGTGTATTAGGTTTAAAGAGATTCTTCCCTTAATGCCATTGCTTGGAAACTATTCTCACACAACAGTTGAACTACTACAAAAACAATACCATCCCACCCCCAAACTGTTATTTTGAAATGTATGGTAAGTTGTCACAAGAACCAATATGGAAGTAGTCACTCTGCACAATATTCCTTTTTTAAAAAAACCAAATTGTCTTTTAAGATGCACACCAATCTTTATTTTAATACTGACATTTTTGTACATGTGTACTATATATCAAAAGAAAGCACACTATCTTCTGTAGGTACATGAGAAAACAGGTACAAAACTCTATAAAATACTTAAAAATAATTCTTGGAGCGGCACTTTCAACAACTATCCTTTTTATTAAATGTTTAATAAAACAAACATTTCTTAGAACGTTCATCGGTATATTTATTATGAAATGCTTCATTGTGTAAGTGCTAATTTTAGTGAAGTTAGTTCTGGATATAAATCTATGGTGCAGATATATATATTGGGGTCATATATTTTTGGATGACAGTATTTTCTATGTACAGGTTAATTTTAGTTAGCTAAAAGCAGTTTTTACTTATTTGAACAGCTGGTTTGCTTCTTTTATCAAGTGTATTTTTTGGAGGAGTTCTAGAAAGCCCTATAAGTGAACTGCTCAACAATTCTGATAAATCAGAATTAAAATGTTACTTCAGCTTGATACAGGAGGATGGATAACGCTGAGGCAATATCATTGACAAAGTATGAATACTGTGGGATTTATAAAATGTTTGCTCACAAGAGTAGGATTTCTGATTCGGGTAGAACATATTGCTTACTCCAGATTTTTATTTGAGTCACTTACAAAAATGCCAACTTTTAAAATTGTGATTGTAAACTAAGGTTAGATTTTACTAGGAAATTATACATTTAAAAGGAATCAGTGAATGTGGTATCTTTTTATATAAATTTTAGATCTTAAGATTTTAGGAAGCAATATTTAGGTCTTGATTAGACTGCAGATAGTTTTGCTCATGGTATGTGAACACTAGTTACTGTATTTTTTTTGTAAATGTAAGCAAAGTGGTTTTTAAAGATACGTTTGCAATGGCTATTCTAGGCTGCATAACAAAATTAACAATTGTATAAGACTACAAATGGTTTCTGCATATTTTCATAAATAACTTCTTTAATAAAACTCTTTTGAAAATTTGAAAAAATATACTTCTTATAAATTTAGTATCCATTAACTTTGGTACATATAAAGAGGCTTTTAAATTGAATGTTTAAATTGGGGACAAGTCATTTCTTTCAACTTAGTTATATCTTCTGGTTTTGGATATTTTCCACAATGTTGTGGCCAAAATATATTTTAGATCAAATACATAATTAACATTTCTTAGTAATACATATATCGGGCTTAATATGAACCAGCAATAATTTACTACATAACAAACTATAAAGTCTCAGTTTCAATGGTATAAACTTCTATTCAATGAGGAATGTAGTAAAATTCCTACAAAGATATTCCATAAGTCCTAGCCTGAAATTCCATTTCTGGATTAGTTTAACGATATAAAAAATTCATTGCTCTCTATTTCCAATCACTTAAGGGACAAATTATCTTGAGTTAAGACGTAAAAATCAAAAGAAAAGCAGTTATCTCTTTGAATAACTGTGACATTCTAAACTGAAGCATTCCACATAGCAATATACATTAATCTGGTTATTAGAATTATTAAACTATCAAGCATTAGACTATTTTCTACATTTAATACTACTTTGAACTAGAAAGTTGGTAGTGTACAAATCTATTTTTCCTGAATAATTGCCTCTTGAAGACAATTTTTTGAAACTAGTTTAAATTTTACAAAAACAAAACATTTTTGTTATTAAATATGCTATTAAGTTTCCTGTACCGGTAGTAATAACCTTGCAATATAGGTTGGTTTGAAAGAGTGAGTTATTTACCCAGAGTAATCCAATGAGATTCATTGGTTGAGGTGGATTTGAACATGCGTCTTCCTGGTCCTACTCCAACACTCTAATTATTGTATGGTATTACATGTCCTTTAAATATTTTATTTTGAAGCATTGCTAGCCATATAAAACAATCTACCTATACTTGTTTTATAGAAAACAAAGCTAAAATAATTCAGTTAATTCAGAATTTACAGTTTATAAATATAAAAGTAGCTATGTCTAAGATTTTTATTACTCTTAAGTACTATTTCTTTTTAAACTTCTCTTAATATTTATTTCTCTAGTAAATGCACTATAAAGGAAGCTAGCAAAAGAGTTTCAAGATTAGGGTAATCCTTAGTTGGTAATTTTTCTGTTGTTGATCCAAATAATATTTTTCCTAACTTCTCTGATTAATATCGATTTTAGGTAAGAATTTCATTAATGCAAACATAATTGTGATAAAATTTCAAACGATATGAAGAAACCAATAATTGAAACGGTTGCTAAAAATTCCAGATTTCACACTTAGGAAATATCTTTTTGCTCAGAACTAGTGAAAGTAATGAGTTGAATTTATTGTTGATTTTCACTTTCTTCTGCCAGAAGGATTTCTTGTGGATATAGATAGCTCCCTGTCTTTCTGCTACATGTCAGTGATTTAAGATTTGTTCTTTTGGAAGTTTGGAGTAGTTAACCAACAGCATGCACAGAAGTCATTCCTTGTGACAGTAGATTTCACCCATTCTGAACTGTAGTTGGAGGAATTTATTAAAGACCAACATATCTTCTCCCTTCCTCCATTGTTAACCTGAAGTTTTTTATGGCTATCTCAATTTAACACACATAAACACACTTAATTTAAGCACCCCCTTTTTTTTCAAAACTGAACAAAGTTTGTTTTTTTTTAAATTTGATTTATATGCCGCCCTTCTCCGGAGACTCAGGGCGGCTTACAATGCGCTAAGCAATATCCTTCATACTTTTGTATATTTATACAAAGTCAGCTTATTGCCCCCACAAACTGGGTCCTCAATTTACCTACCTTAGAAAGGATGGAAGGCTGAGTCAACCTTGAGCCTTGGTGAGATTCGAACCTGCAATAATTGCAGGCAGCTGATGTTAATAACGGCTTTAGACCATTGTACTATCCAAGGCTCTTTTCACATGTATTTACTTGAAAAGTAATCTCATTTGATAATTGATAATAATAATGTGCTAAGATTTATGTATGATTAAACTTACTTGTGAATGAATGTGCTTTGTATTTGGCTGCATTATTTGTGTGTGTGTGTATGTATATATATGTATGTGATTATTTGGCAGTCTTATGAATGTCTATTGTACTATGAAGCTAGGTTTAGTAACTACGATGTCAAGGTATATTGGTTGTCCAAATACATGATTTTTTAAAAAAATACTTTTATGAAAATTGCATACAGAATCCCCCTCTTCAAAAGCCATAATTCAAATTCTACAAGGAAATCACATTGCCTTGAAAATAAAACAGCAATATGAAAAATTGTTCTGATTCAAATCTAAGCAAAGATGTTGATAAATGTTTGCTTTTTTTCAATGATAGACAATTTATAAATAATAACAAAGGTATGTATGGAACTGGATGTTTACCTTTGTTTTTATTAGTATTCAGTATGAAAAATACTGCTTTAAATAATTGAAAATTGTAGAAAAGATGAAAGATAATACTTTATTTCTAATTTTTGCTTTAATTAATAATGTAAACTTAACTTGTGTTAGATAATCAGCATTGCTGTCTAGAAGTTTATTTAAAATATACACCCCCCACCCCCACCACCTCACAAATAAACCTGTTACTTGCCTGTAACCATTTGGAGCCAATAATTAGGGCAGAACCCATAAAAAGTATTTATACTGAATGTCTGAGTACAGCTGTTATTGTGTTATGTAATCTAAATTTTGTATAATTTGAATAAAAGTTATTGTATTTCTAGTTTTTTTCCTTGTTTTTCATCATAAAATAACTTTTCCAAACTGAATCCTTTTTAGGAAAAAAAATTTTCTGTGTGAGAAGCTTTAGTACATGCATATTCGGAGTTGCTCACTGGTTATGTGTGATAGAAGTGCCCCAATTTCTCTTTCCTTGAGGCCAGAACTAGGCTTTGTGTAGCATATTGAGGCCTAAGTTTAAAAAGTAGGCAGGAATAAGTCCCAAATTTGGAATGTATTCAGAATTCCCAAGAGATGAAATAGTGGACTCACTATGACTGATCTATTTTTCAAAAGCATTATAGTCTAAAAAAGGTTGTGCACTTGGTCCAGGACATATATTTATCATCGTAGAGAGCTAGTTTGGTGTAGTAGTTAAGGCATAAGGCTAGAAACCAGGAAAACATGAGTTCTATTCCTGCCCTTGGGCACAAAGCCAAGGGCAGGAGTAGACCTTAGGCCAGTCACTTTCCCTCAGCCCTAGGAAGGAGGCAATGGCAAACCACTTCTGAAAAATTGTGCCAAGAAAACTGCAGGGACCTGTCCAGGCAGTCTCCAAAAACCAGAGAATTATCAAGATGCCATAGTAATGTATGCTTATAAAACTTGTTATTGGAATGGGCTGGGCATATATGCTTTGGTAGTTTAAAATAAGGTAGTAAAGTTAATAAATGCTTCCATAAATGCTTTATCAAACAAATCTTGCAAATTTGTAAGTTTATCATAAGTGCATGAAAGGCCCAAGAGAAAGAATAAATGTTATTTTTGCATAGAATTTCAGGTGGGAGAGGAAGATTGCAACTATATGATTGACAACAATAAGACCAATTAAATCTAATTTAACTAAGGGATATAGGGATCAGGTTCCATACTAGAACTAGATGCTAGAGAAAGTTGCTTGAAGGATACTGTTTTAAGCATATGCTACAATGTCATGTTTGTCTAGACATGTAAATCAGCCAATTAGATACTTGAGAATGTTAGTGTAAGCAGCAATATTTGATAAAATGCACAGAGCAATTATTTCAAAATACGCTTTGGGCTGTTTATAATAGAAATACTAAAGCAGCATTTAATTTTTTTGTACCAAATATTGGGTGGGTCTTTATTACATGTCTTCTTAAGAAAAATACATTATTAGGAGGACATTTACAACATGTAGAGTTTTCAGCAAATTTGGATGCGTTTTAGAATTCCATTTGATCATGGCTGTTGATATTGTAGCTTCAGTTGGTTGTAAATGACTCATCAGTGTGCATCAGTGATTTTTCTTGTCAGAAATAATTGTGACTTATGTTTGAAACGGATGTTAATCTAAGTACATAAGAAGAGCCCTTCTAGATCAAAGCTCATCTATTCAAGTATTCTGTGTCATGCCAACTAAGTGCATTCAAAATATTTAGAAACATGCACACAGGGATAAATCTCTTCCATTTTGCCTTCATAGCAGTTGGTATTTAAGGTATGTTTCCTGTTATTCAGAAGGTAGTAAACTGTCACTGAGAGAGTAACCTTTGGTATCCAATTCTTCCAGTTCCCCCTTTAAAATTATCTGCATTAGTGTCTCCCTTCACATCTGAAAATGGCAAATTCTAGTTTAATTGAATGTAAACAAATACCTATCCTAAATCTTTCTGTATTCCAGAATGCTTCAGATCTACAATATATATATAGTTCGATGTGGTCAATTAAGTATTATATTCCAAATGGGGTTGATTTATTTATGGAATCACTGTGTTGGCAATTTTATTTTTGCTTCCCTTCATAATGATTTCAAACTTTAGGTTCTATTATCTTGGAAATTATCATTTTTTAAAAAATGTATGGAATGTTGATATTTTATATTTCCATCATCCTTTCCTGATTTATCTATGTGAACTATTAATCTTCCACTGTGCATCAAAATTTGATATGATTACTGTGAACAATTTTTATATCTATAAATTTTGGTGCTTAGCTTCGCCAGGAACACTTTGCAAGAGAATTTGTTAAAACCTTTTGAAAATTGATGTACTCAATTTCTATTAGTTGCCACTGTCTGCATGCTTGCTAATATCCTAGAAGTTAGTCAGGCAATGTGTAGCTTTGCAAATGGCAAGTTGGTTTGTTTCTTATGATTCAGTTGTTTCGAGTCAAAAGTAACATATTTTAGTTCACTATGAAGATGATAAGAAACTATCTTTTTAGTGGCAATAGATCGTAGTATAGTATCGGATAGCATCGCTATTGTGGGAAAATGTTTAGTGAATCTAGTGTCTGTTGCATTACTTCCAAATATGGATCAACATGTGTAGATATAACTGGTAATATTGTTCTCATAGCGAAACTTCTGTTTACAGTTTTTAGTCTGTATAACCCACTCCAGCATGGCATGTACTTGAGACTATGCAGGTGACTATTTGTGTATTGGATTCATGCCAGTTCTGGCTGGTGAAAACCAACAGAGATAAATTGAGTTTTAATACTGACCAGGTTGGTCTATGTAGCTTAAAGAATAGGAGTGCTCAATAACCTCAAATTAGATAAAAAGTTGATAATAATTGCACAATCTTCTTACAGTTTTGTTTAATGGTTTATGGGGATGTGAAGATGTTTGAGTATCTTTTCTCCGTAAATCAAGAGTAATCTGATCTGTATCTTTCATTAAGATTTTACTGTTTGATTGTTCTGCAACATTCAGATAAACCATGATAAGATTTAGGAGCAGGAAACTTTAACGCAATCTGTTCTGAATCACAAGCCACTTACGGGGAACTTGGCTATTCAGGATGATAAAGTACACATAGTCCTCAACTTGTTTGTAAACCACCCGGGGTCACTTCAGTGAGATGGACGGTGTAGAAATTTGATAAATAAACTCGCAACCACTATTGGGACCTGAATTTCAGTCAAAAAGCAATGTGGTTGTAAAGTGAGGTGTTTACAACCACAACAACCTGGCAGTTATTGTTGCTATCCTTAAACAAATTTTACTGGTAGTTAGCTGAGCACCCATCCGAACTATTCCAGTACGAAATGTTTAATATGCTATATACTTTTCCTAGGCATTACATATAACACCTAGGCATTCTGCAGAATGATAAGAACTATTTAGGCATGAAAAGAGAGTCATGAAAAGGGTTAGAGGTAGGGTTAACCCCTAATCCTTTATTGAAAAGATGTATATGAAAATGAAACAAATGCATAAATAAAGTACAGGATTTCTTACTGGAAAAAAAAAAGAGAGACAAAGACCAGTATTGACCTACTTGCAACAAGGAAGGCTAGAATGGAATTTTAGCAGGAGTATTTTATACTTTGCCAGTTTGCTTTTTGGCATTGCATAGAATGCCTAGGAGATGTGTGAAATACTGTGTTTCTGATTTTTTTTTTTAAATTTGATTTTGATGTCCCATTTTTGGCATTTTATAGATTTTCTAGGCATTCTATAAGATGGCTCTTTTCACACACTGATGGTGATACTGTATATAAATTCCTTCATCATCACAGTGTAAACAAGTTTAGTAACTTACCACCTTCTCTTAAAATACAACAAATGATTTCTTCCCACATCCCATCTCTTACCTATAAACAAATCTGAAAAGCCTTGTCATTTCAGCAGAATGTTGTACTCCATTAAGAGTTACCAGACACAACATATTTATTTTAATCTTTATCAGATAAACCAACTTTAAACAGATAAACAGATAAAACAATACCAATAAAGGTGAATATTTATTGTTTTCTTGCAGACATTTCATTACCCAAACTAGGTAACATCATCAGAACATGCTCAGAAAAACAGTAATTCTGATTGGATACTTTGTTGACTGTTCAGTTTGAGAGGCGTTTTCAGAATTCTTCCATTTTAATTGTTTCTGTATAACATGGTATTATGGGGAAGGTGATCTTTTCAGTGCTTTTCTTAACAGCAGTTTGCTTACAAATGTAATGTTATATATGTAGTACCCCAGGATTCAGAACAATATCTATTAAATCTGTCTTTAGGTTGAATTAGTATATAAATCAGAACCCACAAAGTCAGAATTACAAATGTTGCCTTTTATTAAAAATGGCAAATGGTGGTGTCTTTCCTCAAGCCAACGAATCACTGAAGCTGTGCAATTTTTTTCACTGAAAACAGTCCCTATTTTTGAAAAGTATGGGTTTAGTATGAATTGTCCAATGATCAGGCATTTTTAAGCCCAGGACTGCCTGTACTAGTCTCAACATAGATCTTGTGAGTCCTAATACCTGTTTTCTTCTTTGGTACAAACTACTCACTTTATTTTTTGGCTTTGGTCAACTGGATGATTCATACACATGATCCTTTTGTCTTATTCCATGTGGTGTTGTGTGAAATCCTATGGTTTTTTCCCTATGCATAGTCTACATATCGGTAGTCTTAGCTGAAGAAACATAAATCAAGCTAAAATAGTGGATGGACTAGTATAAAAGAGAAACTAGGTTGTTTGTTAAGTGGAACTTGTTTAAGACAAGTTATATAACACAATATAAAATGAAACAGATGTAGTTATTTTTCCTAGTTGAGTATCTGCAGAATACTTTAATTTCAAAAATATGTAGCATCTATGTTTTGCAGCACAGAATGAAAGATTTATTCAGTTTTCTCAGCTTATATTTTAGTTACAAACTATCACATTTATATTAAAAAAATTGCTTAGTGGGAAGTTAAAATATATAAGTACAATAAAAACAATGTACAAAAAAAGTAGTAAAATATTGTTTAATTGTGTACCATTAAGTTGGCGTTGACTCTTAGCAATCACATAGATATATTTTTCTCCAGAATGATTTGTCACCAGTACAGTTCTTCAGTCTCCCAATAATGCATCCATTACTACTGTAATCCATTTGCTTTGTTGCTGGTTTTCCTGTCTTCTCTTTTCTTCCAACTTTCCCAGTATTAGACCCTTCTTCAGAGAGCTAGGTCTTCATATTTCTGAAATAGGATAATTTGAGCCTGGCCGTATGCCTCATGTGGCAGTTCTGAGCTGATCTGCTTGGTGATCCATTTGTTTGTTTTGTTGGCTGTCCGTGATTTTATCAGGAGTCTTCTCCAGCATCCAAATTCAAAAGTGTCAATACTCTTCTGCTGCTTCCAACTTTTATTTCCATAGAGCAGTGTTAGCGAATCTTTTTGGCACTGAGTGCCAAAACAGGAGTGCATGTGTGCATGCACGTGTGCCGAAAACTGGAAGAGCAGGCCCCCAGTGTGCATGTGTGTGGTAGGAAGACGATCTTCTGGTTTCCGGTGCGTACATGTGCACCAGCCACCTGGTGTTCTGGTTTCTGGCATGCACACGCAAAGACCAGCTGGCCGTTGCGCATGTGTGCACCGGAAACCGGGAGATCATCTTCCCAGCATGCGCACTGGGCAGCTGCTCTTCTGGTTTCTGGTGCTCCTGTGCATGTGAAGACCAGCTGGCTGGTGGGCCAGAACCTGGAACAGCACCTGGCGATGGCTCGCATGCCCAGAGAGATGGCTCTGCCATAGGTTCACCATCACGGCCATAGAGTGTCACTGGGAATATTATGGCTTGCATGATTTTGATTTTTGTAGCCATAGACACATCACTGCATTTGAATAACTTCCAGTGGCTGCTCTACCAAGTGCTAGTTAGTGGTGTATCTGAATCCTTTACTGTTGAAGGTTGATCATAAAAGGTTGAAGCTATCCATCACTTTGCTATATTCATTGTTGATTCTAAACCTGTTTGTTATATTGTCATTAGTTTTATCTTATTTATATTTAATTTTAGAACCTTATTTTCATTTTGTGTCTTGACGTTTAATATTAGACTTTGCAGATCCTTTGTTCAACTAACAGGGTAGTGTCATCAAAATAGTATAGATTATTAATATTTCCCCCTGTTTTAAAACCTTGCTCATCATCTTCCAGTCTAGCCTCCCTTAATATATACAGTATATTCAGCATATATACTGTATATGAATCAGATTGAATAAATAAGGAGAGAATATTCAGCCTTGTTGCATTCTTTTGCAAAGCTGGACCCAGGCTATTTTACTATGTTCTTTCCACATTGTGGTTTCCTGACTTGTATATAAGTTTCTTATGAGGACATTGAGATATTCTGGGATTCCCATTTTTTAGTACATTCCACAACTTGAAGCGACTAATACAAAGACTTTTCTATAATCAATGAAGAACATAATGACTTTTTTTGGGTATTTTGGGTGACTTTTTCTGCTATCTAGCATCCCTCAGTAATTATATCACACATTCTGTGGTCTTTTCTAAAGCTCATTTGAAATCTAATCTGCATTTGATGATCCCCTAAGCATTATTTTATTAGCATGTGAAATTAAGGATAATTTATGATAGTTTGCATACCCCATTGAGTCTCCTTGGAATGTAGATTAACTTCTTCCAATCCGCTGACCACTGTGTTGTTTTCTAAATTTGCTGGCATAGTTAGATTGAACCTTTACTAATTCATCTTCTGTGCTTGCCATATTTCAGTGGGTATTACTGTAATCTTGGTAATAACTAGACTGCTGATCTAACTTAATCTTTTAGAATTAAAGTTTGTTGTAAATAAAGAATATTTTCTAGGGTTTGTGGGATGTTGACATTTCTACTGAATAGAATTTCAGTAAACTTCCTTTTTATGCTTTCATTGTGTAGGAAGTAGATGCATCTTGCATTTCCTGTTACATTTGAGAAATCCTCAATTGATTTGAAAGACTTTCCTTATCTTGCTTGAACTAAGTGTAAGAAGATTGATATAATTTAGAGTTGGACAATGCAACTTACTCATTTTACTCACTTAGTCACCAACATTCTTTTATGATGATGATTACTTCACTTACACCTCATTCTTCCTTTAGATAATTTGATAGTTTGCATATGATTTCCGTGCAGTTTCCTAGTATGGCAGATGTAGAATTGCATCATATAATGTTAATGTAGTTTCTCTGCTTGCAAATCAATATACGTCTCTAAAGTTTTGTTGAGTCAACCATTCTTTGTGTTTACATTTGTTCTTCCTAACTTGGATCAGGCACTTATAGGTATATTTCTTATCTTTGATGTGGAGGAAACAGAAGCAGTTTGAGTCTACCACCTCAGTATTTTAATGTGATATGAAATAGCCCTCTTGGCCCCAGTTTGTTATCAAGCAAGAGAAAATGGACGTTGTTCCTACCTGACACGCCCTTTCTCTGAGTAGTCCCAGGAGTGGCCAGGAATGGGTTGATTCGTCTGTTTCCTGTTGAGACCGAGCTGTCAATTTCTTTTGGGCCATGCCCCTGTCCTCCTCCTCTGTGCCCCAGTTTCGGTGAGGACATACCTGTGAAGACAAGCTCAAATGCGAGCATTCGTTCCTGGACCACCGATCAAGCGGTTGTTAGGGCGGGGCCTGGCCACTCCTGGGAATACTCAGAGAAAGGGCGTGTCAGGTAGGACCAACGCCCATTCTCTTGAAAGCTCCCAGGAGTGGCCAGGAATGGGATTTACCAAAGCCTCCCCTACTACGGGTGGGAAACCGCTTGGTTGGAACCTTCAGTCTCCCTATGAACCTGTTGCAACACCCTCCGCCCTGGCCCCATCTCTGCTTCTGATACAGAGCCCTCATCCGGGCCTTCCTCAGCCTCCAGGACTGGCCCATGTTCTTCCTCAACCTCATCGCTGTCTGACTCCACTGCCAGCTCCGTAGGCTCCTGGCGGACCACAACAACCTTAAAGGTCAGAAACCGTATGCTCACAATTCGTAATGGCTCGAAGGGAGCAGATGTCAGGGCCTGGAGTACCTTAGACAAATCCCAGGTAGGGTACCTATGGATCACTTGTGGCCTGAGGTTCACCGCCCCTTTAGAAATCTCCAAAGTACCAGAAGATGGGCCAGGGATGATTTCTTCACACACCTCAGTACTATGGACAGCGTAGCTACCTGTCGACGTAGGAAGTTGTGTGAAAGGCCCCCGTCCAGACTCTCCTGTAAAAAGTCTAGGACCTGGGGCACTGATGCTGAGGCGGGTCCAAGATGCCTGACTGTACACCAGTTAGTAAAGGTTGACCATGTTGAATCATAAATGCAATTCATAGATGGTCTACAGGACACCTGAATGGTCTGAATGACCCTGGAGAAGTTGTCCCTCCTCAGGGAGCCTCCTCTCAAGTGCCAGATGGTCAAGTGTAGCCAATGTGGCTCCAGGTGGGCCAAGACCCCCTGGCTGAGGGAGGTCCTCTCCTGAGGGATCCTCCAGGGCCAAGCATTTGAAAGACTTACCAGGTCCGCGAACCACGGACACCTGGGCCAGTGGGGGGCCATGAGAAAGACCTCCCGCCCGTTCCCCTAATATCTTCCGGATGACCCTCGGAATGAGGGGAAGCGGTGGAAAGGCATAAAGCAGTCCCCTGGGCCAAGGGCTATGGAGAGCGTTGGTCCCTTCTGCTCCCGGTGATGGAAACTTTGTGAAATAACTTGGAAGTTGGGTATTTAGCAGGGAGACCAACATGTCTATCACTGGAAGACCAAATCTGATGGTTAGTTCCTGGAAGAGATCGGGTTGTAATCTCCATTCCGCATTGTCTATCGTGAACCTGCTGAGACTGCCTGCCTGTAAGTTGGCCTTCCCTGCTATGTGCTCTGCTCTGAGAGAGAGCAGGTGCTTCTCCGCCCATCTCCCCAAATGCTCTGCTTCCATCATGAGGCTCCGTGAATGAGTTCCTCTTTGACAGTTTATGTGAGCCTTGGCTGTGATGTTGTCTGTGAGAATAAGGATGTGTTGTCTCTGGATCCTGTCCCTGAATTGTCAAAGGGCCAGTTGTGCTGCCCGAAGCTCCAGCCAATTTATATTGTGAGTCAGATCCGCTGGAGTCCAATGGCCCTGAGTCATGTAGGCCTGAAGATGGGCCCCCCAACCAAAGAGGCTGGCATCCGATGTAATCATGATGCGGCTGGGCTCCTTGTCCAAGGCTGAGGACCTCCACCAGTGGAGGGACCTTAACACGTCCGGAGGAACTCGTACCTTGGTGCGCGAGTTGCTGCTGCCCGCCCTTTGATATTGGAGCAAGAACCAGTGAAGAGTCCTGGCGTACAGTCTTGCCCAGGGAACTATTTATTTATTATTTTAATTTATATACCGCCCTTCTGCTGGTCTCAGGGCGGTGCACAGCTGGAAATAAAAAACATTCAATACAAAATTTTAAAATTTAAAAGAATTATAAAACTTTGGCCGTAAATTTAAAAACCTCATAACTAAAACCCAATTGGACAATTTAAAATCTAAAATCTCAAAAAGGGGGGGGGGTTTACGCTAGCCCTGCTTGTTGGAAAAGAAAAGTTTTTAGGGCACGGCGAAAAGCCCGGAGATCTGATATCCTGCGTATCTCCGGGGGCAGGTCGTTCCAGAGGGCAGGTGCTGCCACAGAGAAGGCCCTTCCCCTGGGGTCGCCAGCCGACACTGCCTGGCCAACAGCACCCTCTCTGTAGGAGCGTACTGGCTGGTGGGAGGCTATTGGCGGCAGAAGGCGGTCCCGCAAATACCCAGGTCCGATGCCATGGAGCGCTTTAAAGGTGGTGACCAACACCTTGAAGCCCACCCAGAAGTCCACCGGGAGCCAATGCAGCTCACGCAGGAGAGGTGTCACATGGGAGCGCCCCCTCGCTCCCATAATCCCCCACGCGGCCACATTCTGCACCAGCTGGAGCCTCCGGGTGCACCTCAAGGGGAGCCCCATGTAGAGAGCATTGCAGTAGTCCAGGCGGGAAGTGACGAGTGCCTGAGTGACTGTGCGTAAGGAGTCCCGATCCAAAAAGGGACGCAACTGGCGAATCAGGTGAACCTGATGAAAAACCCCCTGGTCATGGCCGTCGTATGCTCTTCTAAAGACAGCCCTTCATCCAGGAGGACACCCAAGTTGCGGGCCCTCTCCGTGGGGGCCAGTAACTTGCCCCCAATAGCCAGCGATGGCACCAGCTGGCTATATCGGACGCCGGAAGCCACAGCCACTCCGTCTTGGAGAGGTTGAGTCGAAGCCTGTTACTCCCCATCCAGATCCGCACAGCCTCCAGGCACCGGGACATCACTTCAAGGGCATCGTTGGGATTGAAATGCAAAAGACAAACGTCCCCAACAGTCGAGCTAACAGGGCAATTTGAACCATGCGCTCTGACTTTACCAGTCCGATGAGACAAATCAGGTTGTCCTTGCGGTCTTGGGTTAGGAAGACTTGTCCCAGTATGGTGTCAATTTCCGTCCCCAGATGTAAGAGCCTCGTGGCTGGAACCAGATGACTCTTCGGGAAATTGACGAAGAATCCATGCTATCATAGAACTGTGATCGTTGACTGCAGTGCCTCCGTAGCCTTGTCAAAGGAGGATGCTTGCACAAAAATGTCATCTAAGTAGCATTGTAGATGAATTGGAATTGACGGGAGATAAACTGCTAGTGCTGCCAGAACCGTGGTAAAGGCTCGGGGCGCCAATGCTAGTCCGAAGGGCAATGCCCTGTATTGGTAATGAGTCTGTTTGAAGCAGAAGTGGAGATACGATGTGCCGGGAGGATTGGCATATGGAGGTAAGCTTCCGTAAGGTCTATAGATGCCAGGAAGTTGCCCTCCCAAACTCCCTCTAGGATGATGGTGAAGGGAGTCCATTTTGAACCTTTGGTAGACCAAGTACAAATTTACTTTCTTTAGATTTAGAATTGCTCTCCATCGACACTCCCCCCCCCCAAAGACTTTGGAACCATGAAGAGGGTGGAGTAAAACCCTTCCCCCTTTGGTTCTCCGGAACCACCTCGATTGCCTGAATCTCCAGCAAATGCTGGATGGCGGTTCCTATGAGGTCTTCCTTTTCACTGCTTCCTGGAATAGGGCAGCGAACAAAGTGGTTCGGAGGAGTGGAGAGAAAGTCTAGGCTAAGGCCAAGCCTCACCGTATTGAGGACCCAGAGGTCGCTCATGATCATCTCCCACTCGGGTGCAAAGAATGTCAATCGGCCGCTAATGGGAGCTTTGGTTAAGTAGTCATCTTGGTCTACAAAAGGCACGACAGCCCGATCCTCAAAAGAGCCGTTTGCTCTGGAGGTTTTGCCTGGGCTGGTTGTGAAACCCTGCCCTATCCGGTTATGCTCTGCTCGCTGAGGGAGAAAGTGCTGCTGGTTTTGAAGAGAAGGACTCAAATCTGGCCTATATGAAGACCTGCAATAGTATGGAGTGGTGTGTCAATCACCCTTCTTAAAGGAGGATGGAAGGACCTTTCGCTTGTCTTTATTTTCTATAAGACCGGTTCCAGAGTCTCCCCAAAGAGGGTGCCCGCTTTATAAGGGGCCGAGGCTAGACGCCATTTGGACTTGGCATCCGCTTGCCAATTTCGGAGCCAAAGCATCCTCCTTGATGTTATGGAGGAGGCTATGGATTTAGAAGCATACTTAGCTGCGGATAAGGTTGCATCCGTGGAGAATTGCGCAGCAGCAATCAATTTATTCAGGTCCTGGTGGAGCCTGGTCTCGCTGGGTGGAACCCTCTGCTGTATCTGCTGTAACCACAGCAGATGCAGCAGAGGCTGTGGATGCGGCCTTAATTGCCCAGACTGAAGATTGGTGCGCCTTGCACAATGTCATTTCTACTTTCTTATCGTCTGGCTTAAGCCCTTCCGCTATGTTGCTGGAGACTAGTATGGGTGAGACAAGTGATGCCACTGGAGCATCTACCTTGGGCAATAGTAGTTTGTCCTCCAATTCTGGTGCCAGATTGTAAAGACGACAGTCAAGGCTGCTTGGGGTCGGGAATGACCCTGGCTGCGCCCATTGTTGCTGCACCACGTCAATAATTGGTGGGATAAGGACATCCTCATGTACAGTGGCCGGCTGAGAAAAGAGATGGTCACTGGGGCTCATGGGACCCTTTGAGACTAGAGTGGGATTTAGTCCCATCACTGCAGTCATCCGTGCCTTATGCAGAATTGATTTAAAGATTGCAGGAGGGAAAAGGCTGGAGAAAGCCGGCACATTGGGTATTAATCCCTCATCCTCTGACAATTCTGCTTCTCCTTGACTCCCTTGTTGCATCAGTGAATCCACTCCATCAGAAGATTTATCGTGTGATTAGGATTCCTGCCAGTAGGACTGGTTTCTTGTCAAGTGCATACCCTGTGGGAGTCTGGTAGAAGGCTCCACTGGGGGGGGCTACAGGCCTAGGAACAGTTTGCAATCTATCTTCAATGTCCTGAGAGACTGTCTGTGCTATCAATAATTTGAGATTAGCAGGTAAATCAGAAATGCAGTCCTTACCTTGCCGCAAACCTGCAGCTGTTGGTGTAAACGTTGCAGAAACCTCCTTTCTGGAAGTAGAGGGCTGTGCTGCAGCAGCTGCTGCTGGGCAGAAAGTAGAATCTGTGGCCATGACATTATCAGTATGGGGAGACAAGTTAAAGGAATGTTTGCTTGCTCCCTCTGTTGACCAAACCTGGGTAATTACAGGCTGTTGAGTCATCAACACCTCAGGAGAGAAAGGACAGGAAGTTTCTCCTGCAGCCCTAGTAAGGGCCTGCTGGGACAGTTCTTTCTCAGCTCTGTTAATTTGTCTCTCCAGAGCTTTATGTCTTCTGCTGGCATCTTTCTCAGAAGCCTTAGAATGCTTCTGTCTCCCCTGGGCCCCAGATTGGGAAGTGGCCTCTTTAATGGGGGCAGCCTCCTTTTCCAGAGCAGAACTACTGGAGAGCTGTTTCTTGGATCTATGGCCAGCAGCTCTTCCCGCCATTTTGCAGTTTAAAAAATCCAACCGTTACTGTAACTGCTTGCAATATCCTGCAAGCTCAAAGGCCGTCTGCAATCAGTATGCTTAGCTGAGACTAGGCAGGGACTTAAAGCCTTTCCAGGCTAGCAGGGCAAAGCTGAGTATGCCTAGCCTCAACTAGGCAGGGACTCCAAATAGCCTCCACTGAGGC
The DNA here is from genome assembly GCA_012654045.1 of Ptyas mucosa. Taxonomy (NCBI): domain Eukaryota; kingdom Metazoa; phylum Chordata; class Lepidosauria; order Squamata; family Colubridae; genus Ptyas; species Ptyas mucosa. Next base: position 10,431,153 of record WNWU01000005.1, read on the forward strand.
TGTGGCTCGTTGATATGCTCAGTCGCTGTTGGGCAGGAACTGCACGCCTCTCCTGAGGCCTTATGCCACTGAGTATGCCTAGCCAAAACTAGGCAGGGACTCCTTCCCGCTCCTGCGGGGCAAATTAGAGCCGCAAATGACTCACCTGGCTCCGCTGTTCAATCTGAGAAGTTGCCTATCCCACTGGCTCCGCTGCAAGCGCTTCTTTAAATTCCTGGCGCCTGAGGCCTCCCCTGACAAGTATGCCTAGCCGAAGCTAGGCAGGGACTCCAGTCACGCTCTGATGATTGTAATTTGAGCCACTAATGGCTCGCATTGCCCATCTGATTAACAAGAGGAGCTGACAATCCTGCCGGCTCCACGGCCATTGCTCTCACCGCTGCCTCCAACACAAGCCCAACCATGAAAAGGAGGGAGAAAAACAGACAATCCTACTGGTTTCTAGGTCTGCTGCGATCAGCTGCTGGCAACTGCGAGCCTGCAGTTGCTCAGCTCTTATCTGTACACCCGATTGCCAAACTTGCGGCGGTAAAACCGCTTGCAAAAAAACAAGCCATGCTTTAAATTGCACTTTGACTCACGATCTGCTGAAATCCTAGGAGTGTCCAGGAATGCTATTGAACGTCTCGTTCAGGTTAAGACCGAGCTGAAACTGGGGCACAGAGGAGGAGGACGGGGGCATGGCCCAAAAGAAATTGACAGCTCGGTCTCAACAGGAAACAGACGAATCAACCCATTCCTGGCCACTCCTGGGAGCTTTCAGGAGAATTTAGGAGCATGTATGTCTCGTATCACACTGACATTTGGGTTAAGCAAAAGTAGAGTAAGTCAAGTAATGCTGTTTTTGCCTACATCAAAGTTCAATGCAGCAGTAAAGAGAAGATGCTACTGTCCCTCTTCTCAAAAGAAGAACCAAGTGGGAGATTTCCTGTTGTGCCAAAATCTGTTGTAGGCAAAAAGAATTGGAATCCTCTCCAAGATTTCTCAAAGATGGTACATAATCGTATTATCTAGTTCCTTCAGTATTGTGAGATAAAGCTTACTTGATTCTTGAGATCTAAATATTAAAAGTAAGTAGACATGTCCTGAACATTTTCTGTTTTACTCCTGCCCCTTTATAATGCTGTTTTCAATTTCCAAGTTGAAAATACACTATTTAAGGAAAAAAAACTGGATTAAAATAGCAGTTGAGTACCTCTGTATTTTCTATTTTATAGTGTTCAGTGAGCAGCTGGTATATTTGTTCCTTTTTCCTTCCTGTTACTTACCCTATTTCTCCTAGAATTGGTACTTTTTAATTGGCTTATAAATGAAGGTATGAATAGCAAAATAGTCAGGTTTGCTGATGAAATCACATTTTTCAATATTCTAGAAAAAACAAACCATGAATGGATAGCAAAATATCAGTGAGTTCTGTACAGTGTTAAGGAGGTGTAAAGTGCTAGAGAGAAAATCATAACTTCACAAATAATTTGTGTTGTCTCAATTCTTAGTGACTAACTAAGAGAGGAATTTGGGGTTTGCAGTGGGTAGTTTAGTGAAAATACCTGACAGTGCTGTTAAAATATTATGATAAAAGCTTGCAGGCGTTCTAAGCATTTCACAAGTGATGTGATGTTTTCAACAGTTTGGTAAGAGTAACCTAGGTGTGAACTAAGGGGAGAAGAGAGTAGCTTGCCTAAGGAAAACTATGAATGAATTTCTTCTTGAATTATAGTTCAGTTTGAGGGGTCTTTGGTGCTCTCTGAGCTTGGTTGTTTTCTTGAAGAGAAAACTAGGTAACATCATCAGTGCTAGAGGGGAGTAGGATTGTCAGTGTTGGTGGGAGTGATCTTGGAAGTTCTTTGGTTGGGCTGTTTACTGCTAGCTTGTTTGGCAGTTCTTTGATTGGGGCATTGTTTACTTCTTGATAGTTGGTCTGACGTTAATTCTTGGAGTTAATCTATGCTCATCTGGGTGTTGATTGCTGGTGGGAAGGTGGTTTGGTCTTTTTGTTTCCTTTATGGCTTGTTGATTGTCTCTTTCGCACAATATGTAGTTATTGTTTATGTCTGGGTGTCCATTGGTGGATAATTAATTTGCCAGAGTGCCAGGCTTCTAGAACGGACGTTGTCTTACCTGAACGTCCCTTTTCAGGGCGCTGCGAACACAATCCATAGCTTAAGTTTTTGTCTTATAAGGTTGCATTCCTTTTGGCGATAACCTCGGCCAGAAGGGTCTCGGAGCTGTCTGCATTGTCCATCAGGAAGGACCTCTGCATTTTTCATGAGAACACAGTTGTGCTCCGCCTCGACCCATCCTTCCTGCCGAAAGTTAACTCCTGGTTCCATCGGGCCCTGGAGCTCATCCTGCCGGACTTTTGTCCTTCCCCTCGTCATCAACGCGAAAAGGACTGGCATACCTTAGACGTCCGCTGTGCACTCTGACACTACATTAGTCACACTGCGTCCTTCAGGAAGACTGAGGCCCTACTTGTGTCATTCCATCTGGCGTCACTTGGTCAGAAGATTTCTCCTTCGACTGTGGGCAGGTGGCTCAAGGCGTGTATTGTGACAGCGTATGAACAGAAGGCGAGACCCCTACCGGGCAGGATTCTCCCGCATTCGACCCGTAGCGCAGCTACTTCTGCAGCTTGGGCCACCCAGGCGTCAGTCCACGTTATCTCAACATCCACTGATTAAGGGCTTCCTTCATGGAGCAGCGAACCTGTGTCCTCCCACGGTTCATCGATACCCTACCTGGGACTTGACAATTGTTTTACAGGCGCTTATGTCTCCGCCGTTTGAACCTTTGGGCTCGGTACCAGTCTTTCACTCAGTCGCTGTGAGAGACTGGTGTGTTTGTTCCCTCTTTGTGCTTTTTTCTGGTATTTTTTGCTAAATTCTTAGTTGCGTGTAGGTCATTTTATTTATTTTTCATTAGGATATTTTTTTATCGAGGAGAGCCTTAACCTGCCTGCTGCTGGGCGTGTGTGACATGTCGGGAGCTCCAGGCCGTCCCACGCCGGTCTTCTTTACAACCTCCTGCAGCAAGTGGAGATTCCGACCCGTTGGGGCAGTTCTCCTCTGAGGCATTAGCCACCGGTGTGCGCGTTGGGTGTCCAGCCTGGCTGGTATATCCACCCACACACCCCTTATTTCGTCCTTGAGTGGCTCTCACTAGCGGCGGCTCCGGAGTGTCTGCAAGGTTCGCCCTGCAGCCTCTGACGTTGTTCCTGGTGGTTTGAACGGCATCGCGGTGAGGTGGGGATTCCCGCCGCCGCACTAATTGAAAACAGCTGAGACGTGGCTTGGCGGAGCGATCGGAGCATCGGACGGATGGGATGCAACCTTATAAGACAAAAACTTAAGCTATGGATTGTGGGAGCAGCGCTCTGGAAAAATTCTCTTGCATTTTTGGAATTGGCTTGGTCACAGTTTCTCAATTGAAACTACTATTAAGTCTGTGAAATTAAAAATGTTTTTATCATGACTTTTGACTGCTAGTTGGTGTTTGAGGATGTGTTCTGCTAGTCTTCTGCCCACTCCTTACTGTTTTAGCAAGCATACATACTGTGCACAATTCTAGGTGTCACATTTTAAGAGAGGAATCGGGTTTGCAAGGGTTCTCAAAGTACATTCTGAGATAAATCATTTAAAAAGTTACCTATTTTTAGCTTTAAAAGATTACATGACAATGATCTTAGAGAATCTGAAAGGCTATTACATAGAAAATGAAGCAAAGTTCTCTATTGTTTAAAAAACATAACTGTAACTAGTGAATGATATCTAGCTCATTGGCTGTCCCAATTCAGGGTCTTGGTATTGGTTTATAGCAATAGCAATAGCACTTAGACTTATATACCTCTTCAAGGTGCTTTTACAGCCCTCTCTAAGCGGTTTACAGAGTCAGCATATTATCCCCAACAATCTGAGTCCTCATTTTACCGACCTCAGAAGAATGGAAGGCTGAGTCAATCTTGGGACTTGAACTGCCAAACTGCTGGCAATCAGCAGTCAACAGAAGTAGCCTTCAGTACGGCACTCTAACCACTGCGCCACCACAGCTCTTGTTATATATAAAGCTACTCACAGCTTGAGATACTTCTGAATCTGAAGGAATCCCTTTTCCTATATGTTTATCCTGAGATCATTTTCAGAAGGCCTGTCTTGGGGTATCCTTCCATGGGGAGGTGTGGTGAGGGGGCTAAGAATCGGCACTTAGAACCTCCAGTTCTAAAGTTTCCTCTGTAACAACATACACCTGGTATAATCTGTATTATGTTTTCATACTAGCAAAAGCTTTTAATAATAATGCTGCTGTGGTTTTTAATGTTCTGTTACTGCTTTGGTTTTGTCATTCATTATGTTATTAGTTACTATCCTAGTAGCTAATACTATCCTATGACTTTTAAAGGGAAAGAGTAAATATTCACTGGTAGCAACGGCTGTATAAGGGATACACTGCCTCTAATCCTGAAGGCATTAGAGACAGTATATCTCTTAGTAGCACTTCCTATGGGGCAATAACTACAGAGAGCTGTTGCTTCTATTTCCTTGTGAGTTTTCTGGAACCATCTGGTTGAACTAGGTAGGCCTTTCTTCCAGTTGTGCAAGTCTGCATGTAGAAAATTATAAAAATCCATTTATTTACTCTGAAAGATCTATTTAATTCTATTTTAGCCTATAACTTTTGCCATTAAAAACTTTATCCTAAAGTTATAGTGTTTCGTTTTACCAGTTTTGGTGGAAAAGCCCAAATGTGTTTTTTTATATGATGCTTATTGAAATCTACAATTTAGTGTGTGTGTCCCGTCCCCCCAGGAAAATTGAAAATTGGAATTGGTAATATCCAGAATGTTAAATTTTTTCTTTGAGAGAAAACCAGAATTTCCTATACTTATCATTTTAATTTTGAGGACGTATTCCAGTATAACTTGTTTGTTTATTTTTATGTATGTTTGCATTTCTGTCTGGGCAATTACTTCTGCCATTTTTCCTAGCTTTTTTTTTCTTTCTTTTCTACTGTATTACTTAACTCACCCACTCTTCTCAGAATGTGTTATGGTATGTTTTTAAAAAATGGGAGCTATAGCAAAGAAGGTAGATGGAGTTTTTACACAAAAAGCCTTATATAATTTTTGATAAAAATGTTGGTTCCTATTGTTTCCTACTTCATTGTTAGGAAACTTTATAAAAAGGAATTAATTGGATGCATTTTGCATTTTCATCTCACCCTTTTTTTATTTAATGTGTAAATAAATTGCACATAAGTGAATTCATGAGTGACTATTTCAGAAACAAATAAACAAATCTTCTGTGTGTTTATTCATACACTGTATACTCAGGTTGTTTGGATGGTGGAGAAATTCTTTTTTAACAACCTATTTCTGAATATTGCCTGTAACGTCTCATAGAAATTAAGTAGGTTTACATGTGTTTATTTCTAAGTAATGGAAATAAATTTAACCTGATTATTACTGCTTTTTAGGGAATATGAAGAAATTTGAAAACTGTTATAATTTAGTGTAAGTGGTAAATGGTAAAGTTTTCTTAACACGATTAAATAAATTCCTATAGGAGTGAAAATTTTGAAGGATCGTACTTCTGCTGGTAATTTGGCTACAGTGCCATATGAGAGCAAAATCTGTGCAATTTTGTGTTTTGAATGTTGTTTGTTTTATCCTGGGTATATTTAATTATTTTGCTTATCTGCATTTAATATGTTACATAGTAGCAGAGCATGCAGAGAGGCTTATATGAGTTCTGACAAAATATAATAAAGGTTATGTATTCATTTAAAGGTAATATCAATAACATTTGGATGGGAAAGAATGTGAACATTTTTAGGCCATAATATTAATTGTTGGGAGGGTGATAGTTAGAATTTAAACCGAAAGAAAGTAATGTCAAATTGAACAATTATGACCCATTACAACTAACATGGCAGCTTCAGTTCTGTGATGGAACTTAGTGTTTCTGATTGCACTTGTAAATAATTACTGTGTTTAAATCCTGGCAGAATGACTAATTCTACTCAAGTTTCTGGAAAGCAGAGTGGATGTCTTGCCAAGAGTGTTGAGGTGGATAGACATGGTAAAATATTGTTTCTGAAAAAAACAGCCATGCTGGTACAGATTCAGATACAAATATTGCTTTTCTGAATCATTGAGAATTTGGGGGAGCTGTGAAATAATTCACATTTGTTTCAATGAAATGTAGAAATGGATAGAATCTTACTATTTCCAATGATTTGCATAATACAGAAATGATGATCTATGCTTTTCTGTGCTTGCCAAACAATTGGGAAGGAATTGGGGGAACCATAAATACTGCCTGGCAACTTTGACCAGCCAGAATTTTGTAACCAGTTATTATTTGATTACATTATGTGTGTGTCTGTCTGTGTGTGTATCATGTACACATTTGTTAACCCACAGTACTTTTTTAAAAAGCTGAATGTGCTTGCTCCTGTCCCTTGGCTTACATCCTTCAGCTAGTGGAGGATTAAGGTTTTTTCAGGCATTTGAGAAATATACCCAGCTCTTCCTTCCTAATAGTTGTCTTTCTTTCCTGAATGGGGCGTTGGTCCTACCTGAGACACCCATTTTCAGACGGTACGTAGAGACTCCAGGCATGGGTATCACTCTTGTCCTATAGCTCTATAGACTGGGTCTAAACTGAAGACACAACCTCTGCTGACGGTCCCCAGTTTCGATGATGTTACAGCAATGTCTCATGATGTAGTACCTTCAACGACACCCCAAATATACCCCAAACCAGACCCTTCTTAGGGTGGGGCTGGAGTCTACCTCCCACCATCTGAAAATGGGCACCTGAGGTAGGACCAACGCACAGTGCTTTGAGACTCCAGGCGTGGGACATACTAAAGCTGTCTGCCTCGGACTGCCTCTGACCGCTCCAGTAGGTCATTTTTATTTAATTAAGTGCTGCATAAATGCATCATAAATGATGACTGGTCAAAAGTGTGAGGACCTGTCAGAAATCACTTTTTTCAGCCCTCTGGGTAGTCCCTATGTGCATATGGACTACTCAGAGGGCTGAAAAAGTTATTTTTGACCAGTCCTCGCACTTTTGACCAGTCCTTGCACTTACGACTGTCCTCACATTTTACGTTTTGTGCCCTATCTTGTCACCGTGGTGAAGAGAAGTAGTTGTGAAATGAGTGACACGGTTGTTAAGAATGTTGCAATGGGCATAAATATGAGGATGGTCATAAGTGTGTGGAGCGGTCAAAAGCATGAGGACCAGTCAGAAATGACTTTTTTGAGCCCTCTGAGTAGTCCCTATGCACATAGCCAAGCCCACCCAGCCACATGGCCAGCTAGCCACATGACCACCAAGCCACGCCCACCCAGCCACATGGCCACCAAGCCACGCCCACCCAGTCACATGGGGGCCCCAGTCACACCCATCTAGCCAGTCCGGTCCCCCAACAGTCTGAGTGACCCTGAAGTGGCCCCCTGTTCAAAAAGTTTGAGGACCCCTATCTTAGGGGTTCAAAGGGTGCCTTGATGATGACGAGATCCCAGGTGGGATATCTATGAACCACCGGTGGTTGTAAATTGATGTCTCCCTTAAGGAACCTATGCACCTTCGGGTGGTGCGCTATGGACGCTAGAGTCCCACAAGATTGATGCCAAGGCCGCTACCTGCCTCCAAAGAGGGTTAGAGCTAACCCCTTATCCCGGCCTTCCTGAAGGAAGTCAAGCAATTGAACTGATACTGTGGTGGGCTCCAAGTTACGTCTGGTAAACCACCTACAAAAAAATCCCCCATGTAGTGTTTTAAATCCGAGTGGTAGATGGTCATCTAGCAGCCTGGATGGTCTGTATGATGCCGGAGGAGACCTTTTGCTCTGTCAGAAGTCTCCGCTCAAGCGCCACGTGGTCAAGTGGAGCCACTGTAGGTCTGGATGGCATATGGGACCCTGGCTGAGGGAGACACTGTCCAGAGGAATCCTCCACGGACTGGCAGTTGACAGGCTGACCAGATCCGCAAACCACGGACGTCTGGGCCAGTGTGGTGCTATCAATATCACCTCCACCCTCTGAGCTAACATCCTTCTGAGCATCTGCAGAATCAAGGCCAGGGGTGGGAAGGCATAAGAAGAATCTTTGAGGCCACAGACAACAAAGGGCATTGATTGCCTCTGCCCCCTGCGCAGGAAACCTTGAGAAGAAGAGGGGCAGCGGACTGTTTGCCAGGGAAACAAAAAGATCTAATATAGGAGGGCCAAACCGATTTGATATTTCCCAGAATAAGTCCGGGTGCAGACACCACTCTGAATGGTCGATAGTGGCCCTGGCTCAGCAAGTCTGCCTGCACATTCTTCACCCCTGAGATGTGCTTGGCTTTTATGGAAAGCACATTCTTCTCCACCCAGTGACAAATCACTCTGCCTCCTTCATTAGCACCCTGGAGTGCGTGCCCCCTTGCCTGTTGATGTGTACCTTGGTCGCCACATTGTCAGTGAGGAGGAGGATATGCCATCCGGCAATATGCTCCTTGAATTCTCTCAGGGCCAGGCGAGGTACTTCAGTTTTAGCCAATTGATCTTTTGGTGTAAGTCCCTCTGTGACTACCTCCCTTGGGCCACCAGATTCTGGAAATGGGCTCTCCAGGCCCCCAGACTGGCATCTGTGGTGCTAGTCAGATGCTTCTGGTCCCTGTACACACAACCCCTGTTCATATGATCTGAAGTCCACCAGAGGAGTGACCTCAGAACCCCCCTTGAGACCCTAACTTTCATAGATGATGTGCCCCTGCCTTTTCTCTGGAAAGGGAGCAGAAACCACTGTAGTGGCCTGGCATGAAACCTAGCCCAAGGAACTATCCCTATACAAGATATCATCTTGCTGAGTAGTGTGGACAGCAAGACAATGGAAGCTCTCTTTTCCAATCTGATCTGCCTAGTCAATGTCCTGATGCTCTCCAGGCGATCTGGCGACAGAAAAACCTGTCCTGTTAAGGTATCTATTATCGCCCCTAGATGTAATAAGTGAGTAGGTGGTCTGACGTGGCTCTTTTCCATATTTATGGAGAAGCCATGGCTCTGCTTATGTCTTCCTCTGCTTATCTGTGAGAGAGTGACTATTAATATGTTGTCAAGATAACATTGTATCAGGACTGGTAGTGTTCTGAGAAAGGCTCCTAGCGCTGCCAAGAGTTTGTTGAACACTCTGGATGCTGATGCCAGTCCAAATGGTAAAGCCCTGTACTGCAGGTATCCACTGTTGTAACAGAACCTCAGGTTCTTTCTGTCTAGAGGTGAAATTGGGACGTGAAGATACGCCTCCGTGAGGTTGATGGAGGTCAAGCCCTAGCCGGCCACCAATGGGAGCCGTGGCCCTGGAGTTATCAGGAGCGACGAAAAGGGTGACTGCTCCCCTGAAAGGGTCACCTGTTCTGGGGCTGAGTCTTTGTCTTATCCACAAATTCCTGCCCTGACTGGGCATACTGTCTGGGTGCATAACCCCTCTGTTGTCACTGAAAACCTGACCCTGCATACGGGTGAAAATAAGGCTTACGGAAGGGAGGGGAGGGCTGGCGATCAAACCTCCTGGAGATAGATGGCAAAACTCTCCTCTTGTCCCCAGATTCCACCAAAACTGGATCCAGAGACGCACCAAATAGCTTGCCCCCTTTAAAGGGCACTGAAGCCAACTTCCACCTCCTCTTAGTGTCCGCCTGCCAGTGTTTTAGCCACAGGAGACACCTTGCCGTGACAGACAAAGCAATGGCCCTAGCTCCAAATTTCGTAGAATTCAATGTGGCATCCGTCGTGAATTCCACTGCAGCTACAACCTTGTTGAAATCCTGGTGAGTCCACAGATTACTAGGAAGTACTCTTTCCTGCATCTGCTTCAACCAAAGCAATGACGCTCTGGTAAAAAAAGAAGTGGCTGTGGCAGTCTTGACCACCCAGGCAGCTGCTTAGTGGGCCTTGCGAAGCGTAAGCTCCACCTTCTTCTTGTCTGTCTTAAGAATGTTCTCAGCATCATAGAGAGTAGCTGAAAGGGATGCCAACGCCATCACCGGCTCATCTACTTCTGGGATCCATAGAAGCTTGGTGAGATCGGGGTGAAATTGTAGAATTTTTTGTGAAAGGACGAGGGATTGGGATAATCCCCAGGAGAAACCCACTGCCTTTGAATTACATCCATAAATAATCTTGGTGCTGAAATGGCTCTGTTTCAGTCATGGGCTCCAAAAAAAGGAAATCAGTGGGATCCGAAGTCTCCTGCGAAACTTCAGGCTTTGACGAGTCTGTCCCCAGCCGGGTCAAACTCTTCGCCTTAAACAGTTAAATAAATGAGGCTGGAACAAACTTTTGAAGGTAGGTTGTTCAGATGCCATACCCTCATCTTCAGATAACTCCTGATCAATCAGGCCCTCTTCCTCGGATACAGAATCTTCACTTCTTGAGGAAGAGTCCAGAGACAGGAAGCCTGATAACTTGGAAACTCCCTTGGGTGCTGAGGAGATCTCTCCTGCACCTACATTTCTGGTTCCACCACTGCTACTTGATGAAAATGCTGTCTGCCAGCTTCAAAACTTCTCTTAACTGCCTCAGAAATCCGTTGTTGGACTAAAGGAGGCATTCCTGGGTCACCGTCCCCCAGCGAGCAGAGCCCCGCCACCATGGGAGTGAAGGTAGCCTCCGGTGGATGCCTCCTCTGATTTGCCATCCCCTGTGGTAAAGGTGAGAGGCCCTGTGGAGGCCAAATGCCACTTGTTGATGGCCCAGAATCTGGTATAGAGACTGAACCCGGCTCTTCCTGTATAATTAAGCCTTCTGCAATGCTGGGATTATCAGACTCCGATATCTGGCTGAAAGCAGGGCCAGCCATAACATCCTTGTTTACAAGGGGGTTTGGGTGTTTCTTTTTCTCTGTTGCTTTTGCTCCTTTTTCCACCTGCTTCTCCAAAGCCCTCTGAAGCCTTTGTTCTGCCTTCTCCTGGGCCTTAGAAGGCTTCTTGTTGGTAACAGCCTTACTCTTAGATTTAGAGGATCCATATTTGGAGCCACAACTGGTAGCCCTGCTCGCCTGAGCTCTTTCAGCCATCTCTCTGCGTGCACATGAAAAAACTGCAGACACTGATACCTGATCTACTAGTCTGGTTTCTTTTTTCTTTTTCTTTTTTTCCTAAAGGCTTCCTGCCAGGAAAGGCCCCAAAAGAAAAATGACTCCAATGCCCTCAGTTATCTCACCACTCTGGTCTACCTCCCAACTCAGCAGGCAGCCAAAAAGCCTCAGGACTGTCTCTATTGCGATTGCTGGAGATCCCGGTCTATCTCCCTATCGGGCAGGCAGCCAAAAAGCCTCAGAAGATCTGTCTGTATCAGCAATGCTGGAGGTCCCAGTCTACCTCCCAATTGGGCAGGCAGCCTGGGAAATCTCCACGTGGTCTGGGGCTGGCAATATTTCTGAGACTGCACTCCTTGCTGGGCATGCAGCCAAGAGAGAACCCTCTCCTAAGTGTTACCAGCCGGTAACACTCCTAATGGCCTTCCTGGATAGTGTGGTCGAAGCTCATGGTCCCCATCCTACTCCACAATTCAAAATGGCACCTACAAGCCTCTTCGACGTTTCGTGCCCAGCAGACCAATGCTGCCACAGCCTTCAGATGCTCTCAATAGTGGTGGCAGCCATGAGGAGCCTCAAAATGCACCAGATCCAACCTTTTCCTCCAGCAACGCCATGATCCTCCCTCGTTGTGGGGTAGCGGGCTCAAGCCAATGGCCCTTCACACTGTCCCCCGAAAATGGCTGCCATAGTAAGTGAAGCCTTTTCTGACCTCCACTTTTCTGCAATTTCAACTCCTCAGGAACAGCAGGCTGGAGCCTAGGGCTCTTCACACTATAAACCTTCTTTCTTCTCTTCCCTGTATTCTATTCGAATCACTGTGCTGAACCAAATACTCTTTTTAGCAGAGCTCACCCTGCCACATCTATACAGAGCTATAGACTGAGTTGAAACTGGGGAGCGTCAGCAGAGGGCATGTCTTCAGTTTAGTCCCAGTCTATAGAGCTATAGAACAAGAGTGATACCCACTGAAGCACCATGCTGGAAAATCAGCTACAACCATTTGTTTACTGACAAAAGTTCCAACGGCACTGAAAAAAGTGACAGTTTTTCACACTTATTACCATTGCAATAGCTTCATGGTCATGTGATCAAAATTTGGATGCTTGGCAGCTAGCATATATTTATGATGGTTGCAGTATCCTGGGGTCATGTGATCACCTTTTGTGATCTTCTGACAAGTAAAACAATGGGGAAGCTAGATTCACTTAACAACCATGTTACTAACTTAACAGCAGCAGTCATTCACTTTACAACTGTGGCAAAAAAGGTCAAAAAATGGCCAAACTCATTTAACTGTCTCACTTAGCAACAGAAATGTTGGGTTCAATTGTGGTCGTAACTTGAGGACTACCTGTACACTAAAAGGAAACAGGTAAAACAGGACTCTTTGTAAAAGATTTATCAAACTATACACGAAAAATGAAGGAAAAAAATCCCCTTCCCCTCATGCAAATAAACATTTAAAGCTAATAGATCTTGCAGGCAGTTAGAAATAAACATTTTTTAAAATATTAGGGTTGGGGTTAGAATTAATTTATATGTAGATGCTCTGGATGTGGGTTATAAATATTGGGAACTGGCCTTTGCTATATATATATGTAGGTCCATAGTTTACGGAAGAAATAAAAATAGAACTCTTGTTTAGAAATTTTGTCACAGTAGAACATTATTGGAAACATAATATATGGCATGGCTTCAAATTTTGATTGGCCAGCTAAATTGATTTCAGTATTGTGCATGTTTGAAGTGGAGACTTATTTCTGACACCTAGTATTATTTAGGGAAGTAATACCAAACCTGTATCCTTCATAGGAAGTTTTTGTTCCACTTTCCCTGAGACTGAATTCAGAATTAATATGTATTCACAAAAGGTTTACTTTTTTAAAGCTTGGGGTGGGGGTGGGGGATGGAATCTCCCAAACAATTGATTTAATTAATGCTGTCCTACTCTAAAGAAGTTGGGCTTAGTGGACAAATATAGTCCAATATGGAAATATGCATTTTTCCCCTTTTTTCTTTTTTTTAATAATTTTTTTTATTTTCTTTTAATACAGACTTTCAAACTTGTGTTAAACAGTGTGTTATCTGAGTATAAAATTCTTTGTCTCTTAACTATTAAACTTACCACATATTCATTTCTTACATTCATTTTTAATACTAATAATACGAAACAATAATACTGACATTTCTCTTCTTTACTTATCTATTTTTACAATACATTGCTTTCATATTTATTCTGTAACCATTGATAAAATTGTATTTGCACAAAATTGGAAAAGTGAAGAGATCCCTATAGATGAAAAGAGATTAAGAAAATATTAGAATGTGCAGAAATGAATAGATTAACACTTGCAATTCAAGAAAAAGAAGAATCAGATTATTATAATATATGGGAGTTATTCTAGCTGTGGTTATTACATGAATAATCGAATATTCAGATTCTTTACTATAAATTCCCGGTAAAATCCCCAACAGGAACAATTCTGGTTTTAAATCAATATGTTGTTGTGTCATCATCTCCAGCCACATACAAATTTTTGCCCAGTATCTTTTGGCTTCCTCACATGTCCACCACATATGATACTATGACCCTGATGTCTGTTGGCATTTTTAACATTTAGTTGATTTATCTTTAAACATTTTGATCAGTCTTTCTAGTGCTAAATGCCGTCTGTAAAACATCTTATATAGGTTTTCTTTGTATGCAGTTGACAATGTTAATTTGTAATTCCTATCCCATAGTTGCTGCCATTTACCTAGCTCTTTCATGTGACCGAAGTTTTTCGCCCATGCTATCATTGTTTCTTTGACTACTTCTTCTTCTAATTTAACGTTCAATAAGTAACTCTACAATTCTTTTTATCATTCTTCTATTCCTGTCAATATCTTATCCAATTCTGTCAGTTCCATATAAAAACCATAAAGTTTAGCATCCTTTTCATATCTAGATTGTATTTGCAACTGTGTGTACCAATCCATATCAATCCCCTGCTTTTCCAATTCACATTTCATTTTAAGTTCCCCCTTATCTAACAAAGTATGTTTGTATCTAACAATATTTCCCATATTAATAATATTTGGATGTATAAGTGCTTCCATCGTCGAAAGCCAGGCTGGTATCTTCAAGTAGTGTTGCTCTCTAATTTTTTCCCATACTAATAACAAAGCATTTCTTATATAGTGTCTTTGGAAGTAACATGTATCTTATTTTTTCCATACCATAAAAAAGCATGCCAACCTAATTGCAGGTCATGTCCCTCCAATGTCAATAATCTTGTATTTCTCAATACAATCCATTCCTTCATCCAAGTTAGCACTGCTGCTTGGTAATATAATTCCCAGTTCGGTAGTCCAAACCCTCTCCCAGCTATTACCTCTTTTAACATTTTTAGATTAATTCTCGCTTTTTCCCCCTGCCATATATATTTCATTATTATCTTATTGAGCTCTTCAAAATATTTTTTCTCAAATTTTACTGGGATTGTTTGGAATAAAAACAATACTCTCGGTAATATGTTCATTTTAATTGTAACTATTACTGTTAGCGATAATTGCAGGTTTTTCCATCTATCCAAATCTATCTCAATTTGCTTTTTTAGCTTGTAGTACCGTATTTTCTGGCATATAAGGCGACTGGGCGTATAAGACGACCCCCTACTTTTCAGGGGAAGCTGTGCCAATCTCATCAAGGCTGCATGCCGCTGAGCTTCCCCCACCATCCCAGGCATCCAGGTATATTATCGACGCTCCGACTTCCCCAGACAGCTGGGGCTCGCCATCACTGGGGGTCATGCAGCCTTGACGAGATTGGCACAGCTTCCCCTCAATGTTGTCGGCGCTCCCGTAGCGTCATCGGTCAGCGCCGGCAACTCAGCTTCGGGTTAGGAATCTCTAGCAATGACTACAGCTTATACCCGGCGTATAAGACGACCCCAGACTTTTGAGAAGATTTTCCTGTCTCCAAAATCATTTTATACGCCGGAAAATACGGTAGTTGTCTTCCTTAATTGTTACACATCTTGCTGTTAATTGTATCCCTGAGTATTTTACTTTCTTTGTAATCTGGATATCTAATCTCTCCGTCAAGTCTCTTTCTTGCTTCTCTGTGATATTTTTCACTAATATTTTTGTTTTGTCCTTATTGATTTTCAGTCCTGCCACCTCACCATATTCTTCTATTCTTTTTAATAGCTTTGGTCCTGTTTCTTGCGGATCTTCTAAAATAAATACCAAATCATCTGCGAATGTCTGCAATTTATATTCCTTCTTTTTTATTTCCATTATTCTCATATTGTCTTTAATTTGTCTCTTAGGTAAGAATCCATTTTGATCTGTATGTATAAACTCATTTAAGAATCTCTTTAGTTTTTCGTGTCCTCAGAGTCACCTGAATAGTGCAAATGCAAACTTTTTGGAACTGATAAAAGGAACCTTGGAACTGCTGAAAGTTTACAACACAATCCTTTCAGCAGTTCCAAGAAGGTTCCACACTTTTCAAAAGTAATAATTTTAAAAGAAAAAATGAGGAAAAATTCTAGCCATCCTTAAG
The DNA here is from genome assembly GCA_012654045.1 of Ptyas mucosa. NCBI lineage: Eukaryota > Metazoa > Chordata > Lepidosauria > Squamata > Colubridae > Ptyas > Ptyas mucosa. The sequence continues at coordinate 10,446,794 of WNWU01000005.1, forward strand.
ATTATTTCTTTAACTTGTGAGTAAAGGGGATATGACTTTCTAATTCAAAAATATTAAAAGTTTTGTGGCTTCTTGTACTGTATTGAGCCATCTGCATTTCGTATTCACTGCTTCTTCGGAAGCCAAATTACAAAGGTGTAATTTGATCTTTCAGTCCTGTTTGGTAAATACTATCAATAATGGGTACAATATGTTCTACTGCTAAAAGAAAAAATAGAGTTTTTTTAGTCCACATTTTTTCCTCTTCAAATTGTTAGCCTAAATAAATTTCCATTTAATAGATGTGTTTTAATTGATTGAAACAAATTGATTTAATTAATCGATATGTGAAATTGTTGATTGAGTATAGAATCTTCTGTAGAATGCTAGTCTTCAGGCACACAAAATTAAAGCTGGTTGTTTAGTACAGGATATGATATGAATATGATATGACAAGCATATGATATGAATATCAGGTAATTTGTTATAAAAATTAATATTTAATTTGACACATAGATTCTCAGTAAAATTATGTAAGAGTTGTGTGATAAATTACAAAACATTTAATACCACTATCATTCTTTTAAAATTCAAAAGTGTGAATGAAGTTACACCTCTTTGTGATTTTTCTTAAAGGTTAGGACTAATACAGTAAAATGTCTTAAGAATCACATCTGAAAAATGTTGCCAATAAAATTGCAGGGAACAGAGATTAAAAATTACTTGAAGGCATAAATGTTAAGTTTATTTTTTTAGTTTCTATATATTAAGAAATATGTAAATGTTGTAATATATGCTATTACATACACTTGCAATTTACTCATGCACTCTTATTATGGTACATAAATATGAATTGAGAAAAGCTTCACAGAATAATTTTTCCATATATGGCATGTTAGAAATTAGCAGCAACATTGGTAGAACAGCATTCCTCGCCAATTAGAGGTGGTTATACCCTTGTTAGTACTGTGTGATTTCCCCCTTTTTGGAATTTGAGTTATCTTGGGAGTTGATGGCTACAATGACAATTGTGAATACATTTCAGATTATCGTTGGCCTGACCCACATGGCCTATTACACTCTTAAATCTAGCTTTTCCCTCAGAGAAGATGTCTCATGAACTGATCTGTTTCCATTAGTCCACTATCATAGAAAAATAATGATCTTTATGACAGTGCAATTAACTAGACCAGTGGTAACCAAGTCGTGGTCTGCTGACCACTGGTGGTCCATGAGAAAATTTTGGTGGTCCGCAGAGAAATCTTTGCATTTCTCTCAAGGAGCCCGGCCGAAGTTCCCACGCTGCTCGCGCTTCAGTGCTTTGACTTCCAGGGACAGGATGGGGTCCTTTAGGCAGTTAGCTTGGCCACCTGTTAAGTGGAGAGAAGCGCCCAGGGTCAACTCTAACTTTGCTGTCCATTGCAGCTAGAAATCTCAAATACGGCCGAGAATGAATGTTTCTCTTGTAGCCAGCCTGGACACTAGATCGGCCTGCTGCAAACTTGCGTCTCTCGAGGAGCGCTCGCTGAAGCTGCATGGGAAACTTCGGCCGGGCTCCTCAGCAGGCCAGTGCACCCGGATGGAGGAGCTGCTCCAGGATGACCAAAGGGCCAGTCCTGTGACTACTACAGCTCTGGAATATGGGACTGACTTTCCCACCAACGTCAGCAAGCCACTGTCAGTCTGCCTGTCTTTGTTTTCCTTCACTCAGATTGACCAAGCTTCTTCAGAGAAGGAACACAAAAGAGGTTTCTAGGGTGTGTACCTGGACCAGGCACTTTCTCTCGGGTCTCCCACCCAGAGGCCTCGCAGAAGCCAACAGGTAGGCCCAAAAGATGGCTGAGCATTCCCCCCCCCCCCAGTGGTCTGCGGGATTTAAAATTATGAATTTGGTGGTCCCTGAGGTCCAAAAGGTTGGAGACCCCTGAACTAGACTAACCTATCTCTGCTTAGTGAGGAGGATCCCATCCTACATATTTGGTGAATTCAGCAGGTTTTCTGGTAGCGCTTGGGCAGTTTTCCAGTGGTTGAAGGGCAGCTCTCATGAGCATCCTGTTGACTTCTAGAAAATAGAAAAAAATAAAGTGCTTGACAAAATTGCCCTGAGCAACTTCTTTCCATTGATCCTGCGTAGTCTTGTTGTTTCAAGAGTAATCAGGTAAGAAATTCATAGGTTATGTGCGGATTTATATAAAAGCTAGTATACAGTAGTGCTTGGTGTGCATGTGTGTTTTGCTTGTGATTTACCTTATTGACAGTGTGTTGCTGGAATATATAGACATCATAATCATTGTTTATAATGGATTTGGCAAAAATGGCAAAACAGACTATTTTAATTAAAGGGAAGGACCTTTCTAGTTTTGTTTCTACTTGGAAGCTACTTCTGGATTTTTTGCTCAAAACTGAAAAAAATGAAACTTTGATTCTAAGTTTTGATGACTAGAATGAGTTATTTTTTAAAAATTAATTTTTATTAGATTATGTTATAGTACAATACATAGAATATCGGTTTGCCAGTAATAATATAAATACAGATTGAATATATTTTTAGTTTATAGTATCTCCTAACTTAGAGCTTAGAACAGCCAAACAAGGGAGCAAGTTAGGACTAGAATGAGTTAATGTTGTTATAGAAATGTCTTGAAATATTTAGAAATATCGAGGTTGTAAATTGTTTTTGGTATTCTACCGCACTGATAAAAGTCACCACTATTTTCTTTATTTTTCTTTGCACCCTTCTTCTTTAACTCTGTTATTTCTTTTTGTATTTTTATCTTATAATAAATTTTAATAAAATATTAAAAATCACTGTTTTACAAACTGTATGTATGTATCTAATTTCAGCTGTACTTTTGACAGAGTATTTGCAGGTTATGTATTGTAATTATAAGCATTTTAATAGCTGCAGTGAAATATTTATTCAGCATATTAGTTCTTGTTATATTGTTGATTTTTGAAAGTTTATCTTATATAAAAAACATTTTTATTAAATTTCAAAGAATGGCTTAACTGAAAATCGGTTTGTTTCGCCTATTCGCCCATGGTGACTCAAGGCAGCTTGCATAGTTTATACTATTATTTTATTGGTATGTAGGAATTTTTAATTTTGGTGACTTCAGCAATTATCATTAGAACAAGGTTTCTCAAGCATGGTATTTATTATATATGGTCAGTGGAAAAATTGTCTTTTGAAATTGCAGAAGATTATATGTTTTAAAGATTGCTGATTTATTTGAACAGAAGTTTGTCATAATAACTAATATCTACTTGTCTACACTAATTTTTATCAAGACTAGTACAAAGATACATGTAAGTTTGGAAGGAAAACTACATTTAAAAAAAATAATCTTTCCCTGAGGACTTTTTTTTCCAAATATTGAAAATAAGACTTATTGGCTGATTGGCTGGCTGGCTGGCTGGCTGGCTGGCTGGCTGGCTGGCTGGTTGGTTGATTTAAATGTATGAAACACTTCCAAATATTTTCTTTTTCAATTACATGTAATATTACAGTTTTCTTATATTGCTACCCAGCATATACTGGGTAGAAAAAGCTTCTTCATTTGTGACTATGTCTCTGGTAAAGGTTAGCACTCCAACAAAAGAGCAGTGTAATGGTGTAGAATAATTTTATTATACTAAAATATTTTATGACTATAATATCAGTTTCAATAGTATCTTCATAGTAGCGTTTAGTGAATATTATCAAAGTATGAGGAACATTAAAACAAAGTTTCACGATACTACAACATTGCTTTTTTTTGATAAAATTTGTATGACGACACAATCACAAGCTTCTTGCTAATAAGTTATAAAAATGTGATAAATACAAAAAGTGGGGCAAATAAAACCCAAATAAAATATGTAGTTTCAGACCCTCAGAGCCTTCCAGAAAAGCTCCAGCTTCAGCCCCGCTTAACCTCCTGAAAATGGCTGGGGGAGATGGACAATTGGCTGCTATTCAACTGCACTAGTTGTATGGTTGGGCTGACACTAGAAAGAAAGCACAATTCTATTGTCAAAGTAAAAAATGCCTACTTTGAAAATGCTAATTCATGACTGCATATATCCTGGCCATAATAACATAATTAAGTTACTGTACAGCTTTGGACTGTACATTCATTTTACAAACCTACGTGCGAAGATTACTAATGTACAAATATTTGCTCTGTTGTCTGTTCGGGAATCTATTTAGTCATTTGTATAGTAAGAGAGAGAAAAACATGGATTTTCTTACTTTTCTGCCATAGAAAGCTTGTTAATCACAGACATCATAAAATTTGTTAATAAAAGTAGTCTTTGACTTACAACCACAATTGAGCCCAGAATTATGTCTATTAAGTCATGGTAATCATTAAGGGATTAAGAGATTAATGATTAAGTAATCATTAAGAAGGGACACGGTGGCTCAGCGGCTAAGACGCTGAGCTTGTCGATCGAAAGGTCGGCAGTTCAGCAGTTCAAATCCCTAGTGCTGCGTAATAGAAATAGAAATATTTTATAGAGAAAAGTAGCAATATATGGTGTTCTGTGCCTGAACCATTTGTTTTCTGTTGCGGGGCATTTTTCCGCCTCATAGGGTGGATTGCTTAAGCTTTCTACTGTATGTAAACCACTTCTCTAAAAAGTGCGTAACCCTAAATTAACAAGGGTTAATTCAGGCATCAGTTCTATGCCTGAATTCTGATTAAAACCCTTCTGTCAGCTGCAGTCTGAAACTGACCAGACCTTAATAAGTTCAAACTGAATGTTTTTGTTGTTCTATACGGAGGCATTGGTAGCAAAGTTACTTTTTCATCACCTTGTAATTGAGAACAGTCTCTATCTAAATCAGCTGCTAAATGAGATTGTGACTAAGCAACTTGCTTTGTTCTTTATAGATTATAAAGCTCGCAATGAATAGAATAGAATAACAGAGTTGGAAGGGACCTTGGAGGTCTTTTAGTCCAACCCCCTGTTTAGGCAGGAAACTCTACACCACTTCAGACAAATAGTTATCCAACATCTTCTCCATTGTGTCGGGGAAGATCATCCAGGAATGGGTAATACTCTGCTTCTCTGCTTGGAGACCGAGTAACTTTTTCTTGGCCACGCCTCCTTTGCCTGGGCACTCCCCAGTTCGACTGAGAATGTTGTAATCAAATGCCTGTGATGATTTACTTAAGTTTTTTTGTTTTGCTTACAGAAAATGCTAGGACAAAAGAGATGATTTTAATTTCACACTAAGGCCTGGAACTGCACATTGAACAAACGTCCTGATCAGGCAACATACGAATGGCCCAAGGAAGCCAGCAAATTGATTTTCAGGTTTTAAATGACCTGCGCCAAAAATTTCCTGAGGTACCTGAAGTTGTTGTGTCCAGATGCATGTTACAGGTCAGTGCTATGTTGTTACTAGACATTTTAATATTGTGATATTAAAAATTAAAGTCTTTTTTTGGCTAACTTATTAAATGTATATTTTCTTTGGTATACATTTTCCTATCCCAGGTCGAATATTATCATTTGTTTTATTTTTGTGTGCTTTTAATAGTTTTAGTTCTACTTTTCTTTTCTTTGCATTTTATTTAATTTATTCTGCTTTGTTTTGTATTTCATTTTAAATTGCTGGAGATCAAATCTAAAAATATATACTTAATATGTTTCATAAAGATCTCTTAAAAAGATCTCTTATAGCATTTATTTTTCTCACTTGGTTAAATTATATTTGTATAATTTACAAATATAAATTATAGCAGGGATCCCCAGCCCCCAGTCCACGGCCTAGTACTAGTGCACACGAAGCTCCATTTGTGCAAGTAGTGGGCGGGCGCAAAACCATTCTTTCTTGCCCCCACCCACCTGCCACAGCTGCCACTGCCAATCTGCAATGCTGGAAAGATTGGGGACCACTGCCTTATAGTACAGGATCCAGTATGCTGATAGGTATTCCACAATAAGTATTAATTTTAAGACTGTAAAACAATATTTCATATACTGTTTGAAACAATTAACCCCTTTTCCCAGTCTCAAATAATGTGATTACCCACACAAAAATAAAACAAAACAAAAATCCAGTATTGTTTTATACAGTATTGTTTTAAGCTAATTAGAAAAGGCTAATTGAGTTCAATACTATTAACTCCCAAGACAGATAGTACAATATTTTAAGCCATAGTATTCCAGTCGGTCTTTCTTTAGCTGTAACTTAGGTACATACTATTTTAATGTTTCTCTTCTGAGCTTTCTTATCCCTCTTGCCTGTTTTCAAATAGATTTACATGTCAGAAAGGTGGTATTTTGTTAAATTCTTAAATAACTGACAAAACTATAGGAATTCTACTGATGCCTGTTTTTAAATTTGTTACAGAATAATAATAACTTGGATGCCTGTTGTGCAGTTCTCTCTAAAGAGAGCACAAAATATCTCTACGGTGAAGGAGACATTGGTTTTTCAGATGATTCTGGCATTTCCAGTCTGCGAAATCACATGACATCCCTTAATTTGGATTTGCAATCACAGAATGTGAATCTCCATGGAAGAGAAGGAAGTAGAATGAATGGAAGTAGGACTTTAACTCATAGTATTAGTGATGGACACCTTCAGACCAGCTTGTCCAACAGCGAATTGTGTCATCCAGAACCACAGACTGCTCCAGTCCAAGTTCCACAGGGATTCTTTGGCATATCTAATACTCCTAGTACTTCTAATTCAGGACAACATTTTGGATTTCACTTGGGCAGTAAAGGATCTTCTGGTTTGGCTCAGCAAATACCTAGATTTAACCCCATTATGGTAACTTTAGCCCCAAATATTCAGCCTGGTCGGAACACCCCAACATCTTTGCACATACATGGCGTACCTCCAATAAACAGTCCACAAGGCAATTCTATCTACATTAGACCTTACATCACAAATCCAAGTGGTACAACTCGGCAGAATCAGCAAAATCCAGCCTGGATGTCTCAGTTCAGTGCTATGCATTCTCAACAAAACTATCAGCCTTCACATTCAAACCCCTGGTCAACTATGCCCACAACCAGTTCCTTGACACATACCTCATCACAACAGTCAACTCAGTCAAACCAGCAAGGCCATCAGACCTCTCATGTGTATATGCCTATAAGTTCTCCTACAACTCCTCAAGCACCCACAGTTCATTCATCTGGTGGCTCACAGTCTTCTTCAACCCAGAGCCAATATAATATCCAAAATATATCAACAGGACCTCGTAAAAACCAAATTGAAATAAAACTTGAACCACCACAAAGAAACAATTCATCAAAACTTCGTCCTACAGGTCCCCGCTCATCCTCAAATTCCTCTTCCAGCAACAGCCAGACTTTAAGTAGAAGTCAACCCACTGTTTACATAGCTACCAGTCCACCAAATACTGATGAAATCATTACACGAAGTCAGCCAAAGGTGTACATTTCCGCCAATGCTTCTTCAGGTGATGAACAACTTGTACGGAATCAGCACGGAATCTTCATATCAACAAATCCAGGTGTGACGGCCACATCTAGGAATATGTCTGGTCAAGTTAGCATGGGACCTGCCTTTATTCACCACCACCCTCCCAAAAGCAGAACAATTGGAAACAATGCTTCTGCCACTTCTCCTCGAGTAGTGGTTACTCAGCCTAATACAAAGTACACTTTTAAAATTACTGTTTCTCCAAATAAACCCCCTGCAGTTTCACCAGGTGTGGTGTCCCCAACTTTTGAACCTACAAATCTTCTAAACCTTCCTGAACACTTTGCAGAAACAGAAAATATTCAACACCTTAATGACCCTGTTTTAGCACATGTTGATAGGATTAGTGAAGCACGAAAACTGAGCATGGGGTCTGACGACGCAGCCTATACCCAAGGTAATGCTTTTGTGTGAATTATTGCAATCTCTCTCTTGCTGCTTTAGTCCATTATGTCCAACTTACTTATTCGTTTAAGTCTTTATAACAAAGAGATTTAGAAAAAAACCCTTAGTATGTTGACACAGATGTAGTGTCAGTACAAGTATAGGATGAAATAATCAAGAAATATAGAAATTATAACTTTAATACTCTAGAACTAGAAATGGTTTTGTTAATATCCTCGAAGAAAAATCTATAAATACCGTAATTCAGAGGTTGGTGGGTAGAAGAGATAACAGAGGAAATACAGTTGGAGAGCCTGTTCATGATTCTGGAAAAGATAAATTGCATTTTTCATTATTTCTATTCCTGTTCTATGTTTATAGAATGTACCGTATATACTCGAATATAAGCCGAGTTTTTCAGCACGTTTTTCAGGCTGAAAAAGTCCCCCTCGGCTTATATTCGAGTCACGAAAAAAAAAGCCTTTTTAAAAGAAAACAAATGAGTAGATCCGTGTCTGCAAAAATAGAAAAAGCAGCCTCTTTCAGCTTCAGTATAGGTTAATTACCATAAGTTGAACAGCCTCCCAACTCTCAGCTGATTTGCTCTCAGCTGTTTTGGTCTTTTGCTAGCTGCAAAGAGTGCTGCTGGAGCAGATTTTTTTTTCTCCTTGTGTAATTCAAGCTGAAAACGAAACCAAAAGTAAAGCAGGTTGTTGGCTTTGCTGTTTGCAACGTTGGAAAGGCAGATTTCTTTTCTTTTTCCTCATCAAAAAAGGTAGGTGCAAACAATGGGAAATTTGTGGCAAATGGCAAAAGAGGAGAGTTCAAGATTTTAAAACACAAAAGAAAAAAAAGCTCTATTTAACTAGGGAATTGTAATAATTGAGATACTATTAATTGTATATTGTGTTGAAAGCAGAAATGGTTAAGTTGTGGTTTGGAGGAATATATGGGGGAAATTATTTGGTTTATTATTATTGGTAAATATTAATTGATTTGTAAGAAATTGGATTGCATGGAAATAATTGGAATATTCATGTTCATATTGATTAATATACAAAAAAGATAGTTATATAACTAATTGATTTATATTAAAATGTTGAATTTGTATTGAACAACTGTAATATTACATAATTAGCCAATGTGAGGATGGATATAAAAATAGATGACAATGGGAAGGGGTATAATATAGAATAGAAGTGAAAAAATGAATTTGATTAAGATTAGAGATGAGGATGAAGGGTAATATTGGTTTTTTAAAAAAATAGATGAGGAATAAATATGGCAAAAAGGAAATATAGAAATTGTAAATTTAAGTGAAATGACTAAACACTGTTTAAATTTGTGAACCGGCTAATTACTCTGTTCAAAGAAAATACATTGTATGTTTGTATGTGTGTTTCTAATTATTGCTATTTATTCATATTTGTTCTCTTTTATTCTTTAAAGTTTAACAATTCATTCTTTATCTTGATAACTTTATATTTGTTTGGGGTTGGTTTTCTTCCCTTTCATCTTTTTTATTGTACAGCAATCTTTCTCCTCAAACCTACCACCTCTCTTTGAGAAACGGGGAGAAAGAGAATGAGAGAGAGAGTGGGGGAGAGAGAGAGAGAAAGAGGAGGAGAGAGAAAGAATGAGAAAGAGAGGGGGAGAGAGAAATGGTGATAAGATACGGCAAAAACATAAAATGTGAGGACAGTCGTAAGTTCGAGGACTGGTCACAAGTGCGAGGACCAGTCAAAAATTACTTTTTCAGCCCTCTGAGTAGTCCATATGCACAAAAGGACAACCCAGAGGGCTGAAAAAAGTGATTTCTGACAGGTCCTCGCATTTTTGACCGGTCTTCGCACTTATAACTGGTCATCATTTATGCCCATTGTAGCATTCTTAACAACCGTGTCACTCATTTCACAACTGCTTCTCTTCACCATGGTGACAAGATAGGGCAAAACCGTAAAATGTAAGGACAGTCGTAAATTCGAGGACTGGTCACAAGTGCGAGGACCAGTCAAAAATTACTTTTTCAGCCCTCTGAGTAGTCCATATGCATAAAAGGACTATCCAGAGGGCTGAAAAAAGTGATTTCTGACAGGTCCTCGCACTTTTGACCAGTCTTTTTTTATTTTGAAATTTACCAGTAGCCGCTGCATTTCCCACCCCGGCTTATACTCGAGTCAATAAGTTTTCCCAGTTTTCTGTGGTAAAATTGGGGGCCTCGGCTTATATTCGGGTCGGCTTATACTCGAGTATATAGGTATATTTCCAATTAAATCCAATCAGACTGGATTAAGTATATGAAATTGATTTATCTACCATACTATATGTGAAGATTTTGATTTACAATATTGACTATCACCACCACACACAGAGAGACTCGGACATAACTACCGTATTTTTCGGAGTATAAGACGCACCGGTATACGATGCACCTATCTTTTTTTGTTTTGTTTTTTTAAAAAAAGTTTATTTTTTATTTTTTGGACAAACACCCATACAAACATACAATGTATCTTCTTTGAACAGAGTATTTGGCTGGTTCACAAATTTAAACAGTGTTTAGTCATTTCACTTAAATTTACAATTTCTATATTTCCTTTTTGTCATATTTATTCCTCATCTATTTTTTAAAAAAAACCAATATTACCCTTCATCCTCATCTCTAATCTTAATCAAATTCAATTTTTCCCTTCTATTCTATATTATACCCCTTCCCATTATCATCTATTTTTATATCCATCCTCACATTGGTTAATTATGTAATATTACAATTGTTTAATACAAATTCAACATTTTAATATAAATCAATTAGTTATATAACTATCTCCCAATAACCCACATAGTTTTGCCCATATAATCTTCCAAATCACAACTTAATCATTTCTACTTTCATCACAATATATAATTAAAAATATTTCAATCATTACAATTTCCCTAATTAAATTTAAAAATGTTCTAGCTGTTATCCGAGCTATAATTTAATCCTTTTTAGTTTCACCACCATATACCATTAAAGGTATTTCAATTGTTACAGTTTATACTTATTCATATTTCTAAAAAAAATTAAAAAATAAAAACTTACCATTGTCTAGATTTCAAAAATACAAAGACAAATATTCCAATTATTATTCATTTCATTTTTACAATCATGATTTCCCATTTATTTCTTTACTATTCATATTTCAATTTTAAATATGTATAACATTTTTCTCTTTCATTTTTTTTCTTTTTCTCCCTTCTCATTTTTATTTTTGCCTTTTTCTTTCTCCTTTTTTTCTTTTGTGTTTAAAATCTTGAACTCTCCTCTTTTGCCCTAAATTTCCCATTGTTTGCACCTACCTTTTTTGTTGAGGAAAAAGAAGAAAAATCTCCCTCTGCTTCTGCCTAGTTTTGCCTCGTTGCACCAAACAGCCTACTTTAGTTTCATTTTTGTTTTCAGCATAGCTTGATTAGCACAAGGAAATTTGCTCCAGCAATTTAGCTCTTTGCAGCAAGCAGCAGAGCCCTGCTTAAAACATTTGAGAGCAAATCAGCTGAGAGTCAGGAGGCTAATCTAATCAACTTGTGCTAATTAGTCTATGCTGAAGCTGAAAGGAGCTGTTTTTTCTTGCTGTTTGCTTGCAAGGAGGTAACTGCTGCGAGGCACAGGCCAAAGGGTGGGGGCCAGTGGGTGGGCAGGGCTACATTCGGTGTATAGGACGCACCTAAATTTTCACCCCCTTTTAGGGGGGAAAAAGGTGTGTCTTATACTCCGAAAAATATGGTATATCCTAATAAATTTTGTATTTACTTGTTTATTTAATCTAAATTTGCCAATTATGGCTCTGTTTTATGAATAAAACTTAATAAAAAAATAACCTACATATTATTTTCAATTTAAGCATCAATTTAACTTTATTTACAAGTATCACTAGGTGGAGGTTTATGTCATTGATTCCTTGCCATATTTTTATTTAAGCTTTTAAAAACATCATAGGCCCCACAGATTTAATACATTGTGCCTATTGTACCTGATGGATAATACAAGATGACTGAGATTGAGATGGCCAGGATAGATGCATCAGCTCTGTCTGTCTTCTGCCACAGATTATCAATAAGTGCAGTCAATGCTACCTTAGTACCAAATCCCAGTCAGGTTTATTTTCATTAGACTGATACTATACAAGTTTGTTTGGAGACTCTTATTTAACATCTTTTTAAGTCCCTGTGCTTGAATTCATTTGCAGCATTTCCATTTGATGCTCCCTCCCCATTTTCTTTTTCCTTGCTTTATTTTTGTGCATTTTTCATCTTTTTTCATATTGAATGCCAGACATAATCATCAATGTGTGAAGCAACTCTGCAGATCTCTGCATGTAAATGCTGTACAGGTGATCCTCATTCAATAAACCCTTTGATGGCGCTAAATGAGTGGTACTTACAACTACCCAAAGTTCTGGCTGACATAGCAGCCCTGCAGTCACGTGATAGCGATTCAGATGCTTGGCAACCAACTCTCAATGACAGTGTCACAGGCATCATGTCATCACCACTTCTGACCTTCACTGCTAGCTTCTGACAAAGTCAGTGAGGAAGCTAAAAAGAGGTCAAAATGGTAACCACATGATACTATGCTTAATGATATTGCAGGACTGCCATCACTATAATGAGATGGCATGCTTTACTACCACATTATTTAGGGATGGAAATTCTGGTCCGAATTACTATTTTTAATTGAGGACTACCTGTATTATACTTTGGTTGGGACCATTCTAAGGCAAATGCCTGTAGCCATTAGTCAGTTTTTAGAAAGCTCCCTCCTTCAAAGTTACCATCCCCAAATTTTTAACCAAAAGTTTAAACATCTGAAATGGCCAGGAAATTTCAGTTATATCAGTTATTTAATTTACAGAGAAATAATTTATTGCATTAAGTCTGGTATGGTTTATTGGTTTTGAGGGTAGCAAGCTGTGATAACTTCTGAACAGTAATTTGCAGGATAATGGTTCAAGGTAATTACCTTCAAAACAGTTTTTGACAATATCAAATAAAGGAAAATTAATATAGATTATAATCAGAAACATATCCCCTTTTACCTCAGCTTTTCTGTTCCTTGAGATCCTAATTCATACATCAACAGGATAGAAAAGCTCATCAGTTTAACTGAGAATCAATATGATGTAGTGATCAATTGTTAGACCCAGATTCAAAGCCACCATAAATCATGGAAATTCATTGGATGACTTTATGCTAGTCACTTTACTCTAACAAGGTTTTTGTTGCCAGAAAAACCGAAGGAGGTAGTGTTATATAAGCCAGTTTGTTTCTGAAAGAAGACTGGGATATAATAAATTAATAATATTTTACAGGAGTGCCTTCATTCACATAATAATCTTTTTTTTACATTTATTGCTCCTGGCCTGAAAATAAACAGGCATCTAGATTAAGATGAACATGCCAGGCACCCTGAAGGTCATTGCAGTTCCTTTCTCTCTTGCAAAATTTCTTAGTATATTTAATTAAGGATAAGAGGCTAGTCTTTATGTAGCCATTTCACTTCATCTACTCAGTAAGATTTTAACTGGCTTTGTTTATTTATTCTTTTGATAAATTGCCTTCAGGGATCAAATCCAGCAAATGCAAATTGCTGCTTTTTGCTGATGTTTTTGCTTGCATGTAAAGGTGGTTGCTGTCTATGAAAAGTAGAGGAAAGAAAGATTTGTTGGAGTTTCTTGACTGCATGAATAACATTACTGTTGCAGTAAGTGACAAGAACATGCACAGAGTACGGTCATCCACACACACACATATAGTCCAATATTTTACCCTCAGAAGTTTAACTTTAATGTTACAAATGACAACTATGGAGACAGTATAGATGCATGCCAATCAACATTTTACTGGTTGAGACCAGAGGTTTTGTCTTCTGAGCTTTTGGATTCATGGGGGAACCCATCTTCAGGGAACTTCTCTCTGCTAGACCGACCCAGATCCTATACCAATCTTTTATCTGGTCCTGTGCTTAACTGCTGCTTTCCTAGGAATACTCTGATTCCATGTTATCTTATCCAGCCTAAATGTGCTGCTGAGCACAAACTATAAAACAACAGCCCAATCAAACTGTTTGGAATACTAAGAATACTTCCTGACGTGCATTTGTTCTGCTTTGAGCCTTGAATAGGTTTTCAAAATGTAAACTTACTGAGGTCAAAGGATTTTGCATATTTTGTGTTAGAAAGTTTTGATTCTGGAATACTGCTAGGATCATCACAATTATTGTATGCCTAGGGTTTTCACTGTAGTAGAGATATGTGACAGCTTTTTTCGCTGTCTAGAATTTGTGGAATGTGAGGATATTTCTGCATACATTGTATTTTCCTTTGGGGATCAAGATGTTACAATATTTTTATTGTTCTTTACTGTACAAAGATTATAATAGCAGATATAATTGTAGAGAGTGGATCACAGGAGTTATTCTTTAAACTTAAGCAAATGTTGTATTAATTCATTATATTTCACTGCAGCAGGAATATATTAAATTACCAAATTGTAGGAATTCAAAATAATGTATTAGTTAATAGTACAGAGTAGTGAATGGGTAGGTGTGACAGCAAGCAAATATCTGCACTCTTCCGTGCTTAGAATACAGCTTAAAATAGACTCAGTTTTATATTGTTAATAAGAAACGGATGCTTGGAGTTGAACATTGGATGTCCATTTGTTATCTGAACTGCAGTTTATGTGAATTCGAGTGCTTTTTCTAAATTTTTTGAGATTTTTTGCAAGCTAGTTTTTTTTAGTATGCTATGGGCCATGGGATATTAAATTTTATTCTACCCTATTCTACTCATAAAAAACCTTTTTGGATGTTCATATTCTACATCATAGTTATAGATAGTCCTCGACTTACAACCACAATTGAGCCCAAAATTTCCATTGCTAAGCAAGACAATTAAATAAATTTGCCCCATTTTACGACCTTTGTTGCCACAGTTGTTATGTGAATCATTGCAGTTGTTAAGTGAATCTGGCTTCCTTATTGACTTTGCTTGTCAGAAGGTCACAGAAGATGATCACATGCCCCTGACACACTGCAACCATTATAAATACAGGCCAGTTGCCAAGCATTTGAATTTTGATCACATGAACATGGGGATGCTGCAGTGGTCGTAAGTGTGAAAAATGTTTGTAAATCCCTTTTTCATTGCTGCTGTAACAAAATGAACAGTTGTAAATTGAGGATTACCTGTATAAACTGTTTGAAATATTTCTGAACAATGGCTTTCAACAGCTTCCATATCAACTTTGATTACCAGAGTGTTATAGAGTGGAAAAGATACTGAGGCATATATAGTGCAATTTCTCTTAAGAGAGGTTTATATGCTTGCCAGTACTAATGCTTTTATTCTATTGTTAACAAATTCTTATCAAGTTTGCAACATACCTCAGAATTTCATGTAATATAATTATAAATATTAGGCAACATGATACATTTATTGAATATTTCTGCCCTTGTCAATGGATGATAAAAATTAAAAGTTTCTCTGGAATGAAATGAAACCATACAGGCTCAAGTGGTTGGGGAAGCCATGAATATCATTTATCAAAAAATTCTGTGTTTTAATATAAGTTTAAAATGCCATTTATTTTCTAATTAGATATACTTTATTAACCAGTCGATTGACCATACCAAAGCATGACCATCAGCCACAGTAAGATACAATAAAATAAGATAAAGTGAGATTCACTGAAATGAAGAAAAATGGATTAAAGTGAGATAAAAGAAAGTAAAGTAAATTTAAAAGAATAAGATAAACTAGAATGCAGAGAAGTATAATAAAATGAATATTAAAGTTCAAAAACAGTGTGTCTTTAGGTGAATTCATTATCTTTGCATGCAACTCCAGTGTATTTTATAAAACGTGTTCTCTGTTGGACAGCATTGACTATAAACATAATAGTTTTAATGAAAATCTCCCTTTGTTACAATCCCAATGTCTGAAGCATATAAATGACAATTGACTAGGACATTGGAATGTATTCTATTTCTGATGGTCCTCAAACACATGTTCTCTCAAAATATGTCACTTGGTGGAATCATCCATATTTGGCCATAGAATCTAGCTACTCAAATCTTGCTCTGGTAAGGGCTATCTTATGATAAGGAATGAAATCTGTTGTCACATATGTTTCTATTTGGAACACCGTTTTATTTTTTCGCCAACCATTGCAACAAACTGATGTTTGCAAGTGACTCAAAATCAGGGCCCTTAATATCCAAAACTCTGTCTGAATATTTTCTTGACCTTGTCTGACTGAGGATAGATAGTGTGTTGAAAAACGGTAATACGAGATGATTTGGAGAAATCGATTGATCCGTATGGTATGTGGTAGTAAGCCCATCTGTTCTGACATATTTTTGATAGTTGTCGGGCTCCATTGAAAGAATTGTTGGCTAATTAAAGGCTTTAATTGCTGTTAGACTACAAATTAACTGGGTATCTGTTTCAGCTCTTACTGCTAAAGCAAGTGTATTCCTGTTGGTCCCTACAACCGTACTTAAAAAGTGTGCTTGATTTTGCTCAAGTATAGAGGCACTTGATAGGCCCATAGATCTGTACCAATACCTGTTAGTATTGGTACAAGTTTTGTCTTAAAATGAGGAGCAGAGAGCTCTGACGGTTGTAACCAAGTAATTTAGTAGTTTTGAGATTGTTGCTATTTTATAAAAATAGTTTGAAGTGGTTGGCCCAAGACCCTGTATTTATAAAAACTATCTTTAAGTGGGAGAAGGGATCTATTTGTCTTTTAGGTTCTTCTTCTAAATGCCAATTGTGTTTGGGCCATCTTTTTCCAAAAACCATTACTTTGGATTTAATAACATTAAAAAAAATTAGAAGTGCATAGATACCAAATTTCCCCATCAATCTTCTCAGGTCTGCTTGGAAGTATGCCGTCAGAACCATGTCATCTGCATACAAAAGGATATTGATGTGTCTTTTAAGGTTCTTTGGCATGTGAACATCTGTAGAATGGAGAAATTCTGGGATGTTGTTAATGTAAAGTTTAATCAACTTTATGTAGTTGACCAAAGGACATATTTTGGGACCAAAGTAGATTCTTGTCTAATACTTTTATAAGTGGATTCTCTGGGTGAGAGAGCCATTTACTCCAGTAAATTGCTTCAGGTATGTATTTGTGTAGAGGGCCTTTATCAGGTATAGAAATCTTAGGTTCCATATGTAGCTTGGCAGCTTTCTTCCATAAGATGTCTCTATTTATGGAATCTAATGCAGCACTGAGATGTATGAAAGATGTACACATATTTGCCATCTGTTGTGCATTTGGTAATAATATGGTATAGAACAAGGGTGTCAAACTCACCGCATCATGTTGCCGTCACGTGACATTTAGTGACGTTTTCCTCCTTTGCGGAGCTGGGGTGGCGTGGCCTGCGCATGACACATTTTGCCCATGGGCCACCAGTTTGACACCGCTGGTATAGAATAAATCAATGATCTATTCTCAAGTCCCAAGTCTGAACGTAGCCTATTCTTCTGCTAATATATTCTTCTCAATTGCCAATCCTTTCTTTCTTCAAGAGATGTTTTACATCTTTGCTGTTATATCAATAAGGCATTTGAGTCTGTAAGGGGGGGGGTCTTCCTTATTTTCTTTTTTGTGTATGGGAACGATAATGAAAAGTTGTTTGCCAGCCTAACTCTCCCTTGGCAAGTAAACATAATCTCTTTGGGGCTCGCTCCTAAATTTGCATGCTATTGTATGCCATGATTTGAAGCCTGGTAGGTGAATATCTTCATTAAAGGTAAAGTAAAGGTATCCTCTGTCCAGTCAATTCCGACTCTAGGGAGCAGTGCTCATCTCTGGTTCTTAGCCAAAGGAGCCCAGCATTGTCTGAAAACTCTTCCACGATCATGTGGCCAGCATGACTATATGCTGAGATGCATAAAATGTTGTTACCTTCCCATTGAACTGGTACCTATTTATCTACTTGCATTTGCATGCTTTTGAACTGCTAAGTGGGCAGGAGCTCTGGGGCAAGTACCATGAGCTCACCCGCCTGCATGGCACTCCTGTCTCGAACTTGGGCTGTCAGCTTTTCAGCTGAGAAACTCAGCATCTTTAACCACTGAGCCAATTGCATCCCCCTTGAATATCTTCATTACCGGTGGTTAACCATGTCTCTTGGAATGCTATGATGTTGAACTTGGAAAGGAATTCCAACAAATCTCCATTTGACATTTTATTGCATCCGGTTATATTCCCTGTCAGTAGCTGAATAAAACTTGTTTATTGTCAGAAGGGGTAGTTGGTGATGTAATTGAAGTCTGCGGTTGAATAGCAGACTTTATGCAGTCACTCTACAGGTGAGATGAGATCCAAAATTTCTTCAGTGTCTAGGAAGGTACATTGGTTGTAATTTGGCCCACCTCTGCCACTCTTTTGCTGCTGTATAGGTCAGGTAGGTTTTGTAATGTTTGCACACAGAATAATGAACATTAGAAAGTTGTCTTTTCATGTCTATATCATTGGCCAGAGGAGTTGGCTCAGCCCTGAGTGGTTATTTTTCCTGCCTCAGGGGCTACCTTTGTCATGATTTCCTGTGGTTCATGGAGTAAGAGGTTTGCTTGGAAAGCTGGAGAGTATGCCAGTTTGTGTTAGACTGCAGATATCCATCTCATGTTCCTGGTGAAGCCTGCTGCTCAGTATTTTAGGTCATTAAGACCTTCCTATTGTCTGTCAACAGCATCCAATTTTTTATTCTTTGAAATTTGTTGTTTGCATTCATTCTGAGGGACTCTTGTGTTAATGATCAGCTTATCTAGTTTCCCCTAAGAGGAAGGGGTATCTAATTACTCTAATTTTCAGTCTATAAGACGCACTTTCCCCCCACCAAAGTGGAGGGAAATGTCTGTACGTCTTATAGAGTGAATGTTTCTGAAGCCCTGCCCACCCGCTGGCCCCCACCCTTTGGCTGTTTTCAGCCTCTGCATGCCCCGTTTTTGGCCTTCAGCAATGATAGGCGGTGCTGGCAATAGGTGGCGCTGGCGATCCCCGCCACCTGGAATGGGCTGGGGGAAAATGGGGCACTTGGAGGCCAAAAACATCATGCGCAGAGACGGCGATCCCCACAGCCTGGAACAGCTGATCAGCAGTATTCTGGGAGGCTGATCCAACTGCCAATCAGCTGCTCGTGCTAAATCAGGCTGCGATAACGTGCTGAAGCTGACCAGGCTGTTTGCTGTTTGCTGCAAGGTAGCTAGTCAGATGAATACCGATGGATGCTGGGAGGCAGAGGCAGATTTTTTTTTCTTGTTTTCCTCCCCAAAAGCTGGGTGTGTCTTATGGTCCAGAGCGTCATGGTGCAAAAAAAAAAAAAAGATAGTTAATAATCCATTGGATTATTTAAAATTAATTTCATTCAATTGCATTTACATGCACGAATCAGTGCTGCTTCAGCATTTATGCTAATCCAGTTTTCAGTCAATTTTCAAGAGGCCTCATAGTGCTTTTAATGAAGATGTGGTTCCCAAAGCTTTACATTCTTTGTTAAAATGAGCTTTAAACTACAAGCAGATTACATTGAAGCAATTATTTGAAAATAATTAAACATAGATATAATAAATTTCTTTGTTTTATGTTATTTTATCTTATTGTTATCTTGATAGCAATATTGATAACATTATCTTTATGTTGTTTTATCTTATAGAGGGCTATAAAATTTCATTAAAAATTCACAAAAGAAAGGTGTTTTTTATGTAATGAGATAAAACAAGCTCTAAGAGATTCACCAGCATTATTCCATTTGTGGCTCTGACCAACTTTCTTACTACTACCATAGTATGAAGAGTTTGAGATACAGAGTTAGCGTTTTGTTTTTGTTTCATTTTGTTTCCATGATAAGGTCATAATCTACTTTGAGAAAGCTTAGGATAAATTGATCACAAATGTTTGGAACTAGGATAAGGTTCTAGTAGTTGGTCCCTGCTGGCAGAGAAACTGATTGGGAAGATTAATCAGTTAGGATTTGTAATGGGCATTGGAGAGTGAAAACCGAAATAACGGTAGAAGATGGTGGACTGTTTAGAACAGACAAGAGATGAAGAACCTTCATAGCATAGCATATGGTTATCACCAAGATCACCTTCTCACGACTGTTTTTGTCCACAATAAGAAAAGCAGAAGGGGCTCCCTTCAAGCCATTTCTTTTAAGGAATTTCATCATCAATGTCCCTTCAGGTCTTCTCGATCAGCTGAGATCCCACTGAGATATATATTACTCTAACCCTGTTGGGTTATAGGAAGTTTTAGGGAACTATTTTTTTTCCAGCAAGCCTTAAGGGCAGATGTGTGCTATTCCTTTTGTAGTGTGATATTTATTTTCAACAGAATTTTTATTTTACAATTATGATTCAAATTGCTGGTTTATCATTATTTATGTATAATTCTTAATTGGGAAAATAGAAGATGTAAACCATTTGTAGTTGATTATAATTGAAATGGCATGTAAATTAATAAGTAAATAAAGAAAATAGGAAAGGGAGTGGGCTATAATTTGGTGACTAGGGCTATATGGAAGTTTGTTCTTTGTAAATTAAAAAGTTAACTAAGGAAGCCAAAGCCAGGTAAATTTAAATTTCATATATTGATTCATTTAATAATGCACTTTGAAATTATCATATTGATTAGACTGTTATAAACTTGGTTTTTATGGTTTTTATAAGTCATTATTTATGTGTCCCTATGTTTCATATTGGACAAACTGGGAAATTCTCATATAATTGTTTGTCCTAGGACTGCACTGGGTTAAAACAAATGCTGTGAAGAGAACATTAAATTGGTTAAGATGGTATCTTAATGTTCTTCAGCTTTACTAGTACATCAGAAGGCTAGGATGGAACGGCTTCAACGAGAACTTGAGATTCAAAAGAAAAAGCTGGATAAACTAAAATCAGAAGTCAATGAAATGGAGAATAATCTAACACGAAGGCGGCTGAAAAGATCAAATTCTGCTTCCCAAATTCCTTCAGTAAGTCATCATTTCTGGAGATTCAGAATAATCCAGTATTACCGTAAAATTAATATAAATCAAATCAAAAGAGCAGTTATTTATACAATCTGCAGGCCACGTGGTGAGCAAGAACAAATTGAGAAGTATGGTGATATTCAGAAAATATATTCAGGAAAATTAAGAAATCATATTGAGCACTTTTTCAGTCATTTGTGCTTAAACTGTCATATCTCTCTTATTATCAAGCCTGTTCTTGATATAATTATTCCTAGGTAATATGTCTTTTATCTAGCTTTATATTTTTCTGGAGCTTTCATTTATTAAAAGCTAAAATTTATTTCAGTATCTGAGGTTATGTGATCTAAGTAGACATTAATTTGATTTCCAAATATTTAATTGGTCTTCAGCATACCCAAGAGGTTGCCTGAACTGCTTAGAAATATTAAAATGTGTATATAATTCTAACTATACCATCATCAACCAATAACCATGTCTTGTTATCATAGCCATGAAACTAATAATTGTGTTTTTCAGCTTGAAGAAATGCAACAGTTAAGAAGTTGTAACAGACAGCTTCAAATAGACATAGATTGTCTAACCAAAGAAATCGATCTTTTTCAAGCAAGAGGTATTGTATTAGAAATATGAACAATATTTTTACCATTTAGTATGCAGGGTTCGAGGACAGCTGAAGAGGGCTGTGCACATTTTGAAAATGATTGTACTGTTAGCTTCAAGAGAGCAAAGCTTTATCCTATCAAAGTAACCAATTTTCTTCAGACTTCTAACTGAAGAAAAAGCTGCTGCTGCTGCTTTAAGAGTTGCGTTAACGAGTGGCTTCCTTAGAGCAATATTATAGTATACTTCTGTATTGGAAGCACTAAAGCGCTTCCATGGTGAAAGGATTCAGTTTGATGTAATTAACAGTGCTTTATAATAAAATGAAAATCCTTAGCTGTGTAAATTACAAGTTCCTCTGTTTTGGGGTTTTTTGGGGTGTGTGTATGTAAAAATTTAAAATCACATTTATTTGAGGAGGGAGGAAAAACAAACAACTTAGCAAAACATAACAAAAAGTAGTTACTAATATGTGGCCATATTCTGTTGTGTGCAGAGATCTAATTCAGTACCTGCGCTTAGATGCAGTGCTGGGACTTAGCATACCCTTCATTTTGAAATACCTTCAGAATTTGGGATGGAGAAGAAAGAGGATATATGTTCTAAAAAAAAATTCCTACTAAAAATTAGACATAAATTCAGAATTGTGTCAGAATCAAAATTAAATTGGTCTTTTTACTATTTCAAAATAATGTACAGGGTACAAGTTGGATACATTTTGTAATTTCTTTGCTTCATAATCAGATATATTCCTGGAAAAAAAGTGTAATTGAAAGTGCAATAAAGTAAATTGAAATTAATACGTTTTACCAATTGGAATGCAGCTAAGCAAAATTTAGCGTTACTGTATTTTAATTTTTTCATGCTTACTTAGAATACAAATATTAATATTCAAAATTATTAAATTCAAATGAGATAATATACTGGCTAGGTACTCAGGATGGGGTTACCCACTGTTGTGTTTATATTCTTAATTCTCAGTTTTAAATTTGCTGTTTTTATTAGAAATTCTACCACACTACAGAAAAATCCCAGAGGAAAAAAATTTTTAGGGTTAGGTTAAGAATGTAGGCTATGAAAATTTTTAACACTTTTTAGTTAAAACTGTTAGTCTCTTGATTATTTTTCTCTTTGAGGTAAATATTTTTCTCCCCATCCCCTTTGTATTATAATGTGGGTGGTAGGTTTGGGCTCATATATGAGTATACAAAGCTGGTGGGTCTTATTAAATGGCCTCAGTACTTTCTTTTAAAACAAAGGAAAGCTATGCAATGTTACCAGTAATATCTTGATTATAAATACCCCACTGCTTCAGTTTTAATTGCCTTTTTTGTCCTAGCTCTGTATGATGTATGCTTCTTTTTTTTTCAGGACCACATTTTAATCCCAGTGCCATCCATAATTTTTATGACAATATTGGATTTCTAGGTCCTGTGGCACCAAAACCCAAAGGTAGTGCTAGTAAAAATATATATATTTTCAAATCGTCTCTGGAATCAAACTGTATCATTTAACTTATTTTAGTAATATTTGTAATCTATTGTTGGTAAAAACTGTTGGAGGTCTGTAGCATACAAATAATAACCCATCATATTCCTTTACTGTAATTATTCTTGTTTGTTTGTCCTTTCTTTTTCTTGCATCATCCCATTTTTTTAAAGACAGGAGCTATGCGTTCACACATATTGGGACATTTGATTTCTCTTCAATTTTAAACATAAGAACTGAGAAATTATCTTGGGATGTGCCCACATACTCCCCCCCCCCCCCCCCAAGACTGTATTTCTTAGTATTAATGGTGCTGTGTTCTCTTGCTGATCTATCTCTGTCTTTTTTGGTAGACTGAAAATAAGGGACAGGTAGATCTTAACAGAAGACTCAACCCTCTTGAAAAAGCATTGCCCTCCCCCAATTTCTCCAAACCAAGGGTACACCTGCATTTCTTTTGCAGCTCTCCCCAGGGGAAGTGGGGACCTTTTGTTTCATATTTTTTCAGTGGTTGGGGTGTAAAATCTTAAAGCGTTTGTTTTAACACTTTTAAAACAACCCATCAAAAACAAACCCATTAGCATGCTGCACAGTTTCATATGACTTTGAAGCTACTGGGAGGCAAGTACCCAAAACCAAGAAAAGAAAAAGGGAACTATGTCAAGTGCTAGCAATTTGTTTTACTACAAGAAGGTCCAGTACATTTCAAACAAGATCCTTTGTCAAGGGCCCTAAGTGCTCTTTTTTTTCCATGGCTCTCGAACTTGCATATTTCTCACCTTGCATATGTAGCAATTTATTTGCTCTTGAATTAATGAGTTAGACTTTAAAATCACAGTAGTGGAAATAATATTTGAAAGTTTTAACATGTAATCACTGTTGCTTACATAGAGTCTGCTTGGGTCAGATGGGCGGCTACATAAATTTGTTTATTAAATAAATAATAATTGGAAAAGGGGACACATTTATTTACTTCAACTATTTATATTTGACCATTGTTTTTTTTTTCCTCCCCCACCTCAGCCGATCAAAAATCCGTGGTCAAAACACCAAAGACTGTTCCAGATACTGAAGAAGATGAGGGAGCTCAGTGGAATTGTACAGCTTGTACTTTTTTAAATCACCCAGCCTTAAATCGTTGCGAACAGTGTGAGATGCCCAGGCATTTCTGAGCCAGGGAGGCTCACTTATCTTCTGTAAATCCAACTTCTGACTATTGTGTCATTTCCTTGGGATAAATAATCATTTATGCATAGGATTTTGTAAAATTGAACATGTGACAAGATTTATTAGTAATGTTAAATGTCATGACACAGAGATAATACCTCAGTCTTGTGCTGCAGGAAGCTGGAAATTCACCGGCTGGAAGGTGATCTCCTGAAAGAAATTGGTTGCCAGCTGCCTGACATGTACAGTATTACCAGATGCCCATAAGAATAACTCTCACCAGGTTCAGTGCTTTGGTGTTCCCAACAGCCTTTCTCCACAGATGTCACTACTGAATTTTGACAGGGGAAGGAATTAGATTGATAGCTTTTTTTGTTTTTGTAAAGCTTTCAGTAAAACACTACATTCACAGAGGAAATGAAAAAGGAACAAACTGAAACTCAATTTGCTGCCACAGAGGGCCCAGGAATTATAGAAGAACTTCAGAAATGTAGAGGTACTCTTCATCTTGTCTTCCAGAAAGCAGTTCCACATTGTGAAGACAAAAATCAATACAATCATCTGAAGATGAAAAAAGAAAACTGCATGCTTTGTCTGTACCATAGTCACCGTGAAATACCCCCAAGGCTTTTCCTACTGTACATAGTTCTAGAATCTTCTTTAAATGACTTTTCTTCACCTTTTATTATTTCTTGTATTTCTTAATGTATAGTGTAATAGTCTTTGTTAACTTTCTTTCCCCCTTTAAGTGATTATGCACGATTGTGATCCCTTTGTGTTAAAAAAAAGTTTTTGATCTGAGAGAAGCTGTGCCTTAAAACAGCGTTCGTGACAATGCACAAACTAGCTCTTGTCTGCCTCTTCTGTATGTTGCTCTTGTAAATGCTGGTAATCTGTGAAGACCTGCAGATGCAGCATGGTAAAAATGCAGGAAACGTTTGTGCTTCTAGTTCACTCAGGACACTGATTTTTACGGTGGGTGACACCTGGGTAGTATTCTGCCTGGCAAACAAAAGCACAAGAGAAATTGAGTCCCACCCCCATCATATCTGCCTCTGATAGACTTGCTTCATTTGCTGGGCATCTTTAAAACTCTCCACGAATAAAAAAGACTGGGACTGGGAGGGAGAGGAACATATTTGAGTACACAGAAATAGCAGAAAATATTAATATGCTCATTGTTGGCAGCCAGTTCTTAAACCTGATTTGGTGGAGAATAGGAATAATTAGAATCATTTGAAAGAGAGCCTGGAAAAGAGAAAACAAGGAGACTTGAAGCCATGCCAAGCATCTCTTTTTTTATATCCTTGTTCCTGAGGAAATCTATTGAGGTGGTTAGAAAAACTTTTAATTGAAACCAAGATCATGGTGTTTTTTTTTGTTTTTTTGTTTTTTTTGCTCTCCTGCATACTACTACATAAATGATATGTCATCTCTCGGGATGAGGTGAGAAGAAGCAATGAATAGCAAAACTGTATTATGTATCTGCTCAGAATTAAGTGCCATTAAGTTCAGTGAGACTTACTCCAAGGTAAGTGGATCTACTATTGCAGCCTAAATGTAGCGAGAGACAAAGTAGACTGTCACCCACTGTAAATATTTGCCAGTGGACATCTTTAACAGCAATTTTACAAGTGGTCTATGAAAATATACAGATGCCTTTATTTTAAAGGCTTTGCATTTTTTTTAAACATGGGAATTAAATTAGTATCCCAAGTAATCAGTCAATAAATCCAAAGTCCTTGAATTAAATGCATTATGTTATTAAAAAAAAGAAGAAGCTTTCTTTTTCAGCTTCATCTGCAGTTCTATGTGAAGATTGATAAATGAATTTTTACCTGTTTTATTAATAAAACATAATTTGGATATCTTGAGTTGATGGTTTTGTGATTTAGGTGGGTTAACTGTCTTTGTAACAGATAAGTTATTTATAAAAATTAAAAAAAATATATTGTAACATCTGTTTTGTGTCTTTTTAACTAGAAGTAATATGTTTTGTGTAGATATTCCTTAAATAATTCGTCAGTGCTAGAATACATGATGATTCTGATTTCAGATTCAGACCCTGAAGGTCTAACATCAATAGCATAATTGCAAAACTAACCCTTGTTCAAATTTTACCACAGGTACTTTTTAAGAAAATAATCTGCTTGGTATCTGATATTTGTGCATTCTGGCACAATCCTTAATGTTTATTTTTATCTGTTATATATTAATATAGGTAGTTCTCAACTTACAACCATTCATTTAACAATGATTCAAAGTTATTGAATCATCGGAAAAAGCCGTTTACAACCTGGCCTCACACTTATGATCATCATACCACCTTTGTGGTCACATGATTCAATCTCTTGGCAACCGGCTCACTTGCGACTAGTTGCAGCATCCTGCAGTTAATCATAATCATAATTAGTTACCTTCTCGACCAGTTTCTGACGAGCAAAGTCAATTGGGGAAACTGGATTTTCTTAAAAGACTGCATGGTTTGCTTGTGGACCATGTGATTTGCTTAACAACTGCAATTAAAAAATGGTCATCAACCCACTTTACAACTGCACCAATTTATAATGGAAATTCTGGTCCCAGTTTTGGTAAGCCAAGGATTACTTGTATGGAAGTTATAAATGAATCACTTCCTTTGGTTAGTAAATCCTTATAAGAATCAGCACTATAAGAATTAAGGACAAATGTAAAGAATTACAGAAGGAAATTTCAAAACGAGCACTTTTGTCATAGGGAATATAAGAGCACATAGACTTAATAATATTTTGCATGTTTCTATTATTTATGGAGTAGGTGTCACTTTCCAATAGTAGGTAAGTTTCTGTTAATCATAATAGCAGTCAGGCTCTATTAAGTCATAAGCCGAGAACTACCTGTAAGATATGGGATCTAGAACTTGGGTGTATGCTAGTACACCTTTTTCTAATGGCAGGGGGAAGAAATATGGCATGAAAAGAAAGGATCTACCGTAGTATTTTCCTCTTAGATGTACCTTGCCCCTTGAGTAGCAATCTGTAAACACCACCCCACCAATACATTAGCATTCCCTTATATGCATTCCCTTATATTCCCTTGGTTTATTTGACAAAAGAGATACACTAGATGTAATTGGGTTGTTTATTTTTATTTAAAAGAGCTATCTTTTACTTTTCCACAAATAGGTCCTCATGGTAGCTTCCATATTTATTTTGAATTCAAAAACAATACATCAATATAATTTGTTCGCACAATTGTCCCACAAGCAGACAGTAAGTAAATTAGGAAGCAGTTGCAAAATAAGCCATTAACATACATTATATTCAATCCATATTAAGGATTATAAAGAAAAATTAATTGGAGCTTTCGAAAACAAAAATTTATCAAGTAAAATATGTTTTGTGGGACAATATAGTATCACCATTGTTCCTGACTGTTTATATTCATATCAGCACTGTGGACTAATCTTAAAAACAACATAGAAACCTGTGAAAGTTTTTTTAAAGCATTACTGAAATCTCTCAAAATGGAAGTTTTTGGATAACAATCCAGGTTATCTCCCGGTATTAGATCAGTTGCAGTTTCTGAAAATAACATATTCAAGGATGGTCCAGTAAATAATAAACTAAATCTGAGGGCAGGAGTATTTGTCCAGGAGGTGTTACAATTAATGCACCAACCAAGGTGGCGAATGCGGAGACTTGAACATATAAATGCCACCTGAAGGCTTATTTTTCTCTGTTGGTGCTATTAAGGAAAAAAGGTATAAATCAGTGGTGAAATGTAAAATTTGTTACTACTGGTTCTGTGGGCGTGGCTTGGTGGGGGGGTAATGTGATGGGCGTGGCCAACTTTTTTTTTAAAGCATTTTTTCTAAAACCTTAGGTTGCAGAAAAAATGCTTTTAAAAGCCTCTGACAATCCAAGCTGAGCCATGCAATCATCAGAGGTTTGGGGTTTTTTTACTTTTAAAAGCATTTTTTCTGCCGAAGAGGTTGTAGAAAAAATGCTTTTAAAAGTAAAAGTAAAAGCCTCTGATGATCGCGCAGCTCAGCTGGGCATATGGGGGGGGAGGGATTTTTGCTACCGGTTCTCCAAACCACCTGCCACCATTGCTACCGGATTGGGCGATTCGGTCCGAACCAGGAGCATTTCACCCCTGGTATAAATGTATGCAGTCATAAGCCCAATACTGTACTTGGAGTCCAATTAGAATGACTGAGAATTTATCCCTTGGTGATTGGGAAAACACTGTTGTCATTTCTGCTTTTGCCTTTCTACTGCAAGACTAGCATGTCAGAGCAGCTGGAGGTCCTTTACTGAACTTGGCTCTTAGACTCAGCAGTGACAGCCCTGGATGGGAGACCACTAGGGAATCTCAGATCTGTTAGAAAAACATCCTAGAAAAAGACAATTGCAAATAACTCATATTTTTGTTGTATTGTTGCCAAGAAAACTACAAACGGGATAGTCCAGTAAATAACAAACTAAACTACATGGTCATATCTATGTAGTTTACTTTGACTTCAGCCTAGAATACTTTTGTTAAACGAAACCTTACCAAACATAGATTGAAAAAATGCCCTTGCTCCTGGTTTGATAAAAGAATAAGAAATTGTTGGGGAATGGTTAAATAGAAACATATATGAAGCTGAAGGCATTCTAGGAGGATGTTTGTGGGAAGTGCATGTAGGAAGGAACCAAATAAGTATAAATTGGCTTAACAGATTGAAAGTTAGGCTGTTTCTCAGGATGGCAACACAGGACATAAATGTTTGAAACCAGAAAAAAAAACATTGTGTGCACTTGTGTATATATCTATATATCTGTTTCTGTTCTTACCAGTTGATTTGCTGAAGTTGAATGTCCCTTGTGTAAAGAAGACATGAGAAAATCTTCACCATGGTTTCCTATTAGGGAACCTACTATGCAGATTCCCCTGCTTCCTAGCTAATGGTATAAAATTTCTCACTATGTCTGTGTTGGAGGAAATTAAGGCTTGGTTTTCCTGAAAATATGGGAACGTAAGCCTTAGGGGTTGCTGGACATTTGCTTGCTCTTGAGAAAATGGAGTTTGAGCCAAATTCTGCGGAGACTCCATACCAGAAGGACAATTGTGTCTTCTGAGTGAGTTGGAATTTAACAAAAATAATTGGTCATAAGGTCTGGTTTGCAAATGTCCAATCTGACCCATCTCCCCATACTTGCTATATGAAAATACCTCAGCAGAAGAATCTATAGAATCCTGTTCTTCATTGGGCTGGGTCTTTGAGATCTGCCTTGCTAAAAAGGAAGGTGTTTGTAAGTTTTGTATTGCTGATGCCTGTTTCCTACAACACCCCTGGAAGTTACACATTTCTAAACATGGACAGTCCAAGCATCGGTTGTGATGAGACAAAAGTGGACCCTGGCTGTACCTGAGATAATGGTCACCTACTAGGGGTTCGTATTTTACAGATCCTCCAAGTGTATTTCCAGAATAAGTCCTGGCAGTTAGAGAAGATGCAGTGAATTGTTCGGGTACAGCTGCTGCATATCCAGTTTGACCATGTTGTAATAAAGTTAATGGAACCTGGTGGTTTTCCTGATACATGTTTGTCCAGTTGTTAGCTGAATCCATCTGGTACTCTCCTATCTGTTGTGGGACATTAGCGTGAACTACTTCTGAGCTGAGTGCTGTGCTGCTTCTGCTAATAGCACTTCTAGGACTATATAGAGATGATGGATGTCCACTCTTATTCTTCGTGGGGTTGGTTCCCTTTTTCTCTTCTTCAGTCTTTTGAGTGGATGTGTAGGTTTTAGCTTTGACCCGGAGTTCATCAGCTACAGAGAGATGGTCCCAGTTCAGTCTTTCTGGATGGTAAAATTTGCACTTGATGCCATATGTACACTTTTTGCCTGTGGAAAGTAAAATGACTAGATAATTGGCTGGTATCTGTGGGCATGGAAGCAGATTGGAGCATCTTGTATTTTTTAATTTTGTAAAAATAATATTTCCGCATACAGGTACTCTGTTTCCCCCAAAATAAGACATCCCTTGATGATAAGCCCAATCGGACTTTTGAGCACATGGCAATAAGGCCAAGTGCTTATTTCAGGATTCAAAAAAATTATAAGACAGGGTCTTATTTTCGGGGAAATATGGTAGTCCTCAACTTACAATCATTTGTTTAATGATCATTTTCATTTACAGCAGCATTGGAAAAAACTGACCCTCTCACAACCATCATAGCATTTATGTGGTCACATGATGAAAATTCAGGCGCTTAACAACTGGCTTGTAGTTACAACAGTGGCAGAATCCTGGGATCACTTGATCACCATCTGCGACCTTTCCAGCCATCATCCAGTAAGCAAAATCAATGGGGGAAGCTGGATTTACGTAAAAATTCAGTGATTTGCTTAACAACTGTGGCTCAAAGGCCATAAAATTGGGTGCAACTCACTTAACAACTGCCTTGTTTAACAATGGAAATTCTGGCCCCAATTGTGGTCATATGTCAAGGATTACCTGTACTTTGAATTTATACAAATACAGAATAATGTTGAGAAAAAGTTCATACAGTTTTGGGGAAGATACATCTTTGAATGTCTAGAGAATATAATTTTGCCACTGAAGAAGCAAAACACACTGGCTATTATTGTTAATGTAGTAACAGCAAGCTTCTCTTATATAAGATTTAACTGATGATAGATGAAAGAATGTGGCATACAGAGTGGGGCAGGGATATATATATATATATATATATATATATATATATATATATATATATATATCACCATTTATTAATTCTCACTCTGCAAAAGGGAGTGCAATGCACTGAAGACTGAAATTCTACTACCATAATATTCCTTTATATCCTTGCACTTGCAAGAAGCATATAAAAATGGTTTGCCTAATAATTTGTATAACCAAATTCCTACCTCCATATGGTGAAGTTTACTACATAGAAGGAAAAAAATGAAACCAGGGATAATTTAAGATTTTTCTTGATTCACTTTGAGACTTCATGGGCATTTCTAGAGGTGCACATAAAGTGAAAAATGTGTTTTGTTTCATGCAGAAAACATTGTTTAGCCAAACCATTCTGGGAGGGTTATGGTTTGGTTTGGCCAAACTGAAACTTGAAACTGGTTTGGGTTTTTCCACATCAATAATGTCAGATAAGCTGGGTGCTTGCTCTTTTGAAAGATGTAAATATCTGAAAATGCAAATAATGTGCAAATTATCATGAACTATTGTGGAGGAAAGCCAGTGTTTTAGTCTTGTTCTTTTTGTAACCGGTTTCATTATAAATCTTGCAAACTAACGGATTGAGCATTGAACAAAACTTACCATAAGGACAGAGCTGCCATTTTGATTCAGAGAAAAGAGGTTTCTTGCTAAGAAAATTGTCCAGAGAAGGTCCATGTCGGCCCAAAGGATCATCAGGTGGCATGAATCTATAAAGATAAATAAAAACAGAAATTACTGAATCAACATTGTCATGATTTTCTTAGATGTGCTGCAGTTCACAACATACTTTATATCTAAATATTCAAACCAATGTACTCATAGAAAATATACCTGCAAATATACATGTGAACTCTCAAACAAGTTTTGGATATTTATGTATTTCTAAAGCCATCATAAATTAGAATATTGCAAATAGAAAATCTGCATGGGGCAAACCCTTTGAAGCTATACATATAGATTGTATATTAAACCTAATTAGTGACCACTTCATAAGAATAAATGTCAGCTAATATCTGCATAGTTTGCTGGTTGCCCATTTTTGCATTTCTACCTCAGCAGGCAAGTTACAAAGGTTTAAGATAACACTTCTGAAAACCAGTACAGTACTGATAACATATTATAATATACTGATTAAAGTATTGTTTAGTATTGGGGAAACTCAGTTCAAGCTTCTATTCAATCTTTGAGCTCCCGGCTTGATTTTAGGTGAGAAGGTCACTTTTCTTAGCCTAATTCACTCTATAAGGCTGCTATGTGGGTAAAAATGAGGACAACACATGTACAGCAGAAAAAATAGGTCTCAGCTGTGTGGAAAAGGGAACAAAATTTTAGTAAATGTTTATCATAACCACAGTCGCTGTCAATTTTGCAAATTATATCTATATTGATTCTGGGTAGCAAATAATTGTCATACTCCTGCTTGTGAATTTTAAACTTTAGATCTTGCTTCTTGAAATCTGCACTTTTTAACATTAGAATTCAGCTAGATCTTGATGAAATCTTGTTTGCACATATACCAGACTCTTACTTGTCATTGACGAAAGAATACATGAGCAGTCGCTGCTCAATGAACCATTTCCACTCAGGGTTTTCATTCTGCAGATCTCGAAAGTTGTCGTTGGAAACAATGACCCCGTCTTGCTCATAGGCCAATTTAACAATGTAGCGATCATCATAGCACATCATTCTTTTGCCTTTTATTTTGCGGGATGGTGTGTAGATGAGAATTGCTTGCTTGGCCAAGCTTTCAAGGATATGCGGATCTAAAAGTTAAGATGGGGCAGGAAAATGAACAAATACCACCACACACACACATACAGAGAAGAGTTGCATGCAGACGTGGAAGATGGGTTTCAAAATATCAGCATTGCACAAGGAAACAAAAACAGCTTGTAATGTTTTCATTCAGAATACAGAATAATAGAGTTGGGAGGGGACCTTGTAGGTCTTCTTGTCCAACCCCCTGCTGATTGGTCAAGTTCAT
Organism: Ptyas mucosa; assembly: GCA_012654045.1. NCBI lineage: Eukaryota > Metazoa > Chordata > Lepidosauria > Squamata > Colubridae > Ptyas > Ptyas mucosa. The sequence continues at coordinate 10,479,593 of WNWU01000005.1, forward strand.
GTATTTATAAAACACCATGTCGGTGCCCACTTAATTTGGAATAAAACCAAATGCTTCCCATTTAATCATAATATGAACTGAAATGTAAATTGTCTGGTACATTGTGATCTCCCAAATGTTCCTGAATATAAATTCTAGCTAACCTGGTCAATGTTGAGAGATGCTAGAAGTTCAGCAACACTTGAAGGATCACACATTCCCTGTTTAAACATTGCTTGTTTATTATGTTTATTTTATAAACTGACCCAATAAGCTACAGTATCTGTTATGTACTCAAAGTTGGCTTGGAATCTAGGATAACTCAACAACTGATTCTCACATCTGGGAGCTGAGCAGTCTAAAAATTTTACAAATTAAGTTGTCATTGAGTACGGAAGTGCAGATACAGCTGAAGGTCATGAATATGGATATTAAAAAGGTAACTTGTCCACCAACAAGCACTTTAGTGAGGTAGTAAGTGAAATACTGCCTAACAGAACAATATCTTGAGAAAATAATGTAAAATTCTACTGTAAACAGACAAATACTAGTAGAGTTTACAATGAGAAACATTGTACTACATGTCCTCTGCAATGTAATATTTATAGAATATTCTAGATACATTGCCTGATACAGGTAGTCCTCGACTTACAACCACAATTGTGTCCAAAATTTCTATTGCTAAGCAAAATAATTGTTAAATGAACTGTGCCCCATTTTATGACCTTTCCTGCCACAATTGTTAGATGAATCCCTGCAGTTGTTAAGTTAATCACATGGTTGTTACATGAATCCAGCTTCCTCACTGACTTCGCTTGTCAGAAGGTTACACAATGTGATCACATGACCCGGGACACTGCAACCTTCATAAATATGAGTCAGTTGCCAAGTATCTGAATTTTGATCATGTGACCACGGGGAAGCTGCAACGGTCATAAGTTTGAAAAATGGTCACAAGTCATTTTTTTCAGTGCCGTTGTAACTTCGAACAGTCATTAAATGAACTGTTGTAGGTCAAGAACTACCTGTACTTTGAAGTCCGCTGTTACGTTAGGCTTCAAAATAAAATGTATCTGCTAAGTAAGAGTTGTTAAATCTGTTTCTAACTTATGAGCGTAAGTTGTGAGCTAATCGATTGACGTCAGAGTCTCTGAGAGTCTGAATTCTAGATATTACTGCTATTGGGGCAAAGGAAAAAGCATACTCTTGCTAGTTTTTTCAAGTTACGATTATTTGTAAAATAAATAAATAATCAAGCTAGCTGTTTCTTGGACAAAAATAATAAGAACTTAAAGGTTGTTTAAATATTTGAAAACCAGTAGCTATAGCAAAGCTGAATAGGAGTGGTTCTAATTGTTTTTTCTGCCTTATGCTCTTGTACTTCCATAGAAGCAGTGTTCTGATAAATATTTAATCTCATTGATTGCAGTATGAATCATTTAATGTATAACTGGCAACTAATACTTCCTATTGAAAATCTGTTGGATCTGTTCATACCTGTGACAGGGGTATCAAATCGAGACTGTTCCTTTCTCCAAGACGGAACAAAAACCTTGATGTACTGGTGACCTCTTTGTTTGAACCAGTCTACCACCAGCTGAATTCCTAAGCATGAAAACACTTCTTTGTTTCCATGACTGGAAAAAAAATGAAAAGCGATTATTTTTTAATGTTAGCAAGTTACAGTACTTTTTAATGGCTTCTGCCGTATATCATATGCTGGATTTAATGAGTTCTTATGCCTGGCAGCTAAAATTTCTAGCAACTGGGAATGGCTTTTTTCTGTTAAAAATTGATTTATAGAATTTCATTTGATACTGAAAACCATTTCCTAGCTCAAAATGTGTCTAAAAGTATTTCTTTTTCTCACTTTTGTGTAATGTCAATATTGATTTGATGGAGGGACCATCAGTTCCCGAAAAGGCAAAATATATCTGATATAACACATATATCAGATATATATGTTATATATCAGATATAACACATCTATATAATATAATATATCTGATTGCTCTAACACCAATGACATTTTGTAGATCTATCTTTTAAAAGCAAGGTAAAGGGAGAAGGCTGTTATCTTTGTCTATCTCCCACATCCTTTTGTTATGAAGCTTTCTACTGACCTAGAAATCTATCTGGATGCAGAGCCAGTAGAAAGATAGAAAATACATTGATCTAGCAATGGAATGATAGATGTCTAATAAGATGTCTAATATTCAGGATTGGATCTGATTTTAATAATCCCAAAAAAGTTCTTAGATGCCTGGCAGCCAACTCTACAAAAAGAGTTGGATGTTTTAACCACCTTATTAAAAAGATGATACATCTGGATGGTTTGAATTTTGCCTGAAATCAAACTGTTGGCAGTAACATTTCTTTCAACCTGAAGATGTTTACTTGAAATGTAACAGGGAATAGAACAGAACCGAATAACAGAGTTGGAAGGGATCTTGGAGGTCTTCTAGTCCAATCCCCTGCCCAAGCAGGAACCCCACTATACCATTTCAGACAAATGGTTGTCCAATCTCTTCTTAAAAACTTACAGTATTGGAGCAAGTTGTTCACTGATTAATTGTTCTAACTGTCAGGAAATTTCTCCTTAGTTCTAGGTTGCTTCTCTCCTTGAATACATAATTCTGCATGAAGTAGAGTTTCTATCCAGTTTTTAATTATCTAGACTCTATCAGATACATGACTATTTAAAAATGCTGGATTTTGAATGCTATGCTATGGTAACACCTAGAATCCTATAAGAGCAGAATCTTATATAGTTGACTTAAATTATACTTAAATTAACTGCATATAATTAATGGGACTTCTCCCATATTCATTGATTCCTTTCTTTTAAAAAAAAAACATGATACAATGGGAATTTGCATGTTGGGCACAGTAGAGGAAACCAGAAAGAAATAGAGTACAATATAGACATAAAATAAATAACACAAATAAATAAATGGGGAGGAACACTTCAATATTAATAAATAGCACAAAATGGAACAAAATACCCTAACAATGGACAAAATGAAGGTTGTTTTTGAACAATGGATCCAGAAGTTAATTTTAGAAATGACTGCCATTATAGATTTAAAATTACACTTAAATTAATTGCCTACGATTAATAGGATATCTTCTTGTGTATTTATTTATTCCATTCTTTTTTAGAATTCTCAGTTTGGGAACAGCTTTTTCATTGAAGCAATTTGTATGCTATCTACTCCCTGGACTCCAGGTGGCTTCATATAAAATAAACAAAAAATTTGAGTGAAACACAGAACATGTAACAAAAAGGAAGAAGCAGGGTTTTTCTTGTCTTCATGGAATCTAACCAAGTAGGCAATAATTTTAGCAGTATCCCACAATTACATAGTAAATCTACTTAATTTCTTCTATGTTGTAAAAGTATCTATTTAAAAATCCTAGAGTAAGCTAACGATTACGTTGAATATTCTGAATATTAGTTACTGCTTCTATTATATCTTATAGAGTAAAATTCACTTCAAATCAAGTTGTATTACTGATAGTTTCAAGGACATTTTAGTGTGGTTTTCTTGGCAAAAATACAAAAGTCATTTGCCGCTGGCTTCTGAGGTGTTTTTAGGGCTAGGGCTTCCAAACAGAAACTAAATTGAACCCTGTTTAGGTGCTGCCACCTAGCTGAGCATCATGTTATACATATTTTTTTCCCCATTGTGCAGCAATTTACTGTGGTTTACCTATTTGCATGTACATCTTTCTATTCTAGAAAAATTTCTTTTCTGCAGCCTAACTGGCACTCCAGTTCCTATGGCATGGACCAAGGGGAGATGCACATAGACTTGTGATGGAGGAAATCCACTGTCAGGTTATCAGAAGTAGTTGCTACTTGGATTTAATTGTACTGAGACTTTATGGTGATTTTGGTATGCAAAGTAACCAGAAGTCTGCTATTTGCTTAGGGAGACGAGCTCCCTAGGACAATTTGCCAATATAGAGCAGTACAGTCATTATTTGAGTAGTAAGCTAACCATAACTGGCTAGAGAAGGCTGGTATCAAACAAAATGGTTTTTCATTTCCTTTAGTTTTACCAACGGGGTTTTAGCACATTCACTAAGCAAATTCACAGAACTTTTTGATTCCTAAACGTAAGAGCTTATTTACATTAGCACTGTTGTAATTGCCCTGTTAGATACATTCTGTTTGATATTGGAGTCCCTCATATCCCCTCCGGGGGTTGCTTGTTCTGGGTTATGCTTGTTCAGACAAATTGTAAAATCCTTGTTGACTCTCACACACAGGTTACTGCATTTTCCTGAGAAACTGTGGACTCCACTCTGAAAGGAGAGCAACTTATTTGTATTGTCACTTATGCTGGTTAAAGAGGTGAGTCAGGAGTCATTTACTCCAACTTTTAGCAATGTCTTGATTAGGTGAACAGCATTACTTATTCTGAGGCCATTAGATGTGTTGGACTATCACTCACATCATTCTCAGCAGATGGGATCTTGCCTGTGGGAGATTATGAGACTCATAGTCCAGCAGGTGCCAGTTTGTTATTACTATGAGTATTTCCATTCGTAAAAGCTGCGTAATTGCAAAACAACTCAAGGCAATGTACAATAATTTTAAAAACCCATCATAAAAGCAAACAGAAAAATTAAAGGCCAATAATGTTATAAACAAAAAAGTTAATCCAGCAGTATTGTTAACTTTACGTTGTGTGGGTTTCAACTCCAGCATAGCTGGCTGGGAAATTCAGGGAGTTGGAGATCCACGGATCTTAAAGTTACCAAGTTTGCTCAAAGGTATATCAAAGACACACAAAACTGTCATGCAAATCTGAGAAAGGAGCTGGGCATGCTGCCTACACAATCTAGGAACTAATGTAGCAGATAGATTGTAGTTTCACCTTAGAAGAGCCCAGCCTTCTGAAACTCTTTCTTCAATGTACCAGGGTAAGAAAATTTAACAAAAATTGATAGTGCCAGAGCTTGCAATTCAGTACAGCTGGAAGGCACCTGATTCTGAAATCAGTGGAGTGATGTGTACATGCATACAACATCTATTCTTCTCCACCCCCACCTTCAATTATATTTAAATGTAAGGTCACAGACTCTGCAGTCTCTTTCCTGTGCCACTCACCACACTCTGGTTTTTTGTCGTCAGGAAATCTACAAAAGCAACAGTGAAAGCTGTTGTCATAAAAGGAGTTTTATCTTCTCTTGGATTTTGTAATAAAACAGGCAGCAGCACTTTAATTGGCCTTAGGCGCAGATCTCCCTGAGATAGGATGCCTGTCAGTTTAGGAAATGTGCATAATTGTATTTTGAGAAGAGAGCTTGTTTACATGCGTGGTTATTTTATCTCCTCAGCTACAATTTAGATAAGATCAGTTCGCACATGAAATGTCCTTCCTGGGTTCCCTATTTGAATGTAGCACATCTTCATGCAGTCATAGCTCAAATACGTTAGAGAAGAACTTCATGTCATAAAAGTTCAAATGGAACACAATCATAACGTTAATACTATGCCTTCCTGAAAAGAGGAGTGGTCACCCCAAGAACCCTCAGTTGCATTCAGCATATTTTAAATCTTGACCTATAATATTCTAGGACTGCAGAGCAAATAGAAGCCCTTGAGACAACAAAATGGAAAGATGCTTGCCTCATTGCAACGTTGCTCCCATCGATTACAATAGGCCTCAAATGATCAGATGCCTCACTTGGTTCCTCAGTAAAGCCCTGGGGAAATGGGACGGGCCCTGGTACTCCACAAGCAGCAAGATTGGGCTGAAAACATTGTGTCCCACTCTCACTCTTCCGAGGTCTCTTTCCCATGAGAATCAATTCTTGCAGCAAATCATTCTCCGAAGCCGCTTGACCTAATTTCTCCAGCACTTTGCACACCTCCTTTTTGCTATAGCCCAGCTTATGGAAGAATTCAAGCTTGTTCTGTTGGGCTTCCATGTTTGCGCAAAGATAGGAAATCCTGCAGGATTAGTACTTTCAAAATTGGAGAATCAGATGATGTAGCTGGGAGCAGGGAATATTTGTGCTGCTTTTAGTCAGTAATGATCATCCACTGTAGCAAACTGAGAATATGTCCTTTAGAGAGAAAGAGAGAAAAAAAAACACAAAAATAACTATTTGGTGACAATGATAAATCGAAGAAGTGCCAATTAGATGATAAACAACTTCAGGATTAAGCAGTTTTTACAATATAAAATGATTAGTTGTTACAGAAGCTACATTTTAAGAAAATTATAAAATCAAAGTATTGTTTACAAAATAATCAATAGGTCTCTATTATTTATTTACATCCCACCCTTATTATTTCTTTTATAAATAACTCAAGGTGGCAGGCAAACATATCCAACACAACTTCCTCCTCCTATTTTTCTTACAACAGCCCTCTGAGGTGGGTTGGGTTGAAAGAGAATGACTGACCCAAAATCACCCAGTTGGCTATTATATTCCAAAGGAAATAACTATATAATTTTAATAAACAACATAGAAATATTTTCTATCCTAGAAGCGCATTGTTAGGCAACCCCCAACACTTTCCAATATCTAGGATTTGTACACATAATATTGACAGATGCTCAGAGACAAAAAGCTCTTGGAAGATACCTATTCATATGAATCTCCCTTTTTCAAACTGATGCTCACTGTCAGAATTTGTAACTCGCCTGATGAACCTGCAAGAAATAATCCTAAATCATTTGGAAACCCCTAAATTGTGAAAGGCTGATGCAGAGTTTTTGCTGTTTAGGATTCTCACATCAATATAATGCTTTGTATATATTGGATAAAACAAAACAACATTTCTATTTAGATTTCTTTTGAGTTAAAAAAAAAAAGCTAATGAGGATAAAATAGAGTATTTACTTTACCTATCTCAGATAGTGTTAGCCTCTTGACTTACCAGATGTGTGCTGCCTGTCTTGAGATGTTTTGAGCATCAGTCATTCTCTCTTATTAAATATAACCTCTGGGTAACCAAAATCCATCAGAACATCAGGTAATGTGCCTAAGATAGGTGTGCAAGAGTGACGTAGGCTAAATCCTGTGCATGTACATACGCACGCAGATGCTTGACTTCAGCCTTATCTGTGATTAAAACAATGAAAAACAACTTCACCAAGGAGTTGCACTGTGGTTAGCAGAGGACCGATACCATCTCTTATGCTGGTGAAGTAAATAACAAATGGTTAGCAATAAACAAACAGTGTCCGGCGTTACTGAAAAAGAAAAGTGTCATTGATAACTTGAGACCCGATTATGAGGTAGGTGAGAGATGTTGCTTTGATGGCAAGTTTTAGAACTATTATGTAAAGAGAACACGCAATCCTCTAAAAATTTTGAGCTTCAGTTTCTAGCGGTCCCCGTGAGTAGAGGGAAATTCAGAGTTGTCGTTCTGCACATCCTCTTTTTCAAGGCAGAACTGCACTGCACTTCTAAATTTAACTCATTATCATGTCGCATACCCTTTGAATTTGGCTAAATCCCTGACACATTTAACAAACATCCCCCCCCGCCATATTTTTTTATTCACTTGTGTTACTTTTCTCTTTGTAAAGGGGAAAAAGGCATCCCCCCCCCCAATTCTCAGGCATAGATGCAGGCCTCACACTCACTAAACAAATTATAAGCAAACTAACATTATAATATTTTCAAATAGTTACTTCAACTAAGATACATTTTTTAACAGATTCATAGCATTTATGGCTGCAACAATTTTTGTGGAGCCTTTGATGTTCTGGAGCTTGATTGTATGCTTGGAGATGTTTTGCTCCCAGACTAGGTAATCTCTTCAGGGCTGGAAGTGAGTGGGGTTTACTCTCCGTTTGTCCTGTCAGTGTTGATGGGGGTATTATTTTCTCCCTGGTAGTTCCTTGATTAGGGTATCAATTACTGTTTGTTTGCCTGATGTGCAGCTGTAGTATTATAGTATAAATATATGTAAATATGTTATGGCACTCAGGTATTGGTATAATTTGCTGTCACTAGTATCGAAATATACCAAAAAATCGATTTAGGATTTACTTTAATAT
>WNWU01000005.1:10487611-10511419 GCA_012654045.1 Ptyas mucosa
GGGCAATGTTCATTTTCAAAAATTGAAGAAAAAAACCCCAATGAATGAGATTGATCTATGTATAACTAGGTCCAGATATACTGTCATAAGGACATCTTATTCTGTGAGCTTTTAAAATTCCATGTAATTCTATGGGCAGCTAATTAGACATCTTGCTTGCAATTTTAGAGGGATCAACCCTTGCCTCTAATTTGCCAAGGAATGAATTTATACTTGATAATTTTATTTCTGAATGTATGATCTACCAAATTTTTTTAATTTATTTTTTTTAAAATTTGATTTATATACCGCCCTTCTCCAGAGACTCAGGGTGGCTTACAATGCATTAAGCAATAGCCTTCATACTTTTGTATATTTATACAAAGTCAGCTTATTGCCCCCACAATCTGGGTCCTCATTTCACCTACCTTTGAAAGGATGGAAGGCTGAGTCAACCTTGAACCTGGTGAGATTCGAACCTGCAATAATTGTAGGCAGCTGAATGTTAATCAGTGCCTTAGTCTACTGCGCCACTCAGGCTCCTATTGCAGCACATTTGAAAAACTGGTCAACTAATACCTTTGAGTTAGTTTTGACTCCTGGCAGCTGCCTGGACTAGTTCTTGCAATTTTATTGGCAAAAAAATTCAGAAGCGATTTGTTTTTACCTTGTTTCTAGAGCTGTGACTGGCTCAAGGTCAGCCAGCTGGCTTTGTGCCTAATGGAACTCTAGAACTCTCAGTCTCACATTTTCTAGCCTGGTGCCTTCACCACTATTCCAAATTGGCTCTGGAATCAATACATGTGTCTAAACAGAACTTAACTGCAGATGGGTGATATGATATAGAGGCCAACCCATCACAAACCCTTGCTAAGTGTTTATTTAGTCAAAATAAGCTATCTGCCTGCTTCCTTGTTTGAGAAGCATTTTATAAAAATTTGCAACCCTCACCACAGCCAACTCCATCTCCATCTCCTATTAATTTTCTGAATTAATTCTCTCTTCTCCTACAATGAATATGTTCCAATCACCACTTCTCCATAGTTGGTCAGATTGAGCAGCTGTTTCTCAACCTGCAGCTTTGGCACACAGGAAAGGGGAGGTATGGCTGTTTTCCTTTGGTCTCGGCTGCTTAATGTTATACCCCTGGAGTCTGTCAACATTTGGTGCCATTATAGTCTTATGCTCTGAAAGCAGGGAGGGAGGGATTTCCTATGCTTACATTTTTTATTCTTAAAATACTTTGCTGATAAACGGTAACTAGGAGCTCTGGTGGCTCAGCAGACTAAAGCAGTATCATTAACTGTTATTAAGATCAGCTGCCTGCAATTACTGCAAGTTCAAATCTCACAGGCTCAAGGTTGACTCAGCCTTCCATCCTTTCTAAGGTAGGTAAAATGAGGACACAGATTATGGGGGCAATAAGCTGACTTTGTATAAAATATAGAAAAGTATGAAGGCTATTGCTTAACGCATTGTAAGCCGCCCTGAGTCTCCAGAGAAGGGCAGCATATAAATCAAATTAAAACAAAAAACAAAAAACTTAATGTTTCCTAGGTCTACTGACCTCCCTCTTGGATTATTTGATTCTAAAGATATATTAAACAATCTGGGCACCAAAAGCTAGCTCTGGATATTTCTTGTTCATATTGAAATATGTGTTTCTGATGTTTTGGTCCAATATGAACTGCCCCAAATGATTGTTTTAGGCAGAAGTGATTCAGAGAAGGGAAAAAGGGAGACGTTAATAATGACAGTAACAGGAAGAGAAGGAAGGACAAGTATTGGGAATATCACAAATGGGCTGGTCGGTAGGATATGCTATGTTAGGAGCCTATTCCTGATGAGACCTTTTAGGCTAGTACAGGGGTGTCAAACTTGATTTCATTGAGGGCCACATCAGGGTTGTGTTTGACTTTGGGGGTGGGTGGGCATGGCCAGGGGGCGTGGCCAGCTTGTCGCCAGCAAAAACAAGCTCTCAACCTCCATTTTTGGCTGCTACAGCCTCCTGCAACCCTCTGCCAGTGAAAATGGAGTTCCATTTTCACTGGCAGAGAGTTGCAGAAGGCTGTGGCAGTTGAAAACGGAGCTCAGGAATCCATTTTCATTGGCAGAAGCACCACAAGCATGTCCTTCACTGATTCCAGGGCAGCCCGGCCCTGTGGGCCAGATCTAAATACCCTGCAGGCCGGATCTGCCCCTTGGGCCTTGAGTTTGACACCCCTGGGCTAGTACATCAGTGGTGGATGAGGGGAGAGAGGGGAAGGGCTAGGAAGATTGGGAGAGGGTAGGGTGGTGAGATAGATTTTACAGGGAGTCATGGAGGGAAGAGAAAGGGCAATGAGCCCTAATCTTGACTTCTAAAATTACTCTAATCTTTTTTCCAGATTCTGTTTCTCACTAAAGTTTTGGGTTATTTTTGCTCAGCCATAAGCTAAAATAGTTGAGAAGTTGGGAACACAGTAGTTTTTATCAGAATCAAGGAAAAAATATATATTTTTTTCATTGTGTACCCACGTATTTAATTTTCTTCAAGGCTGCAGAGATAACTCTTCCCTGGGAGACAGCTCTTCCCCTACTCTCCAAGTAGATGGAATCTATGCCAGTTCCTTGCTTGTACTTGGAGTCCTTTGCAGAGCAGGATACAAGCATACGAGACTACACATTAAGCAAATACTTAAAAGATGCTGCTTGGCTCAAATTCAGTCCCACTTTCTCTCCCCCACCAACTTTGGCACAACTAAGTTAAAAGAAAATGGTCCGTACTCACAGAAAGCGTAGTGCCTTTGCTTAAGAGACCAGAATGGCTAGGCTGTCTGTGCCTTCACCGTACCCCAAGGAGATGCAGAAGCTTACACTGCATTTGCAATTCTCAAGGAAGTTCAGATATTTTTTTAAGGCATACTGTTAATTGATTTTGACAAAGTGCAATGTGCAGATTGTAACTAATTTCATGGAAACATTTCTACTTCCTTAATGGGCAACTCCTCATTTACTTACTACAATACACATACTTCATCTTAGCAAAACAGGGAGGGATAGCAGGATTACAACACAAAGGTCGTTGCCCATGTGAGAAATAGAAATCATAAACAGCAGGGTTTTTTGCTTCATTAGAATATTTGCTAGCACTGACATCTTAATCTTAAGGACAAATGTGTTTTGTTCTCTCTCTTGCTTTTTGCTGCATTGTGTGATGCAGAGATTTATTCAACTCCTTTGTTTCCCCTCTCAACACACCAGCCTTGGTGGAATTGCCATGAGAAACACATAAGGAAATAGGTTGGGTGCTTTTTACTGCTCGTATTTTACCACAGGGCTCTTAAACAGTTTAGCAAAGGTAGAAGATAAAAGTTTTCAGTTGCTGAAGTGATCTCATAGATCAGGCTCGACATGAAGGGTTCCAGCACTGGTTTAAAATGTATATTATTCTAAGAAAACCTGCAAATTTATGATGTTTATTTTCTGTCTTTTAGTTTCCCAAAGAAAATTTTCTACCCTGCAAACATGGTTAACATGAGAGATCTTAAAGCAGCAATCCAGTTTCAGTCAGATCATGGATAACTAGGGGAGGATTTTGGTGGGATTTAAAATAGAGGTGTAAGCCTTCTTCAGCCAACGGTTGTTCTTGAACAGGGTAGGGCAGCAATTAGGTCAAAATATATTAGCTTTATAACTTAATGAAATTAATGATGCCTCACTGCACAAAGTATGCTTTTCCTTTTCTTTCACCCTAACAAAATTACAATTTGCTAGGATCTAGGGGCTATATGTACCTCTGATTTTCCCACTCTGATTTAGAATCATTGTGATGTTAACACAATTGAATTCGTTCGCTGCACTGTTTAATGAACAGATAATCCATAGAAAATGACACGCATTTGTGATGAATGTTTTAAGGGAGACAATCTAAGACTTATTTACAAATCACATGCTTTTTTAAAAAAAACATAGTTGCTGATGAGAGGGTCAAGTTAAAAAAGCCTTAAAGACAAAAATTTCTCTGTTACAGGTTATAGCTTAACTAGCGTGTTCGTTGATACTGTTTGCTTATACCAACAAGAAATTATGTCTTCCAGAACAAGTCATTTATTTCTTTCTCATTGGCATTTAGGGCTTGCCAAATTTTTCAACTTTTAATTTCCAAACATTAGGGGCAGGGGTGAAATGCTCCCGGTTTGGACTGGATCGCCCGATCCGGTAGCGATGGCGGCGGGTGGTTCAGAAAACTGGTAGCAAAAATCCCTGTGCCCTCCCACCCACCATGCCCAGCTGAGCTGCAGGATCATCAGAGACTTTTTTCTTTTTACTTTTAAAATAATTTTTTCTACAACCTCTTCCAACGAAAAATTGCTTTTAAAAGTTAAAAAAAAGCCTCTGATGATCGTGCGGCTCAGCTGGGATCGTCAGAGGCTTTTCAAAGCATTTTTTTCTGCAACCCCTTGGCCGAAGTGGTAAAAACAATGCTTTGAAAAGTCTCTGACGATCCCAGTTGAGTTGCCTGATCGGAAGAGAGGTATTTTTTAAAAAGCCTCTCTGACGATCCTAGCTGAGTTGCCTGATCGGCAGAGGCTTTTCAAAGCATTAGAAAAAATGCTTTGAAAAGTTAAAAAAAAAAAGTTGGCCATGCCCACCCAGTCACATTACTCTCCCCCACCAAGCCACGCCCACAGAACTGGTAGTAACAAATTTTACATTTCACCCCTGATTAGGGGTGCTCAAAAGTTGTGACATGCTTGGGGATTGTAAAGATATTTTGGTTACTTTAATATAATTTAGATGTGCTTGGTAAGTAACTACATAAATATCATAACTTTTTAACATTTTGTTTCATCTGAATATTACCATTTCCTTTCATGAAATGAATCCAGTTAGAAGAGAAAACAAAACCCACTACATACGTATATGGAGACTGATAGCTTTTTATTAAGAATGTACAATTTTACATTACCAAACAAAGCTACATTTTAAAAAACTGAATCTGAATACAAAACAAAACAGGATTTGCTACAGCTTCCTAACTGACATAGACTTACTGATATATTTGCTGAAATAGATTAATGTTGCTATATTAGATGGAAGTGAAACTAAAGATTTGCATGGAGATATATTGCAGTTAGTACAAAATGTGGATAGTTGTTCTTTTGTGGCAATCTAGATGTACCAATATTGTACACTGCTACAGTGCAAAGTGAGGCTTCTCATTTTTTCTCTGAAACAACAGGGATTTGGAGCCACTTCAATGCGATGATTTCTTAGAAGTACCAACTGCATGGGCTAGTACCAATGATGAACTGTGTATTGTACTAGTATAGAGTTCCATATTTTTATATATAAAACTTCAATACTATCTATTTGTATAAATACAACAGGGAAGCCTCAACTGGCAATAAAAATAGATCTCCCTCATTCATGTAACTGTACAAGCTTCACTCATTAACAGGTTCCTATGAGAAAAAGGGAAGTAAATTCATCCAGTCTTGAATAAAGTCCTCCATGTTCCTTTTAGAGTTAAAAGTGATATTCCTTTTCTGACAGTAACAGTAGCAGACTGCTGTTAGTAATAATGCAAATGCTGCAGATTCCTTGTTACTGTACTCTAGCATGAATTTCTCTGATCTCTGCAATCTGCAGTTTTCAAAGGCAACAAAAACAACAGAAGAAGAATCCATCCGATGAAGATATCCTCCCACAGAACTCTTATGAGGCAAAATCAGAGGGACCCTTGAAGACCTTCGGGAAGGGAAGGGAAGACATTGGCAGTTTCTAAGGCAGATAAATGCTAAGAAACAGTTGCTTTACAATTTACATCAATTGGCCCTTATTTATATTTGGACTTTTCCTTATCTTTGGACTTTTTGGGATTCCTGCCTGACTTTTTCTCTTCATAATGGTCTCTTTCCCAGGATTCCTCGGAATGCTTGTCTTTAGACTTTTTGTGATGGCTTTCTCTCTCCCGAGAATGGCTCCGGCATCTCTCTCGCTTGTCACTTTTTCTTTTCTCCCTATCGAATTCTTCTTTGTGCCTTCGGCTAGGCTCCTGAGAGAAGAAGGAGGGAAACGCAGTTATTGCATTGACAAAAGAGAAGAGTGGAGAACAGGAGCAGGTAGAACACTACGGTAAAAGTTTTCAAAGTCTGCCTTGCTGATTTTCATGCTAGTCCTACAGAACAAATAGCAACATACCAATTAATTGTAAGTAAATGATGCCTAGCTAGACCTTTAAAGGAAACCTCTGGGAAGAACAAAATAATCTATCCTACATAGGTACAAAAATAAATATTTTTTAAAAAATTGTGATTTGGAGCTCATAAAACAATTTTCCCCTCCAAAATATTAAAATAACGTTTTAAGCTCCTTTATTTTCTACTACAATTCAGTTTACATAATTTGGATAATTTCAATTTGTTAAAAAGATAGGAAATATAAATAAAAAATGAGAAATTTCTGTGCTTCATGATTTAAAATACAGCATTAGTCAATATACCTAATTTATGATTGCTGACTTAAAACGTAACAATCTGTCTCTATGTTATCAAATTAAGGCAGTGATTGTCAATTCTGGAGCCCATTCCAGACCTCTTTGAGTCCCTCCAGACAAAATTAACTATGAGGGGCCTTCTGGGTAGAGCAGGAGATGAAGGTGAAAGGCCACTGCATTTATTATGGACTGGAACATTAGAACATCTATAATTCCTGACCACTCGCCATGCTGACATGGGTGGCAAAAACTGTAATCCATGATATCTGGAAAAAAAGTTGTTTTCCCTTGCAGATGCTACTGAGATCCATAAATCTGTAATTACTTAAAAATAATAATTAGAGTTGAACCTTGACATGTCATAAAACAATGTTATATGAGCCTCAGTGGTGGAGTGGTTAGAGTGCCATACTGAAGGCTACTTCTGCTGCCTGCCAGCTGCCTGCAATTTGGCAGTTCAAATCCCACCAGGCTCAAGGTTGACTCAGCCTTCCATCCTTCTGAGGTCGGTAAAATGAGGACCCAGATTGTTGGTGGCAATATGCTGATTCTGTAAACCACTTAGAGGGGGCTGTAAAGCACTGTAAAGCAGTATATAAGTCTAAGTACTATTGCTATATACTCTGGAAACAAACATAATAGCTCTGTGGGCGTTCCTTTTTTCTTGATGCTATTGTATGTTCCCTCCCGCCCTATCTTTCCTGGAGAAGATGAAGGCACAGAGAAGAAAGAAAGAAGGAAGGAAGGAAAGGAACAGAATATCCTCCTATATGAATGGGGTTTATCTATGAAACTTAGAAGGAACCAACTAAGGTAATTTAAGCTGTTATAGAGTGTTATTACACTTTATTTTTCTTGCCCAATATCAGATATTTCATTTTTGTTTACAAACTAGATTCTGTTAGGATATAAAGAACATGAAGACAAAGATATATCTTTGTGTGTATATTTCTATGTTCCCATATTTCAAAAGTGATTGAAACTATTGAACATAAAGTAGGAAACATGTCAGAGTTTGTTGCAGCACACACAAGCAGACTATTAAGCAGGATTCAAATGCCTTTATATACATAACAACACATAAGGCATACAATACCCTTGTAGGTTTTTCCACGTTGTAGAGAAGAGAAATAGCAAGTACAAACTCAGCACAAAATGGAAGCACAAAATGGAGAAGGCAAAATGGAAGTGGGAGGAGCTAGTGCCCTCAAGCAGAACAGTTAAGCCACGACCAGGCTCCTTGCTGTCTGAATCAGCAAACAGGCCCCATTGGTTGACCTTGTTGCTATGTCCTATTCCAGTTCATGAATATACTTTGACAAAACATCCTACATAAAATTGTTAAAACAAGACATAGCACATTTGAAAATAAATTCCCCTAAACCTACAAACGTACATAAAGTAAAACAAAAAGTTGCAAATGCTGTTTATAAAACAGTTTAACGAATGCTCTGTTTGTGAATCACAAGGTTTAACCATCTGCGTTACAACACTACTTGGGAATGGTATCTGATCTGATTTTCAACTAAGCTTTTCTCTTGCTGATTTAACTTTACAGTTCCTCATGCAGCAGCTCTGATGACCTGCAAGAATAGGATTTCATTTTTTTTTTTGCTGTGTATTTCCTCAAATGTTTTTCCCAATCTGTTATCATTAGCAAAATGTCTCTTTATTTTCCATTGTTGAATCAGATTTGCTGTCATGGCCAACAGCGCACATCTTAATAAATTGTAATTTTTAAAAAATATGTTCTGGGATAATTCCTAGCAAAACCAAACCAAACCAAACCCTGAGGTTTCAATTCAAACTTTGTTTTTGAGATTATTTCTTTCTTTCTAGTACTTCAGGTTTTTTTTTCCCATAACAATCACATATGATAAAATATTCCAGCCCTTTTTTGTTGTATGATTTACCTATTTTTGTGATTATTAATAGCTATTTATTTCTTTTTATGATCCTGTAATCCCTTTTGTCGGGGTGGAATTGGGGCAACTGAATGGAGCTGAGCATTTACTGGCTGGATAGCCATCCTGATGCCTACATGGAGTTCACAGCAAGTATTTACTCTTGACAGAGAAACATCTGTTGCTGCCTAGGATTGAACTCTCAACCTCTGGAGTGTGAGGTAAATGTCTTCACCTCTAGACCACCGCACTGTTCCTCATTAAGAGAGTTTTATATACCATCTGTAAAATATTTATGCCAATTTTCTCTTAATTTATAGCTACTCAAAAGGTTGGAACCCATCATTTCAGTCTACTAAAGGCGACTCATTTACTCATGTCTATTTACTAGAAGACATTTTTAAAAACAGCCTTTTCTTTCACTATGAAAAGTATTCCAATTTATTGATGTTTTTAGGCAGCACTTTAGAACAATATTAAGTCAACAGGTTCTGGTTTCAAGGAGTCTGCATTTTACAATTTATCAGGAAAAGACTATTTGCTATCTGAAGGATAATCAAATTTCAGGTAAAAAAAGACTTCCAAGCAGAAATGCACAATTAAACAACTAGAAACACTGGACTGAATGAAAAGGGCACACTCAAGGGTAAAGAGAGAGTAGATCATAACCAGGAAAAAACAGTTTTGAAAACCCTGAAATTCAATGAATTATTTAGAATGCCCAGGGAATATTTCATAGCCAAAAACAGATATCTAATGAAACTATGTTGGAGATAGTCGAAGGTTTCTTCTTATTTGCAAATGAATAAATAAGAAGATGAGCAGGATAACTAATTTAAGCCAGTTTCAGGAACAGTGCATGAAATGGAATGACAGAGAAAGAAATTGGGCGTATTAAGGGAATAGATCATGCAAAGAGTATTACAACAGGCAAATAACTTTAAGATTTAGCAGTGAATCTGGTGAGGTCAATGCAGAAATCTCCCCCAAAGAGAAGACAGCAATGCAAAAAGTGAAGCTACAGTAGTTAAGTGGCTTGTTCTAAGAATATGGAAAATAAAGGACATGGGAGATGGCTCTTCCCTTTATTCTCCTTTCATTCATATAAATAAGTTAATTAGCTCAGTAAAAGTTCCTTTTACATTGCAGTCTTCATTTAACAGCTGTGCCATTACTGCATTGCAAACTTTTGCCCTGAATTTGTGTTTGCAACACTACAGAGCAGCTAAGCAACAATAAGAATCTCTAATCATTTCCTAGCTGTCACAAGATGGGGGGGGGGGGGAGAGAAGGGGATGAGATTAATTTTTGATAGTAACTAAGAACATTTTTCTGCATCATAAAAAAACCACACACAGAAGCTAACAGATCACACACAACTAAAGGTCACTTGTGTCAGATTCTTAGCTAAAGAGCAGGTTTTTTCCCCCCTGCCTATTGGCAAAATTGTATTTCCTGTCTTTTGGTGAGGTCATATTTAATTTAGCTTTTTCTAAAACCTTCTGCAGAGCTAAGGGGATTTCCAGGAGGTTGCAGAAGCCAAAAGAAGTGGTTAACAACGAGGAAGCTCTGTATTTGAAAATGGGAAAGTAAGGAGTAAAATCTTCATCAAAGTTAAGGCAGCAAATAGGACAATACTGAAGTAGGATATAAAGGAATGAACACCCTTAAAGGCAGGGAAAACACTAGGCCTGCTTTCTTTTCACAGAAACGAACCGTTCAAAAATATCATTCCAATAAAAGGACAAACATTTAATACCTTGGATTTTTTGCTCCTCTTCTCATCCTCATCTGTGTCGTCTGAATGGTAATGTTTTCTCTTTTTATCAGAGTGCCTGTGGCTGGTTTTGGCTTCCTCCTCTTCATTGTCCAGCACAAGATCGTATTTGGAGCTAGGGATGTCAGTTAAGGAAAGCGTGACCAACAGTGCTGCCAGAGGGAGCTAAGAGGGAGAGAAAATCCATAAATGTAGACACTGTATTTGAGCTGGTTGACCAGTGAAGTGCAAGGAAATAATTTAGCAGCACTCCTCCGACATAAACGAATCAACTAGCAAACCATCCCTTTCACTATGTCTTTGCAATAATTTTGCCAGGCTTTGAAACACACATAATTTTGAATGGACTTTTTTTTTTTTATAAATCATCCAGTTCTTATGTACGGCCATCAGAATTAATCCCAGATTTTCTGTTTTGTAACTGTTCTGAGACACAACTTGGTAGTTGCTGAGAGATGTCTCTCAGCGTGGTAAAATGATGGCAGCCCTCCACTTCACAGTTTTAATAATCTATTTTCCTGTAGGTTCCAGCCAGAATGGAAAGCAAAACTGTCCATATAAGCAACATTAGGTCTTTGAAAGATGGAACTGAGAGTGACACTTAAATACACGATCTCCCAAATTCACGAGAAAGTGAAATTTAACTAGGAGAATCTATAGTAAATACACCATATGGAAACATTTTTTACAACTGTTAAAACACTTTGATTCTGGTCACAATTAGCCATTTTCCTACATAACGAAATTATCATGAAGCCTAAACAGGGCATTTAGTTGAGGTTTTTCAGAGGCACTTAAAGGAAGAAGTACTTGCAAGTACTTCTTGATTTCCTAAATCCAACTTGGCTCTTCACTAAATATTACATGTATGAAAGTTATATAAGAGAGTTTACATAATAGCCCTAAGAAAATAAGGTTTGAAATTAGGTATGTGAATGCAAACCTATCCATTAATATAATATTCAACATATTAGATCTAGAGATATTTAGCAATCTCTACAAATACTTTAATATTGCTGCATAAAGAAAAAGCATATTCCATCAGCTCTGAATAGTTTCATATACATATTAAATGTTATGTTAATGTTCTACTTATTTTTCTACTTAGTTGAATACCAGAATGGTGTAGTGGTTAAAGTGCAGGGAGGAGACTTGAGTTCTAGTCCTTCCTTAGGCATGGAAGCCAGTTGGGTAATTTTGGACCAGCCACACCCTTTCAGCCCTGGACTGGAAAGTCAAGAAATTATTCTATCAACCCACAATTTATCAGTATGATACTGCTTTTAACAACTATGATATTTCATGCAATAATATAATTGTTCAGGATACTCTTGCTTGGGTTTTGCTTTCTCCTTCAGGCTTAATTTAGAAGTTTTGCTGTGATCTTTTTCATATTCTTTGAAGTCATCCTTGGTATATTTCCCACCTGTTTATAAAAAGAGAGATAAGCTGACATTAATTTTGAATACAGGGCTGTCTGGAAATAGCTGTTAACCATTGCTGTGCCAAATAAACTGATTTAGGGAGATCCTAATGAAATGGGCTCCAAACAGAAATGTTTCAGAAATAGTTAAGGCCTCTGGGAAGTGCCTGTCACAAGATCCCCTGCAGAAATCTAAACCAATACTTTGTGCTGCTTTGTGCTAACCTTTCTTTTAATCAGATTAGAAATAGTCTGGATTACAAAGGAAAGGCTTCTCTAACAGTGCTCTTCAGCAAAAAAAAATATGATGCCAATTCTAATGGGCACATACACATTTTGATCAAATTCAAATAGTTTGAGGCACTCCCTTTATCTACCAGCTACAGCATTAATCCTCTTAATACTGATAAAGCCAGTCAAACCTCACCATTCCCACATGCATTTATTAAGCAAACTTAGCATTTTCCATCTATATAATTACAAAATTGAAAAACAGAATATGCACCTTTATAAATGCCTAATTGATGATCAACAAATCTATATCTGACAAATAGGTTCACTGAAAACAAATTTCTGTGTCCCTCCCAAAACAGATTTGATAATATCTATAAGGAATTTACAACGGGGAAAATTAATAGAAATAATTTATACATCTTGTTACCTTTTCCTTTCCATTTAACTTTTGCCACAGATTGGCTAAAATCAACATGTATTCGCCTGTCATCTATTAAGACATTGTCCATCTTAAAGTAAGCTTTCTCGCAATCTTCTTCCTGGTATATGTTTCAAGAAAAAGTATAATTAAATTTAGAAAATGTATAACCACTCTTTGATGCCATCATAGAAGTGGGAAAAGTAATTATTACTATGAAAAATTCTGACAGAATTAATGCTGCCTACCTTGCAGAGTCAGCTTAGAATGCACAAGACCAATGCCTTATCGTTAAGTAGAATCTGACTAATATCGAAGGCACTAGAAGTTTCAGTATTTTACAAGTTCTTATGAAAATGGAATCACAATTGCTTCTTCAGGGTACCAGTCTGTGGCTGTGTTCATATGACAGACTAAGCCACAAACTAGTCTACATTTTAAATTAGCATGTTATGTGAACTTGGTCTATGGGCTTAATTAATTGTTAATGAGAAGTTGCCTCATGCCCTTTGGAACATTCTGCCCACAGAGGCGAGGTGGGGTCCCAGTCTCCTGGCTTTCCGAAAATAGCCAGGATTCAAAGAGCCTTGGATAGTACAGTGGTCTAAAGCCCTGTTATTAACATCAGCTGCTGCAATTATTGCAGGTTCGAATCTCACCAAGGCTCAAGGTTGACTCAGCCTTCCATCCTTTCTAAGGTAGGTAAATTGAGGACCCAGTTTGTGGGGGCAATAAGCTGACTTTGTATAAATATACAAAAGTATGAAGGATATTGCTTAGCGCATTGTAAGCCGCCCTGAGTCTCCGGAGAAGGGCGGCATATAAATCAAATTAAAAAAAAAAAAGAGGAGCACCCAGTTGTGGGGCTGGTTAGTGCTCTGAAGCCCTTCCCCATGTCTTTTAATATGCTTGGAACTGAGATGTTCTGAATAAGTGTTTTTTATCAGGGCAACCTGATCTACCCAAATATGGGACGGAGCATATAATATTCCGAATGATAATTAATTTTTTAAATAAAGTTGTATATAAAGCACTCAGTTTGATAGCAATACTGTTTATATTGTTGTACTGTACAGCTAAGCACCATATACATATGGCCACATACCTTCTCAAACTCAATGAAGGCATAGCAGAGAGATTCACCAGTTTTCCAATCTCGAATCACTTCACAACTGAAAAACCAACACATTTTGTTCAGGAATGTTACCATACAGATATGGTTAACGTATGACGAAGCAATGAGAGTATTTTTTTTTAATAAGCCATGGAACTCATCCCACAGCTTTCACAGCAGTCATTTTTGGAAGTCCTCGTAAGCCACTATGGTATCAGAAGTTGCAGTATGGATGACAAGATATGAATATGTGAGTTTAATAGAACTAGAGGCAGAAGTCTCGCTTTTCACTTTCTATCTTATACGGCTACTTTCAGACCATGGATGAGTTTCAGGGTTGGGCCAAGTTATAATGTAGTTAATGGGGTCAGTAAGATCACTATGTTCAGCTTCAACATATTAAACACTACAGTAAGCTTTAAAAGTATATTCAGATTAGCCCTCACATTGAATTAGAGAATTGCACTTTCTAACATAACATTAAGATACAGAAAAGCCATGTAAAAAAACTAGAGAACAGATATACATATATTACAATACAGAAGGAAAAAGTGCTGGAACACTCTGTAGTAATTGTTTTTCTAAAACTTAATAAATGGTATTGTAAATTCTCAGACTACAAGCAACCATATTTGATAATTCACAGCTTTTCCTTTAGCAAAGACCTGTCTCCTTCCAGGTGCATAATACAGGTAGTCCTCAACTTACAACAGTTTGTTTAGTGACAGTTCAAAGTTACAACGGCACTGAAAAGAGCGACTTATGACCATTTTTCACATTTATGACAGTTGCAGCATTCCCTATGATCATGTGATCAAAATTCAGATCCTTGACAACTGACTCACATTTATGACAGTTGCAGAGTCCTGGGGCCATGTAATCTCCTTTTGTAAACTTCTGACAAACGAAGTCAATGGGGAAGTCAGATTCACATAATCACCATATTACTAACTTAACAAGTGCAGTGATTCGCTTAACAAATGTGGCAGGAAAAGTCGTAAAATGGGGCAAAACTCACTTAACAAATTTCTCACTTGACAACACAAATTTTGGGCTCAATTATGGTTGTAAGTTGAGGACTACTTGTATTATGAGTCAAAGACTCAAAATCCTTTCCCTAAGACACACATTATTATTGTTATTGATTTTAAATCAAAAACAGTTCCCCTGCTGAACTTCCTCTATTGTTTTCATCTTTTTAAAGTCCGCAGAAGGGAACTTCCTAAGAATCCTTTCCTAAGAGATTCCCACTTAGGAAAAACCACTTTCAGTTTAGGCAGTCACCAAAGATCTGAAAAGTATTTCTGTCAATAAAAGGCACTAATTAATATCTATATAAAGTCTCTTGCTAGACCACTGTGACTAAAAAAATGCTCCTTGTGCATTTTTCATAAGCAAGAATTACATTTTGCACTTTTTATAAAGGTCTGCCAATGTAGTCTTTGCAAATGTTCAACACTTACCTTTTTATCAGACCAAATCGGGAAAATATGATTTCAAGGTCTTCATCAGTTGTCACAGGATTAAGTTTGCAGACAAAAAGAACATTTTCAGGTGGCTTGATATTTGCATCAGGTAAGTCTCCAACCTGAGGAACAAAGCAAGACAGATTACATTATTCCAACACTCCTACAATTTACACTTATATATAGATACATATATCGAAACAATTGCATTTTAGGATGGTGAGAGTGGGTGCAATGTGAATACGCTACTAAAGTTTATTCTGAAGCCTTAAGAATGGAAAAGGCAGACCTTTCCGTTCAATGTTCTTTCTCTGAAGAGATGCTAAAAAAATGATAGTTTTCTCAAAAACAATATGCTTCTGAGCTATAACTGAAATAACTTGTGAAGAAGGCAAAATTCATTCATCTCTTTTTTTTGCCAAAGAACACAGAGCGTACCAGATTTAATGTGGCAATCATTTGGTATGTGGTATCATTTCTATTTATATAAAACGTATCTACAGCTTAACAATCAGATCAGGTACACTGTTTTTACCATTTCCAAGAGAATAGCCTGTGTTTTTGCTTCTTTCTCTGCCAGAATTTCTTCCACTTCATCGGTAGACCTTCCTTTGAAGTCATCAATTTCTTCATCAGCACCTATTCTCCCACTCTGTCTTATATAAAAACAGAGACAGATATTTAATACGATTAAGAACGAATACTTCATCTTTTTTATAACATCCTGCAGCAGCTACCTAAAACCTCACCACGCTTATCCTGCACTGGCTCTCCCATACCTTGCAGCTGTCACTTACCTACCCACCGGCGTCCTTGTGAGCCACCTGGGACTTGCAAGTTTCTGCCTGCTTCTCCACTAACTTTGCTTGTAGAAGCAGGCAGGAAATTGCAATGAGGTCCTTGCTTAACAACCCATGATTCTTGCTTAATGATAGCAATGGGAAGTGCTGGGATTGCTGTCAGTAAATGATGTAGTCATGTGATATCACACATTACAATTGAGTCAATTAGCAATGGAAATTCCAGATCCAATAACCTTTTTAACGAAGGACTATCTGTATTGAGGTTACACTTCTACAGAATGCAGATACATAATTTCATTCATTCTTATCGCCCTTTCTTATCACCTGATAAGGTGATAATTTTGTTCATTGCCCAAATGAACAAGTGAGTTGGTGAGATGGGCAACTACACATATTAAATAAATTAAAAAATAAATTAATGTGTACCCTTGTATAATTGTCGTAAAAGTTTTTGGAAGCATAATTGTGCACTTCATTGATAATGATACTTCGATAATGGTTAGCACACCTTCTGGTTTCCCACAGAAGACACAATGGCGAGAGAGCAGCAGTCAGTAAAGACAAAGATGTGCCTTCTCGGCAGGCATGTGCATGAATTATATTTCTAATGTTATTTGTTATTTTGCAGGCATAATGGTGCGCAATCAAATATTCCCCAAAAAACCAGTATATACTTAGACAAGAATACTTGCAACTGTTGCCATCGATCTTTTCCCTATCTTGAAGCTGAAACTAAAATGCTATTGCAACTGAAGAACTTGTATTATTTCCAATGAAAAGGATACAGGTTCAAAACACAGTTCCTTTTATTGAACAATAAAAAAAAAAAGCCTTGAAGGAGCCTTGGTGGAGCAGCGGACTAAAGTGCTGTTAAGTAGCACTTAGCTGTCAGCTGTCTGCAATTACTGCGAGTTCAAATCTCACCAGCTCAAGGTTGACTCAACCTTCCATCCTTCCGAGGTAGGTAAAATGAGGACCCGGATTGTGGGGGCAATAAGCTGACTTTGTATTAAAAAGAACGCTGCTTTTGGGGGGGGGGGGGCGAAAGCCCTACTAAGCAGGTATATACAAAAGTATTAAGGCTATTGCTTAACGCATTGTAAGCCGTCCTGAGTCTCCGGAGAAGGGCGGCATATAAATTGAACCAATAAATAAATAAATAAACAAACAACATGTCTCCGAATTAAAGTTTTTTTTCCCCAAATCAAACTTGACTCTGGGCTTCTGTGAGAACATAACCACAAAGTTCTATACATCTGTAAAATCAACAGGTACATTAGGAGAATGTAAACATATTTCTTGATCTACTCTACACTCAAGTTAAAAGCAATACTCACATCCAACTGTTCTTTTGTAGGTTCTGGTGAACGGTCTGGTATTGCCAAACCGGAAGGATCATCAAATGGATCATCTAAGATCACTGTATGGTTTATCCTAAATAGAAATCATATTCAGTTAAAGAGTAAGTTCAAGATTCCGTTTCACAACAATTTTGAATATTAACTCACTGCATCAAAAAACACCTACACAACAAAACTCATTTATCTGAAAACAAAATCTATAAGTTGAACTTTCTTTCAAGTCTTACACTGACAGAGGATACATGTGTTATTATAAAACTCAGAACTATTACACACTTAACTGAAAGCCTTCATCTGATTTATGCTGAAAGGAGATTCAACAATTGCCTTCCAATACCAACAACTGCCTTCCAATTATATAAAATTTAGTTCATATAATTGTTCTCATTTACTATCAAATATAGTTAAGAACTAATGTTATACAAGAAAAGTATGACAGCAAAAGTTTTAGGGGAGACTAAAGAAACTCTTTTACTTCGTGGCACATAATTCATTTAAGTAATTCACTTCCACAGCAAATGGGGACAACACTTACTTAAAGAGTTTTGAAGTCATAGCAAATAGATCTACCAGAACTTTAGTGGTGATAGCACAACAATATGGAAAAACTACAGCTATTTTTGATTTGAGTTTCAAAAGTCTCTGATAGACACAACTTGCTGGTTTTTGTTTAATCCAGCAGAATTTTGCTTACACCCTGCACTTTTATCAAATGTAGAAGTAAAATAGTGAAACCTGATGTCTTGATATGGAACAAAATCCTTGTCGACAAAGGACTCATTAATTTTCACCAATACATCCATGCCTTCTGTTACTTCACCAAACACTGTATGCACACCATTCAGATAATCTAAGTTTTCTCCTGTAGTAATAAGAAACTTAAAAAAAAAATCAAGAAAAATAATGAATTGGAGTTGACAAATTAATGAAAATTTTCATCTACCCATTTCAGTCTATTGATACATTAGCTGATTTTGGTCTCATTCACCAGAAAACCTTCTGATATCACAAACTTTCTGTGATTTTAGGCACTGAAGAAGGTTTCATATTATGATGATTTCAGTCTTTCCTGGAGATTTTTTTTTTTTTGCAAAACGTTTTTTTAAATTTTTCTCAACACACAAATTACATCTTTTTGGAACACAGCCCTGATCTGGTCATCAATTTATACAATTTTTTATCATCTTTAACAAGATTTTATATATTCTATTTTACCATAATACTTATTTCTTAATCTTAAATCACCTATCTCAACTAATACCATCTTAAAAAGATTTACTCAAATTTACTTAATCAAAACAATTACCCTATTAACCCCTTTAAATCTTAATTCAATTAATACCTCATAGTACATTTCACAATTCTTACCCTAAATCCTCACTATTAACAATACTCCATTCCGTTCCACTTTCCTCCTGCTCATTACTTGAGCTGATTCTCCCAGCTTCGTGGCAGCTGCCATGGCTGCCACCCCCTGCCGCCGAGTCATAGAGAGTTCCCTCCGACCTTTGAGGAACTTGCCTGTTCCT
Source organism: Ptyas mucosa (assembly GCA_012654045.1). Taxonomy (NCBI): domain Eukaryota; kingdom Metazoa; phylum Chordata; class Lepidosauria; order Squamata; family Colubridae; genus Ptyas; species Ptyas mucosa. Next base: position 10,506,101 of record WNWU01000005.1, read on the forward strand.
CTTGGTTGTCCGAGGTGCCTCTCTTTCTTCCCCGTCCCTGCAGGACGGTTCTGGTCTGAAGACCCATCAGCGGTGGTTCGTCAGCTGGGGTTTTCGCAGGGCTCATCAGAGCCCGCTAATTCCCCGACTGTCTCACCGCGACACCAAACCAGAAGTCCCCCTGGAGATTATTTGAGGGTACAGCAGATGATTAATTGTTCTCTACAGGAGTGTTATTAGAGCGCCTCCAGATTAAGTGCTAAACCTAGGTTATTTAACTTGTCATAGCCAACCATGTTGAGATCTCATTTCACTTAGGTTTTCAGCAAACCCAGAAAACAGTGTCATTTTATGACAAATCTATCATCAACATAATTGAAATGGTTGAATAAAATGAAGTTCACTTTGGATGATATCAAAAGATAGCAGCCACACGGAGTGTGATGGGAGAATCCCGATACTCCCATGTTACACCCCTCCTGCGTGGTTTGCATTGGCTACCGGTTGCCCTCTGGGTGAGATTCAAGGTGCTGGTGATGACCTATAAAGCCCTACATGGCTTAGGACCAGGATATTTGGCGGACCACTTACAACAATATCCCATCGCCCGGTTGGCACCCATAGAGAGGGCCTACTCAGGGTGCCGTCAGCTAGACAGTGGCGGCTGGCGACCTCCAGGGGTAAAGCCTTCTCGGTGGGTGTGCCCACCTTCTGGAATCAACTTCCCTTGGAACTCCGGATTTCCGCCTGACCTTGCACCTTCCGCCATGAATTAAAAACTTGGCTTTTTAAATCCCTCGACCTGGACTGATTGTGGGGTTTTAAGGGTTAATTTTAAATTTTTAGACTTTATTTTATATTGTGGCTTTGTTTTATTGTTGTGAGCCACCCTGAGTCCATTGTGAGATAGGGTGGCATATAAGCTGAATAAAATAAATAAATAAATAAACTTCACCCAATAGTGGCATTCACCCAATAGTGGAATAGCGGAGGAGTGGTCCATCTGCCAGAAGAACAAATTCTTTCTCTCAGTTCTCCTTCCATAATATTTAAATTTGTTTCAGAAAGTGGGAGATTTTTCCAGAGCAAATCAAGCAGAAGAAGAGAAGAATGGAAATAAAGTTATGAAAAATCTATGTGAATGGAATTCTACCCGAATCACGTTAGGTCTGGTTCAAAGCTGATGACCAAATTTCTTGCTTTAAGTGAGATCAATTATGCCTCCTCTATCAGTCAAAATTGTTTTTACACCTAATTCCATGTTTATGAACAATCTTGTTTAGTAACTGGCCACTTAAAATATGAAAGCATCTGGTATGTTAGTACTGCAGAAGAAACACAAGATTTTTTCTAATGTAAGTTTTTTTCCCCATTTTCAGATTTTTAAATGTCACATCTGTGCTCTGTAGTACTTTTCAATTTCCATATGTCCTAATATGTTGACATGACTTTTCTAGATCTGTGGACATACCTGAGATCCATGCTGATCACTCCCATTGTTTACCATTGACACAGTTCCTTTTTTCTTGTGTTTAATTCTTGGCACTTTCTCTGCTTCAAAAAATCTAGCTTGATCACCATACAATTTGCTGAAACATGTTCAAACAAATTATCAATTGGAATAAATTGCATAATTTTTAAAAACTATCCAAGAGAAATGAAAGAGAAAAAAACACCATACTGTTTGTACTCCTCCATGCAGCACAGTGCATAGAGGAGTACAAGTTCACAGTTCTATTCATGATTAATTTAATTTCAGAATCAGTTATATAACTGAGACTACATATTTGTTACTTTAAAAATCTTCATAGTAATATACTGCATTAATCTAAAACCAGAGTAATCCGCCATGCACATACAATTGCATTATGTTAGTTTGTCTTCACACACACACACAAACCCATCTTAAGTTGCTTCTGAAATGTCAACTGTGTTGGAGCAAATATAATTTCCAGAGAAAGATTCTTCCATAACACTGGCTACTGTATAACTGAGGCAATTCCTTATCCCTGAGACTTAGCAATAGCATTTAGACTTATAAACCACTTCACAATGCTTTTCAGTCCTCTTTAAGTGGTTTACAGAGTCAGCATATTGCCCCCAACAATCTTGGTCCTCATTTTACTGACCTCAGAAGGATGGAAGGTTGAGTCAACCTTGAGCTGGTCAGGATTGAACTGCTGGCAGTGAGCGATGAGTTATCCTGCAACACTGCATTCTAACCAATTCGCCACCACAGCTCTTCAAGGAAATGAAGAACCACTAAATTATTTTCCCTCAGATGTTCATATTAGATGCTCATATCAAGTCATTCTAAGTAAAAGCTGTCCTTGTTACCAAGCCATTTAAGACTTTTTAGTTTAAAACCAGCATTTAAAATTTTTCCTGCATCATATATTGACCAAAGTTATTGATCAACTGCATGAAGACTTTCACTATCAAAGTTTATGATTTATTCTTGATCCAACTATAATTATCCAATAGGTAATCTAAATGAATGCCTATGCAAGTAACAGCAAAATTGCTGCATCCACAAAGTTTTATGGACAACTATGTAAATCAAAACTAAACAATGTTTACCAAAATATGGATTCACCTCCACGACCAGTCCCCAGGGGATCTCCAGTTTGTATGATAAAATCTCTCTGAAAAAATGTGGAACACATATAACTTATTATTTATCATCATTTAAAATATCCTGTTATTAAGAATATTCTGTGTGCCAATAATTATAGGGCAATCTATGCTGTTATTTCTATTTTACAACTGAAGAAAGGAATTTAAACATACACATACATGCATGATTAGGAAGAGGACATTTAGCATATGTATCTCTTAGATTTCAATTCTATATCCACTAAGACTCACAATTAAATTATTGTCTAATATATGAGGGAAAAGCAATGGAAAAAATCAGATATGCTTACCTGTACATTATGTATAAGGCAGTAATTGTAGTATTTGGTCTTACAAAGCTTCAGGAAATTTAGACAAGCTAGAAGGAATAAAGATAAGACAATTGAAACAGGCTACAGCCTTTGCCTAATAAAACAAACAAGCTATTGTTTCATGCAAATTCAATAAATAATGCCCAGCAACAATCCCCAGCAAGTTGCATGAAACAAATGGCACGCCATGAATAAATGCTCAGATTAAAATGACAGAGAAATATTATGTATTGTCTTTATCAAATCTTATTTAAAAAAAAAAAGAATATTGAAAAAAGCAGGACTTATTTTCAAGTTAGCAGTCCATTTTTTTTCTAAATGTGGACCATAGACCAGCAATGCAAGTCATAATCTTTGAAGCACATCTATGTTAACGTGCAGAGTGCCTTCTGTTCATATTAAGCAATCACTGCATGTTCTAATACATGGGTGTCTAATCTTTTAGTTTGCCTGGGTTGCAATGAGTGAAGAGGAATCGTCTGGGCAATATAAAATATATAATTAATGTATATAAATCACACAATAATGTTAAAAATGTATGACCTTGGGGGCACATTACTAGCTGTCTCGGGCCACATGCTGGACACTCCTGTTCTAATATTACCCGAATTATACTGTCATCAATGAATACTGTGCTTTACAAAGTGAGAAAAAGCAGGCTCTTGTCCTAATTAATTCCCAATCAAAGTTCAATACGGTAAGGGGTACAAAGGAAGGGTAAAAAAATGGCAATAGCATAAAATAAATAGTAATTGAGTTAGACAAGGACAGGATGTGCAAGAGTGGACTATCCATTGATGCAACATTTGGAGAAACCAAAGCTTGTTAGAAAGCAACGAGTTCTTGTCCTTTTTATACATGTTTTGTTTCTATGCTTTAATAACATCCTGATGCATAAGAAGTTTAAATCTGAAGCTTTTCCTGCTATTTATGGGGTAAGGAAGGGTCCTTTGGTGTAATTTATGGGAATCAAGCTGCTATAAAAGTCAAATAGGAGTTTCAGTGGAAATTGGGCAGAAAAAGTTCTGCTTTGCACCTCAGAAAAGAAACTGAGAACCCCATTAGTCAAGTTCATAAAGCCATGCTGGAAAGCGGGAATTTGCTGTGTTTTATTGATAAACCACAGTTAAAGCAAGGCAGAGGAAGAATCTCATGTGCTCAACATATGTAGTTGTCCCCCCCACAAAACCAATGCTTTTTATTAAATTTCAGATAAAATACAAGTCCAGAGTACTGTTAAACTGTCAAAACCGGGGTGCCATTTACAATCTTCAAAGTAAATATTGTATAAAGTTCTTAAAGAAATGGAGCCATGCCAAGATTAAAAAAAAATCTAAAAAAGCTTTTGCACAATCCGTTCAGGTTCTCCCTGGAAAAAAACAATACAAGACTGAGATCTTTGGATCCCCATGTGAAAAAACTAGTATTAATTTCAACTACCTCCCATCGAGGTAGGCGGGGCTAGATGAATCAAAAGTTGGAATTAAGATTGCTGGGAGAAATATCAACCACCTCAGATATGCAAATGATACCACCTTAATGGCAGAAAGTGAAGAGGAACTAAAGAGCCTCTTGATGCGGGTGAAGAAGGAAAGTGCAAAAGTTGGCTTGAAACTCAACATTAAGAAACCTAAGATCACGCATCCTCTCAATTCCTGGCAAATAGATGGGGAAGAAATGGAGGTAGTGACAGGTTTTATTTTCCTGGACTCTAAGATCACCGCAGATGGGGACTGCAGCCAAGAAATTAAAAGACGTTTGCTCCTGGGGAGGAAAGCTATGGCAAATCTAGGCAGCATTCTAAAAAGCAGAGACATCACCCTGCCAACAAAAGTGCGTATAGTCAAGGCTATGGTTTTTCCAGTTGCAATGTATGGCTGTGAAAGTTGAACCATAGGAAAGGCTGAGCGCCAAATAATTGAGGCCTTTGAATTATGGTGCTGGAGAAGACTCCTGCGAGTCCCTTGGACTGCAAGGTGATCAAACCGGTCAGTCCTAGAGGAGATCAACCCTGACTGCTCTTTAGAAGGCCAGATCCTGAAGATGAAACTCAAATACTTTGGCCACCTAATGGGAAGGAAGGACTCACTGGAGAAGAGCCTAATGGTGGGAAGGATTGAGGGCAAAAGAAGAAGGGGACGACAGAGAATGAGGTGGCTGGATGGAGTCACTGAAGCAGTCGGCGTGAGCTTAAATGGACTCCAGAGGATGGTAGAGGACAGGAAGGCCTGGAGGAACGTTGTCCATGGGGTTGTGATGGGTCGGACATGACTTCGCAATTAACAACAACAACAACACCTCCATGATCTAGCCCAGTGTTTCTCAATCTTGATAGCTTGAAGATGGGTGGACTTCAACTCCCAGAATCCCCCAGCCAGCGTTGCTGGCTGGG
>WNWU01000005.1:10511819-10586725 GCA_012654045.1 Ptyas mucosa
AGTCCACCCATCTTCAAGCTATCAAGATTGAGAAACAGCACCACTCTCTCTTGGTCCTTCCCAATCTGCATTTTGGGCTGTTGCAGATTCCGAGGCATCTCCAAAAACTATCTCCCCCCCCTTTTTTTTTTTGCACAATGCGCAAATGTTGTGCTAGCTTATCCAACCGCGGCAAACCCCTGCTGGAGAAGAATCACTAAAACCGGAATTTTAGTGCAATGCTACTACCTCTCGGTCTCTCCTCCGTGTATAAATCAATCACTAGGTCTCCCAGCGTGGTTTCTAGGAGAACAGCCATGGCGCCTCCCTCCAGCCGCCTTTCTGATCTTTCCGCCACTGTTTCTTGCTCCTCCGCGATCCCGGCATGCCTTGCGCTCCTCCACTTCCTCCCTCGGTTTGACAGCTGTAAGGCAAAGCGGCGCCCTTTGCCAAGGCTCGGTGACCGTAGACTTACGAGACTGTAGAGTCGCCCTTCAAAGAAAGTGAGTTTGGCCATCACTGGCGGAATCGCGAAGGCCGGAAGTGAGCGTGATTCGGAGAAGACGGGGATTTTTTTAGCGATGAGCTTTGGCAGCGACAGCGTTGCTCAGGTCCGGCTGTGCGAAAGCAGCCGGCCTCGAACCAGCTGGTTTCCAGACGACTCCACTTTCTAATTTGCTTGCCTAGGTACTGTAATTGCTATAGCTACAGGAGGCCCACATTTTAAAAGTTTTTTTTAAAATTTTGTCTTTATTACTTTTATAAATAATTCAAGGTGGCAAATATACCTAAATAAACCTTCCGCCTCCTATTTTTGCCACAACAGTTACCCTGTGCGGTGAGTTGGGCTGAGAGAAGAAGGAGGGAGAAAGGAAGGAAGGAAAGGAAAGGAAGGAAGGAAGGAAGATAGGAAGGAAGGAAGGAAGGAAAGAAAGAGAGAAAGAAAGAAAGAAAAAGAAAGAAAGAAGAAAGAAAGGAAGGAAGGAAGGAAGGAAGGAAGAAAGGAAGGAGGGGGGAAGGGAGAGGAGAGGAGAGGAGAGGAGAGGAGATCACCCAGCCAGCTTTCATGTATAAGGTGACTAGAACTCAGTCTCCTAGTTTCTAACCTCCTGCCTTAAACACTCCATCAAACAGGTGCTATTTGGCAGTTTGACCAAACAAACATCTCAATATTTACTTGCTTTCTTGGATGCTACCTTGATTTCTATCCACCAGTCAGTTGTACTTTTACTAGGAAGGCAGGCAAACTTCCTCTGTCTGGCATCTCTGAGGATCAGCTTGTTTTGCAATTCTGAAGACAGCTGACTTCAAAAATCCTCTTTCTTTTCTTCCAAACAATTGGCTTTCTGTGTCAATTAATACAGAATTTTTGTGGGCTTTTTTAAGGCTGCAGATGCTGACTTTTTGCATAGATAAACCTAGGAAACTATTTAGAAAGAATATTATGTTGAGATCACCCTATAATTCTTTCCTGAGAACGTATCGTTTTCTTTCATGTGCAGAGATCTTAAACAAGCAAACAAGAAAATAAAACAGGTTGAAATTATGTATGCCTTGTCAGCCTTATTTAACCTCTTGATTTAGTGATTATGAAAACTGGTTCAGAATTAATGTTTTACCCAAAATACTTTTTCTTCATTGCCTAAGGATCCATATTTAAGAAAATAGCCTACCTTTGAGTAAGATTCACTAAGGATAAACAGATAAAAGACATTATGCTGCCTTTCAAATCCTAGTAGTAGAATGCTGACCTTTTTTACACATTATTTTCTTCCTCAGGATCAATTTCATTCTTCGTAGCCTTTTGATTATTCTTTTTACTAACTATTTAAATTGGGAGGTTTCTAAAAGTTCATTAATTTGCATAATTCTAGAGATGTTTAAAGAAAAATTTGGTTTAAATATTCATTTAGCATTTGGTATGTCATAGTATTATCTCTTTATAAAACCAACCAACAAAACTCCAGAGTTTGAGTAGCAGTGGCACAACAATTCCCACCAGCAAGCAGAAACGTTTAGTGTGCAAAGCCAACCATTTATGGTTTATTGAATAAGCCATGGTTAAACCACAGCATCCTCTTATGTATCATACATTAAAGTAGTTCCATTTCCTTTCAATATATATTTCCTCAATATATGGAGAGTCTAGAAGCTTCCATATACTGTGTCAGACCAATCTCCCATTTACTCAGTAATGACTCAGTGACTTCAAGGATTGAGATTTTTTTTATAGCCCACAAATCATTTCAGATGCTTGGAACTGAACATGAGACTCTCGACATCAGCCCTAGGAAATATGCTCCCGATCAATGATTACTGAATTAAAGGCTAGTAGTAGATGTGAAAGGCAATTCATATCTCAAGAGGATGCGTTTCAGCTCTTCCCCCATCTCATGTTTACTTTTTATCATTCCTTCCTCTTGAGCTGCCAGGTAAACAGAGGGTTTACCTCTGTCCATCATGACATATTTAGTTACCTCTGAGGGAGAATAATATACATGGGTGCTCTGCAAATTGCTGCTGTCTACAGTATTCCCTTGTTAATGTCCCAGCCATCTTGCAATAGCCAATTTGATATTTTTTTAAAAAAACTAAATAAAACCACATGTGTACTGTATATAATATAATTGAAGTTGGTCTCACTACACAAAATGGGAAGGTTTTCATGAGCCCCTATACCAGTGGTGGGTTGCTACTGGTTCATCCTGATTCGTGCGAACCGGGAGTAGCAGTGGCAGAAGGCTGTGCCCACCTACCTGGTTGTCATCAAATATGCTTTGCGCATGCGCAGAGCAAACCGGTAGCAAAGGTACATATACATATTTTGAACCAAACATACAAAACAAAACTGCAACTGAATGGGAACAGGAGGGAGCATGCTAATAATTACTTTATGATAAACAAGATCTTGAGTTTCAAGAAATTTTAACAGGCCAAGTGATTAAAGAAAAAGGATTAAAAACAAAAAAAAGGTGGGGGGGGAGAATCTGGTGAGTCTCAATTGCAGTTGGGGAGCAAACTGCCCAGTGCTGAATTCTTGGGAAAGTTGTAAAACCCAAAGGTGCTTTTTCAAGAAGCAACTTCAAGAAAAAGAACCTCTGTGATAACCATGACCTGGATGACTGAGAATCTCCATAGAAAGTTGTAAAAGTATAGCACTATTTTGTCAATCATGGATTGCCTTAATAAGAATTTTATTTTTAATTCCACCAATTTTTTGTTTAGTCCCTCTGACAAAGCACTGAAGGGCAGCTTCAGGAGCTCCCCGGGAACTGTCACTGGTTCATCGCGTCCAACTAAATGAAAGGGGTCTTATTGTGACGCGCTCTTGCCAATCTTTGTTTTAAGGCCAGAAAGCTTTTGCATTTGGTCAGAGCGGGGCCGGGATGCGGACGACGCTCGCCCTCCCGCCTTGATTTCCTTGTCTTCAACTCTTCAGAGGCGTCCACCGAAGGGAAATAACTGCTACGCCGCCTTTTCCGTGCCCCGACCCTGGAAGCGCCTCGTCCCCGCTCGACATCTCGGCTTGTATTGCATCCTTCCCGGCTATTTCCTCCTCCTGGGCCCGCCGGACTCCTCCCAGCTTCTGCTCGGCGCGTCGCCGCCTTTTGCTTTGTTGATGTTTCACTTAGTTTTAATGCGCAGTTCCCAAGATGGAGGCAGCGCTGGGGCCACGCGAGTTGCTCGGGCTGGTGGCAGGGCTCCTTCTGCTGCCTCCAAGCCTTTTCGCCCCGAATCCGACAGCCGCCTTCTCCCGGGTGGTAAGCCAGGTAGGCAAGGGAAAGTTTCCTGGGAAGCCTGGGCTTCTGGCCCCGAAAACATGTTTGTGTGCGTGTGTGTTGTAGGGCAAGGGGAGAAAAGATCGAGTCTCCCTTAAAAGCCCTAAGTGGGGGAGCTGAAGGTGTGATTCGGCACCCCGCTTTGTATGAGTATCGGGTCATGGTGGTTTAGAAGAGAGATCTACTAAAGTAGGGACACGCAATGTTGCCATGCTGGTGGCTTGTCTGCCAAGTCCCATTTGCAAAACTGGAGTTCTGTTGTATGTGTCGGGATAACAGGCTAAGAATTGTGCAGTTTGTGTATGGGAATTCTTCTTTTCCCGACTGTTTGGAAGGAGTGATTTGTGAGTTAATGGTTTTTACGAAAAGGTGTGATCCAGGGCCTTGTGTATCTCTGTGTGTGTGTCTTGAATACAATACCCAGCATCTTGTCTTTTTAGATACATTCCGGTAACTTGCTACCATGTTAGATTTTAATCTTTGTAGTAATGCAATTTGATTTGGGCGATTGAGTACTTTGAGTAATAAACCCTCTCTTTATGGAAAGAACAATATGTTCTAAGGAAGTCTGTTTTGGTATTTATGTCCTTGTAAAACATGAATTAAATATTTCAAGCATGTGATGCATTTGTTATCCTATTGCCATGGCTAAAGCAGTCACCTGCTATATTTGTCTTCGTTTGGGGTTTAAACATCATAGTAGTGGTTTTAGACATTTCTAAATATTTGATGTGGTTAACTGTCAGGATAATGTTAATTGATTAAAGAGCCCACAAACTATCGCACACATAAAACAATTAGATTTGCTTAATTTTACTTCTGGTTTACCATGGAGTGTAAGAAAGAATTGACTTTATGGAGAGCTGTCAAAACAAAGATTACAGGTCTATATTTACTTAGCTGAGCTAGACCTTGATTATTAGCCCTACTTTCATATCTGTAGATTGTTTTTCAAAGCCAAGCCATATGGGAGGTCCTCTGTATTTTACAGCAGGGCAAAAATATGAATTTGAGGATCATTCTTGAAAAGCAGAGAACCTCCCTACATCCTTAGTCCTGACCCAGTTTTTGTCCAGGGTAATTCTCTTCACTACAGAGAAGATGATTACATGCAAGAAAGATGATAATTACATGCAAAAAAGAAGATGATTATATGCAAGAAATGAAATAGCAGACCATGTTAGGATTCTTCTGCCTGCTTGCCTGTCTCCTTCCTTCCTTCCTTCCTTCCTTCCTTCCTTCCTTCCTTCCTCTTCAACCTCAAAGAATGAAGATGTAGAAGACACTCAACATAAAAATAGAGTATGCTGAAGGAAGACAATGAAAAACTGCTTCCAAACTGTTGCCAAGAAAACTACATGGATGTGTTTTGAAGGCATTAGGAGTCAAACTCAATGCTGAAGGGTTTTCCTTCACTTCTCCACTCAGCCAACAAACAAGAAACTTTTGTTCTAAACAAAATATGTAAATACTTTATTCTTTAAAATATACTATTCATTGATGTAAATGAAGAGATAGCAACTTTACCTCAGTCTTCAAAGGTGGCAGCATCTGTTGGCAGGCTTGGGCCTGGTTAGTACTTTGATGGGAAATGTCCAGGAAATACCAGAATTTTAGATTAGATTGGGACAATCAAAAATATGCTAAAGGAAGACAATGAAAACCTCTGTTAGACTGTTGCCAAGAGAAAGACTGACAGCAAATTCTCTCTCCGCATCTACTATATCATATCTTCTAGGCATTGTATTCATTTCATGCCTGAGTTATTCATTTTATAGCAAATGAGAATTAGATCTCTTGTTTCAGTCAGATGAGGATGCTTCTGCTGACTAATGACAAATGCATCTAATTTGCCTTTCCCAAATGTGAAGGCTCCAAATATCTGATTGATTAGTTTGATCACAAAACCCCTTCGTATACTTTCTTTTCAGAAGACAATTATTTTTAGAAGGGAACTTCAACCAGTTGTTAATAGGACAAGTTAAAAATATGAAAAGATAAAAAAAATATGTGCAGTAAATTCATGCAATTGTCATGCAAGTCCACTATTGCACAATTCCTGTGTCTTTCCAAATATTTACGCAATATGAACTTTCCCCCCTCTCTGATTTTTCTAAGATGAAATGTGCTTCATGGCTGCCACATCTTCTTTGGTCTGTTGAAATGAGTTGGTCATTTTTTTCATTTGAGTCAGAGAAATCACAGTCTAATCTAATACTCAGAATTATTGTGAAAAAGCCCAGAGAGTTTTGAAATGAAAGGTGAGTAAATGCACTAAGGAAATACTTCCTTGTGTCATACAATATAGATAGCATATATTTGGCAGCTCAAGGGATGCTGGGGAAGCCACAAGGGAAAAGAGATTAATAATCATTGTTCCATATCTATAATGTGTAAAAAAAAAGATAATGCGGTATTTACTGATTAAGGCAAGAAGCTTTCAAGATCCAAATTAATTTCTTTAATGCTTATGTTTTGTCTGGTGTATACCGTAGGTTTTTTAAAATTCTCTGAGAGAAATGTGTTTAAATTAATAAGATTTGCAAGCTGAAATTTTAATAGTGTAACTAACTTATTTAGCAAGCAAGATTGTGTTGCCCTAATGCATGCAGCCACTTTACAAGTGTTGTTCATGTTAGAAATTACTTAGAATGTTTGTTTTCCTACCAAATCAAGCAGAGTAGAAAAATATACATGTACAAGCTAGAAAATGTACATAAAATTGCTCATTTAAATTTGATTTCTAAGAATGGAAAACTGAATGTATCAGTGTGAATTATGAAACAATATGCACAACCCTTCTTAAAAATAGCTATATTGATTTGAGCATGAGTGTGGTCTAGTGATATCATGAAGGTATCAAACTAGAGACCAGGTGACCAGGGGTTCTAGTCTGTCCCTAGGCAGAAAGCCAGCTGGGTGCCAGTTACTTTCTCTCAGAAGCAGTGTCAAACCACTTTCCTGAGCCAATTACTTTCTCTCAGAGGCAATGTCAAACCATTTTTGAAAAACCATGTCAAGAGAACTGCAGGGACTTGTTCAGGCAATCTTCAAGAATAAAAGACAATTGAATGGAAAAAGAAAAAAGGGAAAAAAAGAATGTCTTTTTTTATGATTTGGTCCCATTAGTAAAAGCATATCCTGACTGGAGCTCTGCTCTGGATATTACCCTTGGCAGGATTGAGCTTGTACTATGGCTGGTTGTCCTTTGTCTTCCCAGCTTCTAGTACCTTCTTCCATAGTTTTATTTTCAAAATAATACTTTATTTTCCTTGGAATGACAATTCAGATGGTCCCATGACTCAGCACATACACAAACACACATACTAGCAAGCTCAAGTATTTCTCCCTAAAAGGTGATGATAGAAAGTCATGTATGTAAAATATAGCAGGTTGGTTGGGGATGGTCTGAATCATAGTAGTGAAAGCTGAGGAAAAAGTCCTTCTTTTACCTTTTTTTATGGAATTACTCTCTACTCAGAATCTTCTCCCTACTTTCCATCTTCTGGCTATTTCTTTTCCCTTATCATGGAAAAGGAGTCTAGAGATTTTTTGTTTGCAGAAATGGTTTATATAGGAAAGATGAAACAATCATTTTTTTAAAAAAAATATTTATATGCCGCCCTTCTCCGGAGACTCAGGGTGGCTTACAATATGTTAAGCAATAGCCTTCATACTTTTGTATATTTTTATACAAAGTCAGCTTATTGCCCCCACAAACCAGGTCCTCATTTTACCCACCTTAGAAAGGATGGAAGGCTGAGTCAACCTTGAGCCTGGTGAGAATTGAACTTGCAGTAATTGCAGGCAGTTGGATGTTAAATGCTGCCTTACTAGGAGGCATTAGCCTCCTACGCCACTCAAGCTCTTTTCTTAAGATTGCTGCTGCCAGAGTCTCAGTGTTCAATTGTTGGGGGAGATATTGTCAATTTGGGCCATAAAAGGCGGAGAGACAGAATGAAGAAAGATGGAGAAATATAGTCTGTGCTACGCTGGGCATTGAGATAATAAGTGTCTTTGGAGTCACTGTGTGGGAAATTGATAACTGGAGAGAGATGTGTGTGCTGGAACATTGGAAATGGGCAGTTTCTATTTTCTGTCCCCAGAAGGATGAAGGTATTAGATACAGACGACAGGGAGAAGAAATGTAAAACCAGAGAGAGGAATGTGTTTTATCCCAAACTCAAAGTAGATGGAGGCAGAGGCAGATGGATGGCTACCTGCAAAAAGGACACCTGGAGGAAGCCTGAGAGCAGGATAGGTTGGGCAGAAGACCCAGTGGGAGATGCATCATGCAACATTAATGCAGCTTGATGACTGTCAAGATCTGAAAAGGCTGGAAGAAACGCTTTTAAGTGCACCACAAAGTAAATCAGCTAATTCTCTCTCTCTTTCTCTCTCACTCCCCTTGAAAAGCTGTGGGAGAGGGAGAAGGAAAAAGAAGGGAGTTGGCAGTTAAGCAGTGAGTGAATGTTTGCTGGCAAATACTTGTGGAAAGCAGAAAGAGAAAATTTAAGATTTTCGAGAAACAGGAGAGAGGAAGAAACGGGCAAGTTTGGAAACAGTGCTGTAAATAGTTCTGTTTTTCCCCAATTCCTGTAAATATATTTGCACATAGTTAAAAGAAATACAAAAAAAAATCTTCCATGGTCTTGGTTTTTGGGGAGCAGCTGTTCTACTTAATCATGCACACACAAAATCATAAAACCATAAAAGTACATAAAAGTACAGTCAGTCATACTATGGCACAACCCCCCCCCCCCCCCAAATATAAACCTGTACATTTGTTCTCTTGATTATCTATGATATTTTTGGGAGTCTCCTCTGTGCATCAATATTCAAGTGCCAATATTCTTGCTAGCCTGCTTCCTCACAGTCGAAGTTTCATGGAGTATTGTAGGGAAAATTATTGAATGCATGATTCTGGGTTTTTTTTTTATCCAGTAATGCATCAGCAATAATTTTTCTTGTTCCTTGGCCTGTCTAAAGCGAGATGGAACATTTTGTATCTCCCTTTCCATGTAAGATTCTAACCTGTGTTGGATGATGCTAAGTATTATTTTGCTAACGTGAAATTAAATATAATAGTTTGCACACCCTGTTAAGTTTCTTTGTTGTTGTTGTAGGTATATAGACTGACTTCTTCCAATCTGTTGGCCATTATGATTTATTGGCATAATTGGTTACAGTTTTTATTGAATCTTCCTCTTTTGCTTGCTATATTTCTGTAGATATTCCATCAATATCTCTTATTTTCTGATTTAAAACAGATAGCCCTTGACTTATGACCACAATGCCCAAAATTTCTGTTGCTAAGTGAGACAGTTATTCAATTTTGAATTTTGCCCCATTTTACCCCATTTTACGATCTTTCTTACCTCAGTTATTAAGTGAATCACTGTAATTGTTAAGTTAGTAACACAGTTGTTAAGTGAATCTTGCTTCTCCATTGATTTTGCTGGTCAGAAGGTCACAAAAAGTCGCAATGGTTGTAAGTGTGAAAAACAATGATAAGTCACTTTTTTCAGTGCCATTATAACTTTGAATAGTCACTAAATGAACTGTTGTAAGTCAAGGACTATCTTATCGGATAATAGATGCTTATCAGTCTTTACCACAAGCAGCTGTAGGACACTTTGATCGTTGCACGATTCACCTTGTACCTGCTTACAGACAAAGACTTAAAACCATGAAACCAACAATTAAATCAGTGAGGACTTGGACTGAGGAAGCAAAGCTAAAGCTACAGGCTTGCCTTGACTGCATTGATTGGAATGTTTTCAAAGATACCTTTGCAGACTTGGATGAATTCACAGATACTGTAACATCATATGTCAGTTTTTGTGAAGACCTATGTGTGCTGACCAGAAACCTATGAATATACAGTAACAATAAACCTTGGTCCACAGCTAAACTTAAGCACCTATGTTGTACCAAAGAGGAAGCCTACAGAAAAACTGATAGAATGCTGTACAATCAGGCCAGAAACATATTAACAAGGAAGATCAGAGCAGCAAAAAGAAGCTACTCTGAAAAGCTACTCTGAACCAGAAAACATGTGGAAAACTCTTAAAAATATCACCAGTTACAGCAAACCTCTTTCCCATGTTGAAGGAAATCAACAACTGGCAGATGACCTGAATGTGTTTTACTGTAGTTTTGAGAAAAAACTACTGCCACCCATCTCCACAATCCCCATCTCAGACACAACAACAACAGCAAAGACTACTACAACTGACCCATCCTATTAGGCCCACTACCTCTGGTGATTATAGAAAATGAGGTGCAAGGTCTATTTCACAGGCAAAAGCCAGGAAAAGCACCAGGCCCAGACAAGATAACTCCTTCTTGCTTAAAAGCTTGTGCTGACCAACTTCACCTGCATCTTTAATAAATAACTAGAGATGTGCTATGCTCCTTCTTGCTTCAAACACTCTACTATCATCCCAGTGCCGAAGAAACCCTACATCAAGGAACTGAATGACTTCAGACTGGTTGCTCTAACATCGGTAGTTATGAAAACCTTTGAAAGACTAGTGCTGGCCCACCTGAAAACCATCATGGATCCACTGTTAGACCCCTTGCAATTTGCCTACCGAGCAAATAGATCGACAGATGGTGCTGTTAATATGTCTCTGCACTACATCCTACAACATCTTAAATCTCCAAAGTCCTATGCAAGGGTCGTCTTTGCAGACTTCAGCTCAGCATTCAATACCATCATTCCAGATATTATTCTAACTAAACTAAATCAGCTAGCTGTACCTGACCACACTTGTAAATGGATCATAAGCTTCCTAACAGACAGGAAGCAGCCGGTGAAGCTAGGCAAAATCACATCAGATACCTGTAAAATTAGCACAGGAGCCCCCTCGGGCTGTGTTCTCTTCACTTCTCTTCTCTATATAAACCAATGACTGTATCTCAAAAGATCCCTCTTTTAAAGTACTGAAGTTTGCAGATGATTTAACAGTGATTGGTCTCATTCGAGACAACAATTAATCTTCATGCAGACTGGAGGTTGATCAACTAGCCTTGTGCAACCGGAACAATCTTGAACTAAACACACTCAAAACCATAGAAATGGTGGTAAATATAAGAGGGTAGAGAAACCCTCCTATACTACTACCTCTTACAATACTAGACAACACAGTATCAACAGTAGAGACCTTCAAGTTTCTAGGTTCTATCACAGTGATAGCTAACCTTTTTGCCATCGCGTGCCAGGGGAGGGGGCAGGGGAGGTTCGTGCACACGCGTGCCCACACCCATAATTCTATGCGCCCTGCCCTGCACATGCATGTGCAACCCCCCTCCCCCCCTGCTCCTGGCCTGCAATGGCCCAGTAGGCCCATTTTTCTTTCTCACCTGGCTCCAGATCCTTTCTATGCATCTGGGAAGGGTGAAAACAGCCTTTCCCACTCCCTCGGAGGCCCTCCGGAGGCCTGAAATGGCCCATTTCCCAACTCCCGGTGGGAGGAAGTGATGTTTTTTGCTGTCCCCCACCTCCAGAGCCTCTCTAGAAGTCTCTGGAGGCTGGGGACAGCAAAAAACGTCACTGTTTCACTACTTCTGGTGGGCCCAGAAGGCCTGAAAATCAACTGGCCAGCGCTCGCATGCGCGCCAGAGCTGAGCTGGCATGCCCACTGATATGGCTACAGGTGGCACACGTGCCATAGGTTCGCCATCACGGTACTATCAAATCTCAAGTTTTAAAATGGACACCTAACATCAAAGACGTCATCAAAAAAGCACAACAAAGACTTCTGAGCCAACTCAGAAAGCTCAAACTGCCCAAGGAGCTGCTGATTCAGTTCTACAGAGGAATTATTGAGTCTGTTATCTGCGCTTCTATAACTGGCTGGCTTGGTTCTGCAACCAAACACGACGGACACAAACTTCAACGGATAATTAAAACTGCAGAAAAAAACAATTGCTACCAACCTGTCTTCCATTGAGGACCTGTATACTGCACGAGTCAAAAAGAGGACTGTGAAAATATCTACAGACCCCTCACATCCTGGACATAAACTGCTTCAACCTCTACCCTCAAAATGACGCTATAGCGCACTGCACACCAGAACAACTATATTCAAGGACAGTTTTTTCCTGAATGCCATCACTCTGCTAAACAATTAATTCCTTCAACACTGTCAAATTATTTACTAAGACTATATTACTATTATTCTTCTCATTCTTCCTATTACTGTCTCCTCCCACTTATGACTATAACCATTGTATCTTTACAACTTATATTGTTTTATTTGTTTCCTAGTATGATCTGATTGTTTATTAGTAACCTTTGACTTTCACTAAGTGTTGTATCTTAAGATTCTTGGTAAATGTATTTTATTCTCCTTATGTACACTGAGAGCATATGCACCAAAGACAAATTCCTTGTGTGTCCAATCACACTTGGCCAATAAAGAATTCTATTCTATTCTTATTAATGACTGCCATACTAAACTAACTTCATCCTCTAATACTGAAGATTCTTATAAATACGGAATTTTTTTCTAAGATATCTTGGATGTTGATATCTCTATTGTACAGTATTTCAGTGTACTCATTTCTTATTTGTTTGATACTATTTGAATCACTTACTATCTGTCTCTTGACATACATTAACCAGTTGTAGGAACCTCCTTCTGTAACCTAGAAGAAGATTCCTACAGTGGAGATTTTTTGGAAGACCTTGTTTTTCTGTATTTGTTTTCATATTTGATATCTTTATAGATGACATTATAATACTGATGTTAAATTCCTTTCTGAGATCTTTGTCTTCCTTTTCTTTTGCTACTCTTCTTTTCTTGGCAATATCACCTGATGGTCATCTGGTTGTTTTCTTCTGATTTTGGTCCTTTTAACTTTTCAGGGTTAGCAACTTGTTAGATTTCCTTCCATAGTTCCTCTGGGTCTTGATCAATGAGGTTGAGGACTTCAGAGTGATTTCTGATGTTCTCTTTAAAAATGGTGGGTATATTTATTTATTTGTTTAATATATATATATATGGTAACCTATTTTGTATTTATAACCCTGGATAAAACTGGATAAAACATAATAAGAATCAAAGTTTAAAATAATAGAAATAACATAAAATAACATTGCAGCCATTAGTTAACACAACTGGAATAATTGCCATGTTGAAGGGTTGTCTGTGAAGTCTAATTGATATTATTCAGTTACTGATTGCACCATCCAAGTACTGGCCTTGCTATATTTTGTTCCTGACTATGAAAGAAGACAATTCCTTCTTAGTCCTAAGTAGTAAATTGTATGATCTTCCCAGTGAAAATATCCAGTTCCAGCCAATTTCAGTTTATAGATGCCTAAAATGTCAATTTAGTCGATTAATTTCATATCCCACTGTGTTGAGCTTTTCATGTTCGTAATTCTTACGTTCCATGTTCCCATTGTAATTCTGTCTCTGCAATTTTGGATTTTTCCTGAGTGGTGAGTTGGCAACTAAGCACCCTACATTTCTTAATTTAGTCACGTCATAAACAGATTGGTATTCTGAAAGATTCTTAGTGGTTTCTCTAGCATGACCTAAAGGGTTTGTCATCTGGCATTATAGTGTCAGTCAGTTTTTATTATATATCTATATGGCTCTCTTGGTAATACAGGAATTATTTCCCATTGTGTCCTCCAGCACAATATGAAACAATGACTTTGACATTGTCACTAAAGCAATTATCCGCCTTTAGTATCTTCTAATATTGGTGCTGTCCAATATAGGTGCCTACGTGTGTTAGCTGGGCAGCTGGAATGATGCTCAAGCCTTGAGAGATTATATGCTTTTGACCTTCTTTCCCAGCTATCTTTGCTCATCCCTTACAGAAACTTGCCTCTTCCTCCATAATAAAGCAGCAAAGCAAGACTTCAGAGAAAGCCATTAATAACCTATCAAATTTCAATCCTGTTGATTTCAGTAGGTCTCTTTTAGGAAGTAAGGTGGCTCAGTCAAATATACATAGTAAAATGTTTGGTTGCACATATTGCAACTATTGTGAGGATTACGCCATCAATTTGAGTGAGTATATGTTGGATCACATAAGATTTACATGAACATAGCTTCTCCTTATTTAGAGTTCAATCCAGAATGTATGGGTAATTTGACTACAAATGGTCAAGCCTTTAGTGGTAGGCAAGTGCAATAAATAAAAAACACGTTGGTTTTGGAATATTCTTTATTGCTAGCAAAGTATTGTAATAGAAAGCATATGGAAACAATTCTTCAGCTAATGTAATTAAGGCAAAGTTATTCTGAACCTATTTCTCACATTTTTCCCTTCCCCTGAACTTAGATTTTCTGTAATAGTCCTGTTTCCATCTGTAACTATTACCTCTGTCCTGCGCTTTCCTGTTAGACATTTCATTACAGAAAATCATCTGATTATACAATTTGTATTTATGGCCAGCATAGTGCGCACAATTAGATATAAAAGGCACTTTGGGATCTTGATAGTTATATGTACTACACTGGCCCCTATTATTCTGTAGTCACTGAACCTGTTAATGGTATTTTGTTCCTCCTTCAGTTTTTTGACTCTAGTTACTTAGACACAGACTTTAGAAATGCTAGATCCTGACAGACCACATTGTGGATGGAAATGTAAATCTTTCTCACAAACTAAAAGTTGAATTAAGCACCTTACTTAGTTTATAAACTGTATTGAATATTTCTTTTTCTCTTCTTTCTTTTTTTCTGTCATTCCATTATTTCAGGAAAACATCAAGATTAAAGTAAATATACTGGAAACCACTGGGGATATTCAGGAAAGACAGGTATTGTATGTTCCACTTCCTGTACTTTCTTTAGCAAAGTCTTTTCTTTTTGCTATTGTGACTCATCAGCAAAAAAAAAATCAGCTTAAGGATTTTTCTAGTTACTATAATACCGTGTTTCCCTGAAAATAGGACCCAACCGGAAAATAACTCCTAGCATGATTTTTCAGGATGCTCGTAATATAAGCCCTATCCCAAAAATAAACGTAAGTTAAGATCTTCAGCAAATTGAACACATTTAGTACTGTATTTCCCTGAAAATAAGACCTAACCAGAAAATGCATCTTTTGGAGCAAAAATTAATGTAAGACCCGGTCTTATTTTCGGGGATACATGGTGGCACAGTAAATACACCGAGTTGTTGATTAACATTTTAGGGATACTTAATAATTCCTTCCAATAAATAGTTTGTTAGTTTGCTATGGGTTTGTAAAAGGTAGAAGATCATTTGTTGGGTTCCAAATTTGGTGCTTAATTGGCATTATTCTATATACATAGCAATGTGCCTGAATGTATGCATTTTGGATGTGTGCTGCTTTCAACCATAATAATTGTCAGTAGTACATAGCTTTATACTATGAACTGACAGATTATGAAGTCCTGTGGATAATATGTGGACTCTTGTTCAGCTTCTGTCAGTTGATGGTGACCCCAGGCCTAGCTGTTTTTCGCTGACTGTTCCTAAGATATACTGTTCATAGTTCCCAACCCTTAGTTTACAGAGTCTATGGAGAAACTGAGGACATGGTTTTCCACTGGTGGCTAGAAGTCCAAGGTACCAGTCTGAGTTAAAGGACTGGTTTAACTTAACTAAGTTAAACTTAACTTTAACTTAACTTTAATTAATAAAGCGAAGGTCCTAGATGCTCTCTGAGCTTGGTTGGACATTTCAAACTAGACAACTGTTCTGTTAATAGTGGTAAGCAAAACTGAGATGTAGTGCATGAGTATCTAAGTTACAGCCAGAAATTAGTTTTTTTAAAGGTTTCAATGACTTCCTGTCAGTGTTACATTCTGCTTCTTGCACTTCTTGCAAGACCTCAGTTTTTCCACACAGAGATACTTCACAGGTTATATTTTTAATCCAAAATCACTAAAATCAGTGGCAATATAGTAAGAGATCAAGCCAGTTTGGTGGAGTGGTTAAGGCCTCAGGCTAGAAACCAGGAGATGAGGACTTCTAGTCTTATCTTAGGCACAAAGCTAGCTGGATCTATCTCATCTCAGCCCTATGAAGAAGATAATGACATGCTGCATCTGAAATCTTACCAAGAAGGACACAACAGAATAATAGAGTTGGAAGGGACCTTGGAGATCATCTAAGCCAGTGATGGTGAACCTTTTTTAGCTCGGGTGCTGAAAGTGCGTGCTCTTGTGCAACATCACATGTGTGCGTGCCAACATCATAATGCAATGCCCACCCCAGGCTCCGCCCCCTGCGCATGTGCGTGCGGCCCCCCCACTCCCCCCCACCCCACTTGCATGTATGCGTGACGTCCCGCGCTCCCCTTGCCCCCCGTGCATATGTGCGCGACCCCCGTTTTGGTGCTAGCAGGCCTCCCTAAAGCCTCTTGGAACAAAAAATGGGGTGAGGGGGCACGGCGCACCCTCCCACACCCCACTTTTATCCTAGCAGGCCTCCCTGAAGCCTTCTGGAACCAAAAATGAGGTGCAGGGGGGGCACCATCCCCACTCCACCCCCACGCATGTGCGCGCGCCTCTCCCAGCAGAGACCCAAAAATCAGCTGGCCAACAGGAGGCATGCAGGCATGCGCGGTGGAGCTGACCTAAACGTCGGCTTGCGTGCCCACAGAGATGGCTCCGCATGCCACCTGTGGCATACGTACCATAGGTTCACCATCACGGATCTAGTCCAACCCTCTGCTCGAACAGGAGGCCCATTTCAGACAAATGACTGTCCAGTCTCTTCTTAAAAGCCTCCAGCGATGGAGCACCCACAACTTCTAAAGGCAAGCCGTTCCACTGATTGATTGTTCTCACTGTTACGACTGTGCAAGGATTTGCCTAGGCAGTCACCAGGAATCCACATTGACTCAAAGGGACCAAAAAGAAAAACAAACGAGTGAGGGATCAGTATGGGATGGCCTTTAATTCTTCTAAAGCATGAAACCACAGTAATGGCAATTTTATCAGCATATTTGGATGGTAACTAATTCTGAATCTCTTATATTTATGACTTATTTTGATAATTGCTCTCGTGATTGTGTAAATGTAACCAAACTTGGTCAGCCTTGTGTTTTGAAATGTATAGAACTCCCTTTTTATGATCCTGTACATTCAATATATATTATTCTATGGATTTTTTTTAGGTTGTCCTTAATATTACTTATGTGAACGGTCAGGTGTATGTAAATGACTTTCCACTGAAGAGCGGAGTCACGCGGATAAAATGTCAAACTTTAATCTGTGAGTATTTCTTAATTCACTATCTGGATTGTATGTTCTTCTGTAACTCTATAGAGGTAGTCCTCGGCTTATGACTTTAATTGGGACTGGGACTTCAGTTGTTAAGTGATGTCACTAAGTGAGTCATGCCAATGTTATGACATTTTTGCTGCATTCGTTGAGAGAATCACTATGGCCATTAAGCAAATCTGGCTTTCCTTTTTGCTTTGCTTCTCTGAAGCCCCCTGGAAGGTCACCAATGGCAATCATGCAATCCTAGGATGCTACAGTCATCACAAATGCATGCTAGTTGCCAAGCACCAAAATTTTGATCACATGACTTCCAGAGATGTCGCGACAGTGGTAAGTGTAAGGACTGGACATGAATCATTTTTTTAGCACCAGTGTAACTTCAAATGGTCATTAAATTAATAATTGTAAGGTGAGGAATACCTTTAATTGTTGTTTGCATCCCCAGAGCCACTTTTTCGTGAGTTGGGCAGGCATATACATTTGATAAATAAATAACTTCCATCAATAACAAAAAAACCTAACCTCTGCATATAAATTAGTAACCATAGATTGTTTTCATTTCTAAATAATTCAAGATTATTGGTGAATGTTAATAGTTTCGAATTAATGCAGGGTAGTTCGTTATTGCGTCCATAACCAAATATAAATGGAGATTAAAAGCTGATTTTAGGAAAGCCCTCAGCAAGTTCCTGTTTGGTTAATTTAATTGTG
This sequence comes from Ptyas mucosa, assembly GCA_012654045.1. Taxonomy (NCBI): domain Eukaryota; kingdom Metazoa; phylum Chordata; class Lepidosauria; order Squamata; family Colubridae; genus Ptyas; species Ptyas mucosa. The sequence continues at coordinate 10,529,517 of WNWU01000005.1, forward strand.
TCGCAGGCTGAGCTTTAGAAACTCAAGGATGTGACTCCACCCTGATAAGTCCTGTCCGTCTCCTCTCACGCCCAGCACACATCCAGCCGAGTTGGTGAAGGAGAAAAACAGCATGGTTTCAGATAATCTTAGCAAAACACTTTTGAATGAGACTTTCCTAATTCATATTTTCTGTAAATAAAAAAATGGGGATTTTTCTTGTAAGGATAAAAGAATTACCCAACACATACAAATTTAAAATGGTAGTTAAACAAACATTCTGGTTTGTTTACTGTTTTGCTATTATGTGTCTTACATTGAAACTAAAGATCCTGATTGGATACATAAGCATAATTTATGAAGCCACAGCAATTACTTGCTATTTACGAATTTTTTATACACTAAGTATTTACTTGATATACTGGTTGGGGCAAGTTTCAAGGTTAGCTTTTAAGATAATCTACTCTTTACTCAAGGACACACTAGTATACTTTAAAACTGGTTTTTAACAGTTTAGAGCAATATGGATAAAAAGATGCTGCAGAAGTGAATGCCAACATTGGTTCATTGTGGCTTTTTAGAGGGAATCCCTCCTGTGTTTTCTAGCATTAAACTAGCTCTAATACAGGTAATCCTCAACTTACAACCATTCATTTAACTATCATTCAAAGTTACAATGGCATTGAAAAAAGTGACCCACAACTGGTCCTCACACCTTCAGGTTTACATGATCAAAATCTGTGTGCTTGGTAACCGGCATGTATTTACAATGCTTGCAGCATCCTGTTATCACATGAATTGTCATTTGCAATTTTCCTAGCTGACTTCTGACAAGTAAAGTCAGTGGGGGAAACTGAACTCGCATAATGACTGCATAATTCATTTAATAACTGCAGTGATTCGCTTAACCATGGCAAAAAAAGGTCATAAAAATGGATGTGACTGACTTAACAATCACTTTCCTTAGCAACAGACATTCTGGTCCTAATTGTGATCATAAGTCAAGGACTACCTGAATAGACGTAATCTAAAGCAGGACTATCAAACTTGTGGCCCGCGGGCTGGATGCGTCACATGCTGGCCATACCCACACCCAGTTTAGAGAACAGGAAAAAAAGATATAATATGCCACGTGACGACGCGAGTTTGACATCCCTGATCTAAAAAGACAAAGTCCTTCTTGATTGAGGGGGTTTTACTGTGGAAAAGTATACATTTCATTTAATTCTCAAACAAAATTTCATTTGCTGTTAATATAATAACTGATTACCTTTAGTCCTCTGAATTTCTATTAAATTCTGAGGAGAATCACGTGAGTTTGAGAACTCATGATGCAGTGCATTATGTTTTTCTCCAGATATAAGAAGCAGAATGTTTGCCTGCAAATCGTCACTGACTTTACTGGAGTAAATGGAATGGGAGGAAGTTAAATTAGGGAAATTCAGGACTCATCATACAGAAAGCCATGGAAACAAGTCCTTGACATTACAAAACTGGATCTCAGTTCAGTGATGCATACTAAATGCCAAGGCTTCTGTGCCACACAAACATCTTGATGATAGTTGTATTCTATGCAAATTTAATTTAATACTGTGACAGCAGTAATTACTATTCTTCTACTGAAATCAATGTAAGTGTACATGGCTGGAGAGGAAAAGAAGTTGGGTGTTAGCATAGTAGCAGCGAGCTACATAATTGAGAGAAACCTACATTACAGGAGGATAGCTTCCATTTGAAAATGAGGAGAAAATAGTCCAAGAGCATGTCACTTTATGTTCTATTCTATATGTTGTATAGTGGACTTGATTATGGATGCTTTAGTTTGGATTGAACACGTTAAATGTAAATCTAAATACCTTCTGTCAACTCTTTTGTTCAGTGATTTCTGGGGCCCACCTAGTACAAGTAGAACTGCTTGATTTTCTAATGTTCCCTTTAGGTGTAAGAGTGGTTATATAAAGTTAGTTTATCCTAGTAATTCAGTAGCTTCCATCAAATAGTATGGAGAGGGGTATTTGACTTGATTCAACGAGTTGAAGAACCTACAGAGCAGATTTGGGAAGAAAGGAACTGCCCTCAGGGCAGGAGGGAAGAAGAGAGAGTGGGAAAGTGTAATTGTGCAAAAGATCATATTTGTAGAAGACAGTCTAGAAAGTAGAAAATATTCCTGTTTCCATTTTAATAATCTATTTAGCCCTCTGTCATTTCCCCCAAAAATACAGTAACTGTGAAATCTCGTCAGCTAGTTATGTTAGTTCCACACTGAATTGCAATATGGCGTCCAATCCAGTTTGCAACACTATTTTAATGTGTAACTTGTTTCTAGAGATTTTGTTTCTCTGCGTGGCCTCTATATGACACACAGTTATTTGTTGATAGTGAAGAGTGGAAACCATGATACCTTAGGAATTGTCAGCGTTCGCATTATGATTCATGAGTGGCCATTGGCATCCAGCTCCAACTTGCAATTGATCGTTGTTCAAGAAGAAGTGACGGATATAGATGAAAAGAAGGCAAGTATTCTTTTTCTAAATCATTGTATTTACTGGCTTGTGTATAAATCCATAGTGGAAGATTGTTTTTGCAGAATGATTACATATTTTAGTTCTGTGTTTTATCAAGTAAACACAGTAAACCAAGAATACTGCTGTCTGATGTTATATAGTTCTATGCCCCCTTTTTATCAGAATATGTACTTTTTTAATTAAAAAGCCCTCAAAGTCAACACCCTTTATATATTTTTGTAATTTTTTACAGGAATTTTGATAGTATCTATACAATCATATTTTAAGAATGTTTATATATATTACGTATCTCCAGGAAATGGAGGCAAGGAAATGGCTAACTTTTTAAAAGCAGCTACTTTGTATAGTATGTGAGTTTTTTTGTTGTATAAGGGTAAAGGGTAAATTGGCCATGCATTGAGCTTAATTCTTGGTACCCTCATGGATATATCCTTGCAGTTTTCTTGTCAACAATATGCAGTGGGATTTTTTTTTCAACTTCCCAATCTAATGTACAGTGATGGTATTTCATGATGATCTCTCATTTGTTTATTAACCAGGACTGCTCCTGCTTAGCTTTCAAATTCAGGAAAGATCTGGTGCCAGATGCTCAGACCTCATTGGCATAGACTTCCTCAGAATAATTGTTAATATCAAAGATTTGCTGCTGGGTGTTATTATTCATTTGTTTTTACTTGTGAAATGTGGGAGAGAGTAAAGATCTGAATAGTTACATTTGAAAATCCTAATAGCTCCCATTTATTTTTGGAATTAATACACATTTTGCTCTTCTGCCAGCATTGAATAAGATCCGTCAAGCTCTCCATCTGATATTCCTATTATTAACAATATCCAATACTTTTTGTCTTGGCCATATATTTACTCTTGTTCAGAATCTGGAACAAATATGCTTTTATACAATTTTCTTATGAAGCAAACCCTCTCCATAATTTAAACAGGTTCTACTTAAAATTCCCATGTATTAGACTGTGAATCATTTTCATTGCAATGCTTATGGAAAAGCCTTCCTGTGGAACACAAATCCTTAAAAATAGTAGAGGAGAATTTCAAATAAGAGACCTGTTTCAGGCTGCTTTTATTTTGAATTCGACCACAATCTTCCACCATATATCAGAGAAAAGAGCTATGAAAATAGCAACTTTCTTACAGTTGGCACATTTAATCATATACAGTATATGATCTGAAATTGGAGGAATCCATGCCCTGCTAAGTAGCTTCAAGAACTTGATCACTTGTTTAGAACATACTTTTTAAATTCTAGAGGAGAAAACTTCCTATATTCACTTGCATATTACATTGGACAGTTCTGGGATGTTGGATTATTTTTAGCACTATCACTGTTTATGCAACATGTTTAAACAAGTGGAGTGGATAAATTGATCAATTCTGCCAGGAAGCAGCCTTCAGTTTGTTTAAATTGCAAATTCTTCAAGACTTTCTCATTTCTGATTGAAGAGATAAACCTTGACTTTATTATTTTATTTTATTCTGGGAGCCTCCCAGATTGGTGATAAAAGGTTTCTCAACTACAGTGTCTGCTTAAAAAATATCCTTACTAATAAGATTTTTTATTGCAGGAAAGGTTCTAATAGATAAGAACCGGGGGGGTAGTTTTCTTGTTTTTAGATTCTTGGTTTATGAATTCAGTTTTGGAGAAGTTCTTCTATCTTGCAGGACCATCGTTCAACCATGGAATATTTGATGTGGTCCATAAGTCCACTGATCTTTCATGCAACTCCTCCTCTTGGGGAGAATCATTCACAATCATTCAGCATCTTAAGCACCGTCACTCCAACCAAGCTCCTAGGTATCTTTATTTAGATACCTGCCCCACTGGTTCATTTGCTTCCAGTTAATCAATTTCATTATTTAGGATGGTATTTAGACCACTGGGCTGCAAACTTCTCATTACAGAAAAGTCACAACAGCAAAATAGCCATGAGTCTTATTTTTGGCCTATCGGAAGCAAAAAACAAAATTCATTTTATGAAAGCAAGATAGTTCTTGCTTACTGTCTCATTTAACAACCATTGGAAGTTACGGTGATGTAAAGAAAAATTTTGCAACCAATGCTTGCATTTATGACTTTTGCAGCATCCTGGGGTCTTGTGATTGCTACTTGTGTGCTTCACAACAGGTGTCTAACAAACAGGATAATGAAGACAGAAGTAAAATTGGAAGTAGCAATTGGAAGTTGTATGATGTCTTGCTTTATGAATGAGTGGGAAGTATTGTTGTAAGCCTGTTGTGGTCACATGGTTTTTCGTTTAGTGACTCTGGTATTTGGCAACAAAGTTGCTGGTCCCTATTCTGGGCTCTAAGCAAGGACTACCGATAATTAGGAAACAAACTGAAAATAAAATGCTGTTGGAGTTTAATATTGAGTGCAGGTAGTCCTTGAGTTACGACCACAATTGAGCCCAAAATTTATGTTGCTACATGGAACATTTGTTAAGTGAGTTTGCCCCATTTTACCACTTTTCTTGCCACTGTTGTTAAGTCAATCACTGCAGTTTTTAAGTTAGCAACATAGTTGTTAAGTGAATCTGACTTCCCCATTGACTTTGCTTGTCAGAAAGTCGCAAAAGCAGATCGCATGAGCCCAGGACACTGCAATGGTCATAAATATGAGTCAGTTGCCAACGTCTGAATTTTGATTATGTGATCATGGGGATGCTGCAATGGTCATAAGTGTGAAAAATGGTCATAAGTCATTTTTTCAGTGCTGTTGTAACTTTGAACGGTCACTAAATGAACTGTTGTAAGTCGAGGACTACCTGTAGTCCTTGTCTGAGTTAAGGACAGTTATAATCATTCCTTTGAGGTGATAGAGTAGGACTAGGAAGATCCAGGTGCAAGTGAAGCCTTCACAGGAAAAAATCACTAGGTGCCTGAGGGTCAGTCCCCTGTTTTCAGATCAACTGATCTGACATGAGGTTTTTGCTGGGAAGGAAAAAAAATAAAGGGAGAAAATATTATTTCCACCTCCTAGAATGAAGATGGAATATTTATTTATCTACATAATTTGTATGCTGCCCATTCCCAAAGATACAAAATTATCATAAAATAAATAATACCCCCCAAATAAAAAGAAAGCCTCCCAATATGAACAAAAATTAACATTGTTAAATATTGTCAACGGGGGAATACAAATTTATGTGTCTTCAGAAGTCGCATCTTTAGTCACAATTTACTTATACATTTCTAAGTAAATAATACAATAGTAACTCTTGGGTTACTTATAGATTATTTTGCTTCTTAAAATATTCAGAATTCAGATCATTCACGCGAAACAGTACAAACGTAGACATTAATGTTTGGGTTCAGAATTCCTCTGTAATTCTCTTGATCGATTGTTTTGAAAGGCAGCATTCTATTTTTTTCTTACATTGTTTCTCATTGAGAAAATATAATCGATACTGGTGCTAGAAATGGAGCCATTTGCTTTCCCGCTTGATACAATACACAATATACATGATATGAATATGATGTTGATGAATAACAAACGGAGATCATTTCCTTCCAGTATTTCACTTCCTTCATGAAGTGAGGTGGTGGGGGGAGAAATGGGTAGGAACACATTTAGCTGTCACTTAAACAAAAGCAACTTTTCATCCTGGAAATCCCTTCTTGCAATACTTAACTCTTTTGTGTCCAGCTTTAAAAAAAGCTTGACAGTTTTCCACAACATTCCCAACATGTGTGGATTAAAAAAATGGCTCCCATTGTTACACTTCTTTTGCAGGTTAAACAAGACGAAGTGATAGAAATAGACCTATTGGTAAAGGATCAGCGAGTCCTGAGACATACAAACTACACCGTTCCTCTGGAGGAAAGTATGCTGTATTCCAGCCCGAGGAACAATGATATTTTGTTTACACTTCCAAACTTTGCAGGAAAAGGTACTCGGTCTTGTTGAGTTGCAAGAATTGGATTTTGTTTTATTTATTTATTCATTCAGTTTCTGTACCCACCCATCTCATGTATGTGGTTCTTATTTTTTTCTTTAAAAAGATGCTATTGAGTTTATTTCTTAAAGGTTCTGACTTTTTTTAAAGACTTCTTCATAAGAAGGGAGTCGATTAAATTCAATGTTAACTTTATCTGGACTCTTTCAGTGTTCATGGACTTTTTAAGGCTTAAATCTGAGGCAGGCAATGATCAAAAAGTTCTTACCTCAGGTTTAATGACTCCACCACTCAAAAGGGATGTGGTGGCTCAGTGGCTAAGATGCTGAGCTTGTCGATCGAAAGGTTGGCAGTTCAGCGGTTTGAATCCCTAGTGCCGCATAACGGGGTGAGCTCCCGTTACTTATCCCAGCTTCTGCCAACCTAGTAGTTCGAAAGCATGTAAAAATGCAAGTAGAAAAATAGGGACCCTCTTTGGTGGGAAAGTAACAGCGTTCTGTATGCCTTTGGCATTTAGTCATGGTGGCCACATGACCATGGAGTCATCTTCGGACAACGCTGGCTCTTTGCCTTTGAAAAGGAGATGAGCACCACCCCCTAGAGTCAGGAACAACTAGCACATTTGTGCGAGGGGCACCTTTACCTTTACTTTTACCACTCGAAAAAAGGTCACACCAACAGCCATAAATTGGCCTCTCTTATAGGCAGGTCAAATTAATATGGTTACAACTGGCTTTGTATTCTCTCATAATGTTGTTAGGAAAAATTAAAACATGGACCAGATCTATGTTTCTCTACTATCAAGTTTCAGATGTGTGTGGACTTCAATTCCTAGGGGAATTGTGATAATTGAAGTCCGCACATCTGAAAGTTGCTGAGGTTGAGAGACCTTCTTGGACTAGATGATAGCACAGTTGGCCAACCTATCCAAAGAGTGCTCATTTAATGCTTCCACTTTAGCTTGAAGGAAGCATCAAGTTAAGGGCCAGAGGGATCTGTCCTAGTCCCTGTATTGTTCAACACTTTTATCAATGACTTGGATGGGGGATCCTTATCAAATTTGCAGATACCATAAAACTGGGGGATTTGGTTAAAATGTTAGATAAAAGAAGATTAAAAAAAGATTTAGGCAGTAGGCCGAAATGAATAGAATGGAAATATGTAAAATTCTACATCTTGATAGGAAAATGTAAAGCCTTAGCATGGGATAGAGGAAACCTGGCTTAGCCTGTCTTGTGAAAAATCCCCTTGTCAATTGTTTGGGATACTTTAAGAAGAGCACCAATCTAGATCACAAGGAGTAATTGTTCCATTCCATTCCTCCCTGGTCAGATCCCATTTGGAGTAGGGGGGGCAGCAGAATCCAAAAAGGAAAAATTGGAGCAAGTTCAAAGGAGGGCTTGCAAGATAGTGCTGGGTCTGGAAAGGATACCCTATGAGGAACAGTTAGCAAATCTGGATATGCTTAGCATACAGAAGAGAAAATTGAGGGAGATGTGATACTCTTCAATAAGAGTGACTGGATGTATTCCCTTAGTCTTTGTGCCCCAGAGAGTAGACCAGAACCAAAGGGTTAAAACTGCAAGGAAGTAGGTTCAGACTAGCTTTTAGGAGGAATATCTCCAGTGGTGGGTTGCCCCCGATTCAGACCAGTTCTATAGAACCGGTAGTAAAACCGGAGGGAGGCTCTGCCACCGACCCCGACATCATCAGAATACTTCTGTACATGCGAGGAGAGCGTGCGGCCCCGTTGCGAACCGGTAGTAAAGGTAAGTAGAACCCACCCCTGAACATCTCCTCTACACAAGTTGTCAGCTTGTTCAACAGGCTGCCACATAAAACAGTGAATTTTCTTTTGCCGGAGAACTTCAAACAATGGCTGGGTGATTTCTATCAGAGATTTTCTGATGGAACCCACACCAAGAAGGGGGTTGGAACAGATGACCAAAAATCTATACCAACTCCATAATTCTATAAAAGATTTAAACAGGTTTGCACTTTTGGACTTTTATTTCTTGTCCTTACTCTGCTTCTTTTTACTGGCTCAAAGCGTGTTTTTTAAAATAACACACCAACCGGTCAACCTATCTTTTTGATTTTTGTGAAAAATAGATGTTGAAAGTCCTCTACAAACAACCAGTCACTATCTTCTCAGGCAAGTAGAAACTACTGTGGATGAACAGATAATGCCTGGCAAATTGCCAGAGACTCCACTCAGGACAGAGCCACCATCATCTTATAAGGTATTTTTTTTTTGCTCACAATGATTGTAAATATCATGGTCACCTAATTTGAGTTAATGGATATGTAAGGGAATTACTGGTGCCTCATGTATCTGGTATCCATCCCCTCAGTCACTCTATCAAAGAAACTAAGTCCAACAAAAATAAAAAGGCATGGAAACAAGGTGGTAACTAGAAGGGAGCTAAAAAAGTGCAGATGGGGTTGCAACTGTGTGCTTGAAGACTTCCTTTCTACATGCATATGGTACAGATACTAAGGAGTGCAGCTTCAATCATACAGACATGACTCTCATGTCCAGAATATGGCATCTCCTCCAATTCCCCCTTTGCCTAATGTTCCCATGGGTATGTGTATGTGCTGTGCCTTTGAGTCAGTGTTGACTCCCAGTGACTATCTCAACTGATGAGGTGCTCTCTGAGCTTGGTTGTTTTTTTGAAGATTACCTCCAACTAGGTAACATCATCAGTGCAACATCTGCAAGAAAACAACCAAACTCAGGGAGCAGCAGGAACCCCTCATTTCCAATCCTGGGATACAAATATTCTCCTTTATTGGTATCTCAACTAATCCCTACAGTTTTCTTGTCAAGGTTATAGAAATTGTCTGGACTTGCTTCCTACCTAGGGCTGAGAGGGAGTGACTGGCCCAAGGTTACCTACCTTGCTTTTTGCCTCAAGCATTAGTCTCCCAGTTTTCCTGATGCTCATGGAGGTGGCTGACAGGTTACTAGCTTGATTTTCTCCTGATCGGCTCCTCTCAAAAGCTAGTACAGATGGTCTCACTGATGGTAATTGGGACCAGGAACTCCCTCGCTAAGCAACGCAGTCGTAAGGCATGATGTCACATGACTGTGATGATGGCAGTTCAGCAGTCTTAGTGAATCCCTCATGGACACACAGTGCTGCAGTCATGTGATTGCCATCAATAACCTTGTCAGCTTCTCCATCAATTTTACTCGTTAGAAGCCAGCAGTGAAGGTTGCAAGTGACAGTCACATGACTGCAGGATGCCACAATGTTGCAATTGTGAGCTTGTAACTGAGCACCTGAATTATGATCACGTGGGGCGGTTGCAATTATGAGAACGTGGCATAAGTACCCTCATTCACTGCTGTTGTAACTTCAAACAGTTGCTGAATGTGTATATGTTAACTGGCTACTAGCCCAAACCAGTGGTGAAATGTAAAATTTGTTACTACCGGTTCTTTGGGTGTGGCTTGGTGGTGGTGGGGTAATGTGACTGGGTGAGCGTGGTCAACTTTTTTAAAAAAAAACTTTTAAAAGCATTTTTTCTACAACCTCTTCGGCTGAAGAGGTTGTACAAAAAATGCTTTTAAAAGCCTCTGACGATCCCAGCTGAGTTGCCTGATCGGCAGAGGCTTTTTTTTTCTTTTAAAAACATTTTTTCTACATTTAAAAAATGCTTTTAAAAGTCAGCTGAGCCGCACGATCATCAGAGGCTTCTTTTTTACTTTTAAAAGCATTTTTTCAGCTGAAGAGATTGTAGAAAAATGCTTTTAAAAATACAGGCTTTTTTTTTTACTTTTAAAAGCATTTTTTCAGCTGAAGAGGTTGTAGAAAAATGCTTTTAAAAATAAAAAAAAAGCCTCTGATGATTGTGGGGCTCAGCTGGGCATTGGGGGGGGCATGGATTTTTGCTACTGGTTCTCTGAACCACCCGCTGCCATCGCTACTGGATCGGGGGATCCAGTCCGAACCAGGAGCATTTCACCCCTGGCCTAAACCCATTGCAGCATTGTTTTGGGCCCTGATGGACTGGTGGCAAGTGCAGCTTCTCCTCTTTGCCCTAGAGATGCAAGGAGGGAGGGAGAGGGAGAGAGAGAGAGGGAGGGAGAGAAAAAGAAGGCAAAAGGATGACACGGTTGAACTCAGCATGACCTAGGTAAACCATAGTCAGGTGAAGAGAGGCAGGATCTGGAATTGGACAGTGTTTGTACCGCTGGTAGTATGCAGAACCACTTCCTGTCTACTAAGCCAGACAACTGACTGGGTTGAGTATGGTATTATTGAAACAAAAGACCACAGAATTCATAAACCAGCCCCATTTCCCCTAGAGTTATTTATTCCCTAGAAGCTACATAGAAGATAATCAATGTAGTTTACCAGGAAAAGTTATTTCAGCTTCAGGGACTTGGGTTTCTTTGTTTTCATGACATTGTCCCCAGTTAAGCATGTGTGAAAGGGGCTATAAAGTCTGAGCTGGGTCAAAGTTAACTTCAGAAAAGCAAACAAAAAAAATGAAAAAAATAAAATGAAATTAGGGGCTTAGTTAAAAAAGAAGTTGAACAATGACACTAGGAGATTACTTCAAACAATAAAAAATGTGGGAAAAGATGCCAAGGAATTTTCAAGGGGAAAAAGAGTAATGTTTGAAAAGATATATAGGTACAACATATTTGTGAAGTTCCCACATCATGACAGAAGTGTAAATTATAAATTGATGCAACAAACAACGAAAAAAAAAAAGGGCTTTTGCAGGTGTCCTTATTGGATTTCATTGGCTGTGTTATTATCTTTGCAGGTGATGTGCCAATGGATAGAAGATCTGAGAAAGGAGCTTTGTACATTTTGGCTCAATTCTTTTCCTGTATTTTTTAATTTTATGGAGGTCATTGTGGTTGGAATTGTAGGAGCAACTTTAATCATAAAAGTATTGAAAGTGTTTTGTCCCTCATGTGACACCAGGTAAGGATCTTTTATTTTATTTTTTTATCCTTAAAACAAATTTCCTTGGGTGATAGAGGTTTCATATAATTTATTTATTCAAGTTAGGCTATTTAAATTGATAAACAAAACTAGTCTGCAGGGTTTACAGCCTGAGGTCTTGATTTGACGACCTTATAAAACCAATCAATTAAATTATAAATATTAATTATTAATGGGAAATGATCACAGAGGGTTCAAAAAATGAGGATGCTAAATGGATTTCTTTCTTATCTTTTCCCCCTCTGGCAAGAGCTCTTCCCACTAAGTGGGAAGGGACGGAAAGATACTCTGATTTGGTTCCTCCCAATCCCTCCATAGCCCTACAAAAGCAGCATCAGATAAAGAGGAAATGCTTTAGTTGACAGAATTGATTTTGTTCTTCCAATAATTATAAACAGGAGCCAATATACAACAAGAGTCCAGAGGAGTCCTTCTCCATGCCCCATAGGTCTCATCTCTATCTTTTCATACACATTTCAACATAATTGGCATTGGAAGAATGAGGAACACTAGCGTCCATAGATTAGCAATTAGCTCAGAGTCAGACAGGTCAGGTTATGGAGCCTCAGAAACACTCTGAAAGATTTATGGTAAATCATCCTGAAAGCTATCAGTATCTCCTGCTTGCTCAGACTTAGGGGGCCAATTAGCATTGCTGTTAGCATCCGTCTCATGGTTTTGAAACCTCTAATGTCTGAAGGCGTCCTACCTGTGGAAGGACCATTCACAATGCCACCCATTCATATATTATTATACATAGGTGAGTCATGACTGCTTTCTTTAGAAATACTTTGTGGCAAGTACCAGATTGTCTCAGGTACTAATTGTTCATTGCACACTAGAAAAAAAGATGAGGAAATAAATGAAGAAAAGGAAAACCTTAGCACCAGTTCTCATAAATCAGGGGTGTCAAACTCAAGGCCCGGGGGCCAGATCCGGCCTGTAGGGTGCTTAGATATGGCCGACGGGACTGCCCTAGAAACAGCAAAGGACCGGCCCGCAGTGCCTTTGTCAGCAAAAATGGAGATTCCTGCCACTCTGTCAGCAAAAATGGAGTTTGGGGCACGCAAGTGGGCCCCCCGAGCTCCGTTTTCACTGGCAGAGGGCGGTAAGAGACCATCATGGCTGAAAACGGAGCTCAGGAGCCTGTTTCTGCTGGCAAAGCACTCAGGCCTCCACAGACTCCCCCAACATGAGTGACGTCAAGCTGGCCATGCCCACCCTGGCCATGTCCACCCCGGCTCCCGTGGTCAAACGCAACCCTGATGCGGCCCTCAATGAAATTGAGTTTGACACCCCTGTCATAAATCATTTAGATGAAAATGTTAGTCCTCTGGGAGTACTGATACTAGAAGAAACAAGTGAATGAAAACCTTTTTTTTCTATATAACATTCATCCTGAGAATTCTTTGAAACAAGATTTAATTACATTTTAATCTTTGCAGTATATATAGGCCATTTTCAGAAACCAATGATCTGGTTTTAGAGGCTGCAACACTTTTCCGCAATTGTTTTAACTGTGAAGTTGAAATGTTTATATACTGTATGATCATGTTTCTGAAGTTAGTATTTTAACTGATTTTTTCCCCCTAGGGGAATCCTTCAACTTGATGCCAATGTCATACCTGTGGCTGCAATAAGTTTACTTCCAGCAATTCCAGAGAAGATAAGCAACGTAGAGGAGAAATGTATTTAAAAAACATGAATACTGTAATTATTTCAGTTTGTTGACCTATGAACTTGGCACTTGGATCTTAATATATTAATTCAGCCTTCCGAATGTACTGTCCTCTAGACTTTGGGACTACAACTCCCAGTATTCAAAAATAATTACAGTTCTGACATATCTAGAGGACTCTAGTTTGGGAACTGCTGATTTCACAGCAGTTTTCAGCTTGCTGTTTTTATTAAATTTATGAATGATTCATATTTAAAGGGCAATTAAGGCTGAGGCCCAGAATAATTTTTGGATTTTTTTTTTCATTTCAATCATTATAATGTATTATTGACTGGAAAAAAAGCAGTTTCCTTGCATAAGGACTTCAGTAAGTTCTAAGTTCTGTGAAGTAATTTCCTGCTCCCTGAAATGATACCTTCCTTGTATCTTCCCAACTATACTGGCTGCAGGACACACAAGGCTAATCCAGGAAATCTGACTCAGACTAATGGAACAGATTAAGTAGCATCAACAGGAGCGTAGACTTGTGATAATACTAAAAGCTATTTTAGGCCTTTAAGCGTGCCTTATGGGGGAAGTCAAAAGCAAAAGAATTTTCATACTGCTCTGACAGTAAACATTGGTGCAATTTTTGTTTGGATTTTCCAAAAATAATCTTCATATTGTAAGCACTTTCAGGGTCTTTCCTACTGAATTTATGAACATTTGTAAAAATGTGCTTCTTAAACACTTACACTACACATTACAAATGTCTTTTATCCAGGAGTACAAAACGTCTAAAAGTACTGTATAAATCCAGAGCATTTTTATATACCAATTTGTAAGATCATCAGATCTTATTGCAAATTTGCATCTTGAGAACCATCTTTTTTCAAATTTGAACAGGGAGCAAATCTGGATCCAGTCCATTGCATTTGCCAAGTACTCTTATCATGTTCTAGTTGTAGATAAATATTAAGTAGTATCTTGTGGCTTCAACTGTCCATGCTGTTTGGGTATGACTATAATTACAAGCAGTTTGTTTCAACTGAGTTGTAAGTCACTGTTTCTCATTTATAAAAATCCATAATTGGTGTTTGAAAATGCTGCTGATCAGGAAATACTGTAGAGCTCATGTTTCCTTTCCTGTATGTGTGAACACTATGTTAATTGATGTTTTATTGAATGCTGAAATAAGGTGTTTCAAGTTGTTAGCACATTTGCTAAATGAGAGGCACGGTCCATTGTAGTTCATCGTTCCAAAACTAAATTTACCTGGGACATTTTTTCAGCTTTCCTTATTGCTACCAATACAGACATTTATTTCATCAGCAACCAAGAATATTGAAATAACATTGTAGAAGAACATCACCAAGAATATTGGTGCATCATACTATGCTGCCTTAGTGGTACATTTCAATGGAAGATACCTCAGAAGGGCAAATAGGACTATTGTATGCTTTGGAATTGAATAACTTGAGTTGTGGATGCAAATATATCCAACTGCTTTAAAACTGTTCTATAAGACATTTCAGTTCAACCAATTGTTGATAATCCCAATGGCAACATTGAAAAAGGTGAGCACAGAATCTCAAATAAAGGTTGTCATCCATTAGTTAAAAAAGTGTGAAAGCTACTCAAACAGTTGTTGTCACCAGCTAGGTGTGGTGATACATTATATCTAATACTAAAATACGAAATAGGAAATAAGTGCCATTTTTTTTTTAAAAAGAGCCTTTTTCCTAGGGCTGAAAGAGGGATTGACCCAGTCAACAGCTGGTTTTACACCTAAGGCAGAACTAGAATCCATGGTTTCAAGCCCAGTGCCTTTAACCACTATATAAACCTCTGTGGTTTACCCATGTGGCTTAGCCATAAGTTCTGACAAGAGCAAGGTATTCACAACTAATGATTCTTGGGCAACCATCAACTTTGATAGAGCTCAGCTTGAGCAACTTCGGTCATTTAAATAAGTTGTCCAAGAATAGAAAATTGTTGCCACAGTTGAGATCAGTCATCAAATAAGCCAGACTGCCTCAGCCTTCAGTGTGCCGTTATGTTGCCCTGGTGGAAAAGCCAAAAGGCAATTCATGTAATAGTGACCATGTTGCTGTATATGGTGCAGAATCTTGCTTCAAACTAATTTGAATTTTTTTTTGGGAAGTTTTCCAAATGTGCTGCCTACCGTTTCTATTACTGTATATTGGGAACTTCAGTTTATGACAAAAGGTTACATGAAACAGATGCTGCAACCGACCCATGACAGCTGATGAGGTTCTGGAGCATTGGATGCAATCGTTTGGGCACATCTGCATAACTTAATGCCCACTTTCTTATTATTCTGGAAATCATGCTGTGGGTTGGAAGAGTACATGGTCAGCTCTTAAAGAAACTTGGCTGGAGCATGCAGAAGTTCTAATAAAAGAAACAGCTGGGCCACAGCA
Organism: Ptyas mucosa; assembly: GCA_012654045.1. Taxonomy (NCBI): domain Eukaryota; kingdom Metazoa; phylum Chordata; class Lepidosauria; order Squamata; family Colubridae; genus Ptyas; species Ptyas mucosa. The sequence goes on from WNWU01000005.1 coordinate 10,545,000, forward strand.
AACAAATATGGAGGAATGTGCCGTGATCTCAGCAGACACAGAGCACTTAAGCTAAGTACTGGTTAAGCTATAGGTTACCAGATGGGAGTTCAGGACTTGAAGCAAGCAAGATGAGTAATATAAAACATTTAAGTGAACATTCTAAAAATTGAAACCTTCCAAAGCATTTTTTAAAAAAATAGAGTATTATTTTTGGGCTGATGGAAGATCTCTAGCAGGGGTTCCCAACCCTGGGCCATGGATCATTACCAGTCTGTGGCCTGTTAGGAACTGGGCTGCATAGCTGGAGGTGAGTGGTGGGCAAGCACGTAAAACCAAAACCATCACCACCACTCCAGTCTGTGGGAAAACTGTTTTCCGTGAAATTGGTCCCTAGTGGCAAAAAGATGGGGATTGCTAATCTACAGTACTTACTTCAAATGTCTTATTTTCTGTATGGGACATCTAGATGCCCCTTAAGCAGCTTTAAGTTTGAAAACAGCAGCTGTCACTTACTGTGCTCTTGTGCAATTCCTGTTCAAATAAATCTATCACCCTGTCAAAACCCCATTGATAGACTGACTTGCATATATTTGTTCGTTCTTTTTAAAGTCATCATACATTCTGGCAGTAAATTTTCCTAGTTTATACTTCCAACCTCTACTCCTGTCTATTTCTCTGAATGATTCCCAGATTAAGTTTTATGAGGTAAAACTTATTTCATTATAAAGGGGAACAAACCTCCAAGCTATCTTTTTTTCCCAGTGTTCGTCATTTAGATAATGTTTCTGTTTTTGCAGCTGTACATATTTGAAACCATGAAGTAGAATATATAAGATTTAAGTGATGCAGTGCCATTTTCCTGAAAAGTGTCTTCTGGTCTTTTATCATTTTCTTGCCTCTGCCTTTTAGCCATGCTGGCACCCTTTTCATCTAGCTAGTGCCTCTACTAAGCTGTGGTATTTTTCCGTCCAAGTTCTCATTACTGGAAGATTAATGAAAAATCTCAGAGACAGTAATCTCAAAGAGATTTAAAATTCCTGTTTCTCCTGGTACAATTTCCCCTTAACAAATCTCTTGGAAACTTAATGGAATTTATTTTTGGAAGTATTTTATTTACATTGGATTTAAGAATGCTTTTCTTAACTGATTGAACACTTAGGTTTCACTAAGGGTTAAATCTAGTGCCCTCTCCTTTCTGTTTAGTTCCACCACATTAAATGTGAGATATGTATTGAATCAGTGTTGAGTTCTAATTGTGAATTAGCTTTAAAATACTTGTTTTGTGATCTCTAAATATGACATAAAGTGAAGAATTTACCTTTATAGAAAAAGAGGAACAACTTTTTCCATGATAAAGGACTGTAAAGACAGGATTTTTTTGCACAGATGGCTATGTGTACTAATTTCCTAAAAAAAATGGAACTATATATATTTTAACAGTGACTACTTTTAAAAATATAACCAACAAAATGGAAATACGTGTTATATGTGGAAATGTTGCAAGTGATAGTCTAGTGTGCCAAGAAACAGAATAAGTATGGCTGCAAGAACCTATTTTCATGTAGACAATTGGACTAAGAGGGAAAAAATGAGCTGCACTTTAAAAAACTAACTTTATTATATATGGTTGTTACAAAAAGTTAAAAAATAGCAATGAGCACCCAGGAGTACTACTATTTCATTACTTTTGGAACTTTGAATACTTAAGGCAGATTTCTCACAGTAGAAAGGCTTAACATGATCCAAATTCAAAAATCCATTTCTCGTATTTCTCAATGTCCGCAGCAGAGACTGATTTTGAAACTTTTTTTAAGGCCATTTCAAAATCTTCCATTGTTGTTGGCATGTGCATTTCATCTCTGGAAAGATTTCTGATTTCTTCTGGCGTCAAGCCTTCAATACGCCTTCTCATAGCCATCAATGAAGCATCTCTGTTGATAAAGAAGTGTGTCTTTAATGAGAATGCAGAAATGCCAAACAATTAACACTAAAAAGCTGCTTTAGCCATAACTAAAACCTTCAATGCTTGCTTGCTTATTTATTATTTCCACTTAAAATCTACCCAATCCAGAGTCTCTTACACCATAAAAACAACAAGTTCACAATCCAGATTAAAACTTCGCAATAAACAGATGCAGAGCCAGGCAACACAACATATCACATACGTGACAAAGGCTTCCAATCACCTAGCCCAAAGTCTGGGAGAGAAAAACCCAGATCCTTCTGAAATGCCATTAAGGTGGGAGCCACCCAAATCTCAGGGAACCTCATTCCAGATGACAGGTGCCATGACGGAACTTAAAAGTCAAATCAAGTGAATTGTGAATGGTTACTTTGGCTTTTAGTAATACTATTGGAAATATTTGGATAACATGGTATATAATAATAAGAGCTAGCTCTTTATGCAAAATAAGTTCTTTAATGGCAAACATAAAGCAGCTTCAGCTTTTCAAATGCTGATTTTTGGCAAAAACATTGTTAATTGTGATTGAATGCTGCAAATGGCCGTAAACGTGGGTCGGTTGCTAAGCACCCAAAATGCAGTTATGTGTCCTGGGAGGGCACTTTGGAATTGGGTTCTAAGTACCTTTGGAGGGGTGTTCTGGTGTAAATTTGAATGGTTGATATGCGTCTGGCCATAACTCAAGGACTACCTGTATTTGAATCCAAAGCAAAGAAAGTGCACTGTAGGAAGTATGGATGTACTCTCAAAATTCTTGAACTAAAACACTTATTTTCCTGGGGACTACATGGCTGCCGTATGAGTGTAGAAAAAGATGCTGGTTCTCTAAGAAAGCGTCAACAAGCATACCTATGATCTCCCTGCATGAGTTAGTGCTCCAAGCAACAAATAGAAAGTTGAAGGAAGATGAAATGAAGATACAGCAATTTGAAGATACAGAGAAAGTAATGGCATATTTTCAATATACTGAGTTGGATTTCTTGACCCCTATTACTCTGTACACCTTGATAAGAGTCACAAAGTGAAAAGAGCTGAAAAGTCTGGATAGGCAGAATCTATGATGAACCGGATGTTTTTCTCCAATCCCCACCATCATTAACTATGGGTTGTACTACTAGCAGTTGTTCAGCAGCATCTAGGGGAGTCAAAGATTTCTCATCCCGAAATAAAAACGAGGCAGTAAATGGAACAAGTAAGCAAAAATCAAGAGAAGCAAGGAAGCAAAGTGAGAAAATAACTGAAATGGTTTAAGGAGAGGAAATAATGACTATGCAAAAGGAAAAGGATGAAATAGAAGGGATAGAGAATTATGAATAACAAAATAAGCAATGTGGCGATTAAAAAAAAAGGCTAAGCAGAATGCAATTTGTAGTGTGTAGAATGATGGGTAATCAAAAAAGATTAAAGAGTAAATAAGTATCCTCAGATGAAAAGGAACGGGCAAAAAAGTAAAAGGAGATGCAAAATGAGGAGCAATAACCTAAACAAAAAAGAAGTAGTGGGAACACAAGCATTGAACCAAAGCCAGCCAGCATAGCAATTTTTAGGATCAGCTTCAAAATGTGACTAGGGACTTACACTGATGTAAGGATAGGATGCTTTTCTTAGAGGGTTTCCTTGCCAGGCAGCAAAGCAGGGGGGAAATGCACCCGATCCAGTAGTGATGGAGGCGGGTGGTTCCGAGAACCGGTAGCAAAAATCCCTGCCCCCACCCCCATGCCCAGCTGAGTCACACAATGGTCAGAGCTGCTTTTTTTAACTTTTAAAAGCATTTTTTCTACAACCTCTTCGGCCGAAAAAATGCTTTTAAAAGTAAAAAAAAAAGCCTCTGATATTGCATGGCTCAGCTTGGATCGTCAGAGGCATTTAAAAGAAAAAAAGTCTCTGCCGATCAGGCAACTCAGCTGGGATCGTCAGAGCCTTTTGAAAGCATTTTTTTACAACCTCTTCGCCGAAGAGGTTGTAGAAAAAATGGTTTTAAAAGTAAAAAAAAATAAAAATGGCCACGCCCATCCAGTCACATTACCCACCCAAGCCACGCCCATAGAACCTGTAGTAACAAATTTTAGATTTCACCACTGCAGCAAAGTATCTTTATTGATCCTGGCATATCATTTTACTACTCAGGATTAAGCCAATCTGTCCATATTAATGAAACTATAATAGCCTAAAGTGGAAAAAGGAACTCTAATCTGGCCTGTCCATATCATCACATTAAGTCACAATGTTACTTGATCATGCTGGCTAGGGAACTCTGGAAGTTGAAGTCTTAAATTGCCACAGTTGAGAAATACTGGCTTAGTATGAAATATACATGAATTGTTTCAGGATGGCTTAATCACTCAATCAAAATCAAACAAGTTTTTTTTTAAATCTTATCCTTCTCTTTTTTTTAATGCTTTCTTTAGATCTTTTATAGTACCAGTATTTGTACTGTAATTGGGAGTCCTTTTCTACGGTATAAGATTAGAGCTGGTGCCCTTTAAAATAAAATATAAATAAAACAAAAGCTGTGCAGTTTTAACATACCTGCACACATTGGTAATGTCAGCTCCAGAATAACCTTCCATATTCTGTGCAATAGTGACAAGGTCAACATCATCAGCAAGTTCCAACTCCTGTAGATTTATTCTGAGTAGCTCCTCTCTGCCTTTGGCTTAACAAACAAAAGTAACCAGAACAAAACACAGAAAAAGCATTCTTTAAACCCTTGAATAACATGGTTAAAATTGTTTCAATTATATAATTCTCAATTTTAATTAAAATACCAACATCTTTAAACAGAACCACCCAAATATACTTCGTTTGTTATCCCAGATTCTCAACCTGCTACTTAAGACTTTGCATGTGAATGCAAGGGTAAGGACTAAAGATATTTTGTCTAAACTACAGCTGGAAATATTCATCATCAAAATCACTGTTCCTGCCTCCTAGAAATGGCAATAATCAAATATGCATTTGATATTAAAAATTCAGGATGTGCCAACTACCGGTATATTGGATTTTTTTTTTTTTTTGAAATGGAAGAGTTTATACCTGATGGCAAAGGAATATAAATTCTTTTTTCTAGGCGGCGACGTAATGCTTCATCAATATCCCATGGAAAATTAGTAGCAGCAAGTACCATCACCATTTTTGAAGGATCATCGTTTTCAGAAGCACCTCCCACTCCTATTAGAAGATAAGAAAAAAAAAATTAAAATTAAAAGGCAGTACAAACTAATATATGTTCAAGAGTGCAAATCAGGAAGTTATGTCATATTACATTCAAGCTGAATTTTAATCACCCACTTTCATGGAAATAGGCATGAATTTTAATTCAAATGCTTTATACTAATGAAAGTATTCAATTGCTTATAATTTGCAATAATATTTTATATGTATGTAATTACAGATACCATCCCTCTATTATTCAAGTGCAAGTAAAAGACAAAGCTATTGCAAGCCAAATCATCTAGGCAGACTAGTGTCAAAACACCTGAGACATTCTGGTTTCTGGATTGGTGTGTTGTTTTTTTTGCTGGACAGATATTTCAGTATATGCCTCTTACACATTTTATTTGCTCATACAATTTCTACCACTGTCCATTTCAATCCAATTGACTCTTGTTTTCAACCTTCTACAAGTGTGATTTTACGAGAGAGAATTTGAAAAACCCATGTGTAGATTCTAATACTAGAGGCAATCAAGTTGCAGGTGTTATTTCAAACATTTAAATAATAGGCAGTCAAATTTGTTTACACAATCTGAAAAGCTCTAATTTAACAAATTAAACTAAAACTTGGGATTTGTAAAATATATGTGGCATTTCCAAGAACCAATTTCCTTGCTAAGCCTTTCTCTTTTTAGTTTTGCTCCTAAAATCTTCTTCTGTTCTGATCCAAGAAAAATATATATATTTGAATTTTAAATAATGAAAATTAAAGTATGCAAATAGGCCATTTATCCATAAATGGAACCAACTAGAATTGATGTTAAGGTGGCCTTGAGTAGCAGCATCTCAGACTGAATGAAAGTTGAAATCAACTTATCACTGAGCTTCTTGGAATAACAACAAAGCTCACATTTGAATGGATTTTAATGTCTTAGTGAGCAGTGCGTAATTACTAATGCTCAACTGCTACTATAATATTGAAGTTCCTACTTTTTTCTTAATACACTTTCAACTAAGCTTGTTTACCATCCATCTGAACAAGTAATTCTGCCTTCACTCTTCGGCTGGCCTCGTGTTCCTCAGAAGTTCCTCGACGGCTACAAATGGAATCGATTTCATCAATAAATATTGTTGTTGGTGCATAGAACCGAGCCTGGAAATATAAGATGGTGAAGGAACATTTAACTAAAAATGACTCCAACAAACTACTCCTGTTCCAAAACAGTATTATTTACAGTAATGTTACCAGTAAATCGATTCTGGAATTATTTTCAGCACGAAAGGCTGATCTCTTTTATCCACTGCAGTCCCAACCTAGATTACACTCCCACATTGACACATTTTGACTTCAAACAAGCAATATGACAGGGCACATTGTAAAAACTACAATTAGGTTATGTGTGATTTGGCTTGGAATCTTCTAAGTAATAGACTACACTATTATAATACTATAATAATAGCTGTGTATGATACACTATCACAATGGAATAAATTAGTGCAAGGCAAAATAAATTGCCAAAATGTTAACTTCTACTGCAGGTAGTCTCAAATTAAAATTGGGATCGGAATCTTGGTCATTGAATTAAGTGGTCATTAAGCGAGATCTCATGCGTCTTTGTTCAATGACCACAATCTGGAACTCCTGATTGTGGTCATTAACAATCAGCTGGGTTGGTAGGTGGATGGAGTAAAAGAGCTGCCTGCCAGAGAGATTCAGCTTGGTATGGAGGTGAAAGCCTCTGGAAGGCAGCTCTTTCAGCCATCCCCCAGGGGCAAGAGAGAGTCCTATTGGCAAGCAGCAGCTGTAAAATTCTAAATTTGTTTGGAAAGAGGACCTTGAAAACACACAGGAGTGTAAGCACAGCATCTTATTAAATCAGGCGTCCACTGGGCTGGAAGAGCATAGCCGGATTACCAGATCTTCTGGTAAATCTGTATTTTATAACTGATCACACTCAATCTGATGACTATTTTGTGAATAATTTCCCCATAACCATGAGTTTGTGAGCACAATCACATGAATTTAAAATTCCAAATGTGCGCTAGTCCATAAACTTTGCTTATTCTGTTCTGTGCTAGCATCCTCTCCAAAGGGGAAAATACGCAGGCTGGGTGACTTTGAGAACAATCGCTTTTTGTCAGTCCACCCCACCACAGGGTGGTTATTGTGGGTAAAGTAGGAGAAAGAAGTCCAACGCTGCTTTTTCAAGAGGCAATTGGACTTTCTGGTTTTTCTTTGAAGATGTTTTGCTTCTTACCCAAGAAGCTTCAGTCAGAGCTGTAGAAGCTGCTTGGATGAGAAGTGAAACATCTTCAAAGATAAACCAGAAAGTCCAGTTGCTTCTTGAAAAAGCACCTTTGGGACCACCATGACCTGGGTGACTGAGAATTTCCATAGACATTTAGGAGGAGGAAGGCATATTAGGCATGCTCAGTGCCCTGAGTCATATATTAAAAAGCCAGGATAAAAATATATTAACACTAGTAATAATAATATTCCTGTATCAAATCTTAGATAAATCAGTAAATCACCATTTCAAATAAAAGACGAACAAGCTTTTCAGATTCTCCTCTGTATTTTGAAGTGAGTGTTGATGATGATATGTTGAAAAAGGTAGTTTTGCATTCAGTAGCTACGGCTTTTGCAAGCAACGTTTTTCCAGTGCCAGGAGGACCAACCATCAATACACCCTGTTTACAAAGAGATCCAGAAAACAGCACTGAAAAGAATATTCATTTAAAAATATCTACAATTCATTTTCTATCACGATTTAAGAAATACTATATAATTTCACTTAAAATAAACATTTTAAATAAAAACAAATGAAACTAATGTGCATTTAGTACCTTTTAGCAAGTAGCAACTCTTGTTTAATTATCCACGTAACACTAAATTAAATAGATTTTATTCTATTGTGGACCAATGTTATGATACAATTCCAGAACCAAAAGGTTGTCAGAACATAATCATGTTTCCAAAATGAAAGGAATTCTAATTGTTAAAAGGGCACTGTATCACCAGACACTATTTTACTTACATAGCAAACGACAATGAAAAAACTCTAGCCATAGTGTAATGGCTTTGTTCCATTAGATTATATGAATTTACTTTAATATTATATAAGCAAAATACTTTATATGGTTTGTATTATTCTTCTTCTGTAAAACCCTTGCATTATGTAGTTGTACAGGTGTCAAGATTCCATAATTGGAATCCACTCTGGCTTATGATATTTGCGTTATGTTTCCACCTAGTGCTTGAGTAATCATTAATGGGACTGCATATCCTTGATTTTTTTTCACCCTGGCCTAACACTGAATACAACCCAATGAAAACTATTTTGATGTTCCAACAATAATTGAGTCGACTTTACCTTCCAGGGCCTTCTGATTCCTTTAAAAAATTCTGGCATCCACATGGGTAAAACTACTGCCTCCTTGAGTAATTTTTTAGCATCCACTAAATCAGCTATATCATCCCTGATGAAAAAAGAAATGAGCAGATTATGACTTGCCACAAGCACTGCATTCCTATTAAATTTTCACTGTAATCTTGGCTGAATACATGATTTTTCAGAGCAGAATATTAATATTTTCTATTCAAATTCACTCCGCAGGGAAGATTCAACATTCAATTCATTTTTGTTTTTTTATTTTAGAATTCCATCTTTTTCCATTTACAAAAAACAGAATGTTCATCACTTGAATACTCATTTCCATCCCAACATTGTTCACTGCTGACATCTTTCTCCTGTAGACAATTCATGGATTGAATGTTTGTGAATACATACATTAAGGATCATTTTCTGCAGATATCATCTGAACAATGGCAGAAGGTGGGCCTATTAATACACCCACAAAGTATGCTGCTATTTGTTCACTGAAAATTGTTCAGTTCAGTACTTTATTCTAGTCACATGAGATGGAAGTGAATAAAATAGTATAGTTTACAGCTAGCTCATCAATGCAATTAAAGTGTATCTACAAACAGTAGACTCTGTATTTCAAACCGTAAAATTTGGCCATGTTCATCATTTTGGTCTGACGGCAATACTTGTGCACAGAATAAATCCAAATTGCTTGTTGTGCTTGCACAAATAAATATATATTCTTGTAAAAACACAATATAAAATGACATTGACTATGGAAACAGTGGATCCTTCTTCATAATAGCACAATCTTAGTTCATACGGGATTATTTCTCTTTTTTTGTAGCTGCCCTCTAGAACTGGTGTAGGGAGGACATTAAGGCATGCTAATATTATTGTAATTTTTGCAGACCTGTCCTGTTCCATATCGAAAGTGATTTATGTAATCTTTTGAAAAACTCTGGCATAATTCATAATCTGTTTCTGGAAAACGAATGTAAAGTGAATGTCAGTTATTGTTATATACTAAATTTAATGACCTATTTCCAAGAAAATGTTAGCATTCTTGGCCAAGGTATATGAAATAAAAATATCTTATAAACCTTTGTTTATAGTTACAGACTATCCTAAGCACATACAGGACTGTAGCCATCTTTACTTTTCCATTTGCCAAATAAGAATAATATGGTGTCTTTCCATTAAAACACCACCCAATTCTGATAATGAACTTTCCTTCTTTCAGCAATAAAATAACTAAGTGTAGGCAAGTAGACTGATTAATGGTTTTTTTTCTCAACAGTAGATTATTATGAATGCATTTGTAATGCTGTTCTATGTTCCTTGTAAGATGTAGCTGTAGCTCTATCATGTTGCTATTTTTGGTTTCAGGATAAACTGTTCATTGATCATTGTCTGCCAATTAAAAGGCCTTTCCTTAACTCAGTTGACTACTAGAGAGATTTGTAAAATCCCAGTGAGTAAGATGTCTCAGTAAGCAAGGTCTACTTCATTATTTTCATAAATCAATTATAGCCAGATTTAATTTTCTCTAGAGGCAGCATTATGTATTTAAAGTTATAATTGAAATTTCAACTGTAAGCTACTCAGAATCATTGACTGAGATGGGTGACAACAGAAATTGAATGAATGTATGAATTTATCTAAAAACCCATGAAGCTTATACACAGACCTCACAACCTAAAAGAATAGAGACGGTTTATACTTACCATCGAACATTGGGATTTTGGGAAATGATATCTCTTTCTAGAGCTTCCACTAAGTCTTTATCATATCCAGTGCCATCAAATTTCTTTGGCTCAGGTTCTGAAATATCAGTTGAGGACTTATTCTGCATTACATAAAAATGCTTATCAAACATTATATTAATATTGCTCATAATTATTCCAGTAACTTGTTTAACATAAGTTACACAACAATAAAAGGATAAACTTTCAAACAAAGACATAATTATATAAAACATACAATTAAAACCTCTGGTGTTTACAACTTTTTGTACAATTGCTTTTAAAACATTTGCTAAAATGCTTTTGATAAGCAAATATTACTAAAATACATGAACTTTCCAAAGTAAACATTGTCAGCTTTTCTCCCACCATAGGAAAGCAGTACAAATTTCCCAGCAAGTCTTCAGGAATCAGAAACAGGCAAAATACTTTTTTTCCAGTCATCTGAAAATAAGGATAGGCAGCTTGCATTTCCTCCAAACTGTCTCCAACACTGCATGAAAGCCAGCATTGTTCTACTGTAAATATGACATTCTTGTGATTCAATCACAGGTCATACAGATCATCATCTTTTTGTCTTGGGTCAGTGGTAATATGATCTGGTGTTGGAAGATCACTTTCTGGGCATGGTAACTTTCTGGAGCTACTTTGAGGGTTGGGAGTGTCTTTATCTTTCTAGTAGTTTTCCTTTCTCCATGGCTTGTTCCATTTAAGGTTGGCAGTTGGCAAAGCCTAGACTCAAATTCCTGTTATGTATAGTTCTGATAGCTCATATCTCTAACTTTTGAAATATCTACCTGAAGCCACTTGGTAAAGTAAGCAGATGGCATGAGGAACAGTATCATCAGCATGCAATGATAGTCCTATATATTTCCACTCCACATTAGACAGTTGGTGCTATTTCAAGTGCTTGCCCAGTCATTTGAGGCCATAAAATCTGGATGGGAAGAAACTGGCTTGGACTCAACCTCAGCAAGACAGAGTGGGGCTTTGAGTTTTTGCCCCTATCCCAAATTGTCTGTTTTGACTCTTGACAGGATAGTATTCTCCTAGAGAAAATTGATGTGCAATTTGGGGGTGTTCCTGGACTATGGCTCCTGCCCAAAGAGCAGGTGTCAATCATTGCTAGAAGGCCCTTTGTGAAGTGCAGTCATCTTCTGCACTGGACAGCAAGGACTTGCTCACAGTCCCTCATGTTTCAGTTACTTCTCCACTGGATTACTCAATGTGCTCTACAACTGATCCAGAATGCAGTATGCACAGTCCTGTGCACTCCATGATTTGCCCATGTTACACTGCTTTGTGAGCTACACTGCTTCCACTTTCCTTCCATGTAGAATTCAAAATGCTGATTGTCAGTTTTAAAACCCTGAATGATACAAGGTAAGATTATTTGCAGGACTCTCTCTTACTGAGGGTGTCTGCCTATCCCACACCGGGTTTGATAGGGTGAGAATGCTCTAGACCTTCCGCTTAAAATGTGTTTACCTGGAGGGTCCTAAGAAGTATGCCTTCTCTGTATCTTCCCCAACAATTTAAAACACTTTCCCCACTGACATCTGAAGAACTGCTACCCTCTTAGCTTTCTGGAAAGCCATAAAGACCTAGCTCTTTTCCCAAGAATTGATTGTGATGGCAATGTGCTAGCAAATGTAGAGTTTGCATAGTGATGTCATCCATTTCATGGGTAAGATGAGTAACTACCAGTATATAAATCTTTTAAGTAAAAATATGTAACATACACCCTAATCTGAGTAAACAGAACATTGTACTATTATTTGTGGTTTCTCTTTTAAAACATCTTCATTAAGTTCTCTCCACTAGAAATGCTGATAGGTGAAAGACCAAAAAGGGACTCAAATGATAAGAGGGATGCTTTATAACAGGGGTGTCAAACTCAAGGCCCAGGGGCCAGATTTGGCCCACAGGGCTGCCCTGGAAACAGCAAAGGCCAGCCCGTGGTGCCTCTGCCAGCGAAAACGGAGCTCAGGAGGAGGCCTTTCTGAGCTCCGTTTTCACTGGCAGAGGGTTGCAGGAGGCCGTCTCAGCCAAAAGCAGAGCTCGGGAGCCCATTTTCATTGTCAGAGTGCTCGAGCCACCACAGGCATCCGATGTGACATCAAGCTGGACACCCCCCCCCCCCGAGGTCAAACACAACCCTGATGTGGCCCTCAATGAAATCAAGCTTGATTTGGAGGTATTGGTTTCACATTCATGAAACTTACTTTTTCCTCTTTTCCTTTATTTAATGGATCTTTCTTTTCCCGACCACGAACAACTTTGCCTTTCTCATTAGTATTTCGGGAAGAAGGCCGATGAAGGACTCTAGCAGCTGCTCCGGCTCGGTTATTTTGGTTTCTGCAATCATTGCACTGAGCTGACTGACGTTTCCTAGGCCCTGGTGAAGATCTGAATGAATACAAAATGGGGAAAACTGTAAATATGGCTAAGTATTCTTATCCTAGACTATTTGAATATAGTGAAGATTACACCTCCTCTCAATCTCCCAGAATCTATGTTTTGTACAAATGTGTTATAATTGCGTATCATTGTTTTTGCACATACTAGTTGTTTTTAGTAAACAGATTCAATCAATTGTTCATTGGCGCTCCATTAATGGAAGTAGGAGACAGGATTGAATGCTTCTGGGGTTACAGGTTAGAAGCTCAAAAACAACATGTAACATACTTTTTAAATATTTTATATTCGAACATCCTAATCTCCTTCCCCCTCATGGTGTCTCTTACCTACGTTCTGCAGGTACAGGCAATGACCAAACTTCTCCATCATGAGCTGGTAATTCCTGATGTGCCGCTTTTAAAGGAGTGTTGTCTAATTTAAAACTTTCTAGTGTCTTCATGATATCCTTCACATGCTTAGCTTCTATACTTATCTCCTGCCTAACCTGATTAAAAACATGAAATACAAAGAAGCATGTTAGCTTGTAGAAACTTGTCAACTTTAAGTACCTAATGAAATGTTTGTGGCTAAGATACATGAACAAGTTGTTAACTCTGTAAGATATTATAGAAAACTGATGAAACCTATTACAGAGAAGCAATTGTGCTGATGATTCTTGCAGGAAACCTTTAATGGATTTTAGAAAAAAAGTATAATATATGAAAGCTTTTAAAAATAACACAATTTGAAGTGACAGAGTCTTAGAAATGCTCACACATGTACATGGCACATTTCCAAATTAAGTACACCAGCTCAAGATAGCAGCTACCTTTAGATTAAGCAAGTAACATTTTTAATCAAACAGGATGCAGAAGATGGAGGTGTTTTTGAAGCCATTTTTATTTTACTTTTTTAACAGAGTTCTCCCCAAACACAAATAGCAGCTTTTGTTATTATTTTTTACTCACTCTTGTAATTGCTGAACACTATTGTTCAGCAACAGGCATGTTTATTCAATTTAGCTCATCTTTTAAAGTGAGGACTAATTGAAATGTTTTAGTTGATAATCCTATTTAATACATGAACGTAAAGGAACAAAACCAAAAAATGAAAGCTCACCTGTTGCCATTTCTGCTGAAGATACGTATCCTTGACAGAAGAGAGGTATTTGCTCATTTGGTCAAGTACTCCCTGATAGTAAACCATTGCAGAATCATAATTCCCAAGCAACGCATATTCACGTGCTAGCTTCACATTCTCACTTATCATCACAAGACTCATGGTCAACATAAAGCTAGAAAAAAAACATGGACCTTCTGTAACTTCAAGATAAAAAGATGTCAGGGTATAACATTCAAAAGAAGAGGCATCTACCACTTTAAAAGATAGTGGAACGGAGAAAATTGTTAATCCACTTTGATAGATATTCTATTGAGAAACAATAATTTCAATACTTTAGAATAGTTTCATTCTGCCACAAAGTCATATCTCCAAAGACAAGGGATTCCACGATAACTAAGTCATTTGGAATGGTTAAGTAAAAGGAAACTTCATTTATATTGAACACAACTATTAGAGATTACATGGCTTTATATCCATGTAGTCTTCTGGGCAGCAATATATAATGATTGTCATTGCTTTCTTCCAGGATATTTTCTGACTTTCAAATCTAATAGCATGGCAGTTTTATACAAGTGGTTACCAGCCTTGACCCCGCTTGGGATCAAACTCGATACATGTTTCTAAAAATGTCTTTAACCCCAGACGTTTTTGGGTGGGGTGGGGTGGTAATGATGGACTGACTCTAAAGTATGTTCATTTACCCAGAAAAATAAAATAAATAATACAGTCATCCTGTAGGACAAGGAGTGAGAGAGGGTGACAGGCAATATTTTAGTAAAATGGAGCTTTCTGATGTGATTCAATGGACAATTCATAAATATTTCCTAGCAAATATTTTGAATGTGCAGTATGTTTTTCAAATGTCAAATATGCCCACTAAAAGGCTGGAGAACCCTTGTCTGTTATTTTATATTATTTTGAGATACCCAATTGTATATAGAATATCTCATCCCTTGCTGATTTATGTTAAACAAACGTTCCCCTATATAAATGAGTCCAGAATATTTTGCATATTATTTAAAGAAAATCAGATTTCAGACTGCTATCAAGTGCTATTTCAGCTTCACATATTCTCCCATGTCAAATTCAAGAAGTCACATCTTAATTGTGCTATGTCAATATTAATTGTTGAGAATTTTACTTTGCAAGATTCCCAACAGGTACAGAACTACTGCACACAAACCTTTATTCTAATAACATAATAAAAAATGTTTAGATAAATAAAAATCACTTAGCTAGATAAAATTAAATCAACTAATCACTCCTAAATGTAAGAATGAAAGTTTATGCCAGTGATGGCTAACCTTTTTGCCATCACGTGCCAGGAGGGGGGGCGGGGGAGGGTTGTGCGAGCACGTGCCCACACGCATGCGCGCGCAACCCCCTCCCCCCCGCTCCTGGCACAAGATGGCCTGGTAGACCCGTTTTTCTTTCTTACCTGGCTCCAGATCCTGTCTATTTATCTGGGAAGGGCGAAAACAGCCTTTCCCACTCCCTTGGAGGCCCTACGGAGGCTGAAAGGGCCCATTTCCTGACTCCCGGTGGGACAGCAAGTGATGTTTTTTGCTGTCCCCAGCCTCCAGAACCTCTCTAGGAGTCTCTAGGAGCCTCTCTAGGAATCTCTAAGAGCCTCTCTAGGAGTCTTTGGAGGCCGGGGACAGCAAAAAATGTCACTTCCTGTCCCACCGGAGTCAGGAAATGGCCCTTTCAGCCTCCGTAGGGCCTCCAAGGGATGGGAAAGGCTGTTTTTGCCCTTCCCAGATAAATAGACAGGATCTGGAGCCAGGTATGAAAGAAAAACGGGCCTTCCCCACCCCCCCCCAGTCGCTCCAGAGGCAGGAAACAGCCTGTTTCCCTACTTCTGGTGGGCCCAGAAGGCCCGAAAATCAGCTGGCCGGTGGGTGCATGCGCCCCAGAGCTGAGCTGGCGTGCCCACTAATATAGCTCCGCGTGCCACCTTGTCAAACTTGATCGCATCGCATGACATATCGTGACGTATCCTGACGGTTTTTGCCTTTGTGGAGCTGGAGTGGGTGTGGCCTGCGTGTAACACATATGGCTCACAGACCACCAGTTTGACATGCCTGGTCTATACAGACAGTGTATAATCCCTATTGTGGACTATTGGGACTAAACTGAGTCAATAAGTGTCATGGTTGTAAAGTGTGATGTAACGTGACTGTGCTGACTTACAATGGCAGTTCCAACTAGTTGCAGTTAGGTGAATCCCTTGTTGTTGTTAAGCATGAAGTCATCTGATCACCATTTGCAATCTTCTGCTAGCTTCTCTACTGACATTGCCTATTAGAAGCTGGCAGTGAAGGTTATAAATGGTGATCATGGGACTATGGGATGCTGCAATTATCATAATTATGAGCTGGCTGCCAAATGCCCAAACTGCAATCAGGTAACCACAGGGATACTAAGATGGCCATAACTTTGAGGACTGGCCATAATCTGCTCATTAAATGCCACTATAATTTTGAATGTTCAATTAATAAATGTACTAAGCAGAATACCTATACAACGGAAAATCTGATAAAATATACTTAACATACTGCTAAAATAAATCATAAACTTTTTTAGTTGGAAATTTAACAATAATGAAGAGATGAGCAACACTGACGGTACCATTTTTTACACTTAACTTGAGCCCAATAAAAAGTTTAAAGCCATATAGTGAAAAAAAAAACCCCAGTGTTATGTATCTCAAAAGAACACTATTACATTTTGTTGAAGATAAACCTTAACATGTTCATATTGATTTTTAAAATCAGAATCAATTTTCAGACAGCTACATTGTGATCAAGTGAGATATTAGCAACACTATTTGTGATTCTTTCAAGAAAGTTATATTGCAAGAAATAGCAACAAAAACAGCTACTGAAAGTTCTTACTACAGAAGTAGATACTGTACTTTGTTCCACCCACATTTTTGGATCTGAGACCATGCTGGCTGAACCTGACTTGAGCACAAAACCTTTGGAAGACATCCCATAATCTTGCCCACATTATTAATTCTTATTATCATTATCATCAAAGTTTAGGAAACCCGGATATGTTCTCAACCGGTAATTGAGAACAGAAAAACAAAGCCTCTTAAATTTGGGAATGAACTACTGCTCAGCAGAAATGCAGACACAAAATGTTAGGTATAGCCTTGGCAAAGCTGTGCTCTTATTGAAAATTAGGCTCAAGATCTAAGAGCATTTTGCTTCTGACGCTGATGTAACAATTATGCACAGGGATGTTTTCATTCAGCTTAGAGTTTTGGAGATTTAGTCATCATCACATACACCTTACTCACACCCAGGAGCATTAGAACTCTAATACAATGAGCAATACCTAAAACTTTACCAGGTAAATACTGCCCAACCAATTTTTGAAATCAGGGGACATAGTATATATTAGTATATAGTATATATTAAGACAAGGATACACTTGTGCTCAATCTCTCCCAGATGTCCGAGATGTCCCAATTAATCACTAGGATCTACTAACAGATCCTGCCTGATAGACTGCTGACTAAACATGGCCTTCTCAGTCAAAATTTGGGAATTTCCTGCTTCAATAACCTGCCTTTCCGCTCATCCCAGTATCTGAAAGCTTTATTTTGTTCTGTAGAGCTTTTAGACCACAGATCTGAACAGACACTATCTTATAGTGATTAAGCTATGAGGGGCCTGAGTGGCGTAGGAGGCTAATGCCTCCTACTAAGGCAGCATTTAACATCCAGCTGCCTGCAATTACTGCAAGTTCAATTCTCACCAGGCTCAAGGTTGACTCAGCCTTCCAGTTTGTGGGGGCAATAAGCTGACTTTGTATAAAATATACAAAAGTATGAAGGCTATTGCTTAACGCATTGTAAGCCGCCCTGAGTCTCCGGAGAAGGGCGGCATATAAATAATAATTTAAAAAAAGCTGAAGAGACTAATAATGGGAAGACCCTGCTCCAATTCCCCACCCCTCAGCCAAGGAAGCTCACCAGTCATTCTCTTTTCCCACCCCAACTTATCCCAGAGGGGTTGATATGGGGGAAAAGAATGTGATGACTTGGTGCTATGTGCATCAACACCAGCTCCTTAAAAAAATGCAGGGTATCAATTTAACAAATAAAATATTCCTTTATCTCCCTTTCAAAATGAGTTTTTGCTCATGCTGTGTTTGAATCTTAAAAATGGCACATTTTTAGTATTTATCATAAGCACCCTAGATAGCCTAAATATTTCTTAAAACAGAACGAAACACACCTAAACGTATACATACAATCAGTCCAAATTTCCTACATCCATTAAACTGGGATAGTTGGGAGTCAAGAGCGGGACCCTCTTCTTTTTTTCCCCTTTCTTCAGGGAGGAGAAGCACAGAGACAAGCAGATCCGACGCCCAAGAGAAAACTTGCCTCCCGGGACGCCTCCGAAGGGGGTCCGAGGAGGAGTCGGGTCGGCGGATGGGCAGGAGCTTTTCCCAGCCCTCGGACCGAACGGCGCAGCTCCCCGGCAGACCGCGGAAGCTCAGCCCAGCTCCTCCTCTCCCCAGCGGGGCCACCGCCGCCCGGCCCTGCCTGCACACGCCTCCCCGCTCCGGCTCCCGGGCACCGCGGCCAGCCGGGCCCAGGCAGGCAGCGGGGACCCCGCGCTCCTTTCAGGCCGCCTGGCGGACAGCCCCTTCGGGGGAGCGGCCGCCGGAGCCCCGCCAGAGCCGACTTCGCTCACCCTTCCTCCGCGCGGGCTCCTCCTTCGTCCCCTGCAGCAGCGGCGCTCGCCGCCACCGCCGCCTCCAACCGGACAGGCGACCTCTCCGAGCCACTCCGTCGCCGTCGCCGTCGCCTCCTCCCGCCGCCACCGTGGGACAGAGCAAGGGGGAGGATTCGTGCCGGGGCTGCTGCTGCTGCTATGGCGGGCAAAGCCGGGGGGGGGGGGGGGAGGTTTCCAGGCGCTGCCGACGCCGCCTCTCCCGACCTCGCCTGGAACCGCTCCGGCTTCCCAGTCGCTCCCGTCCCTCCTCCTCCTCCTCCTCCTCCCGCTGCGTCTCTCAGCCAGCCAACTCCAAATCAAAATAGTGTCACACAATATGGCGGCCCCTCCAGTTGGCAAGCCTCGCGAGAACTGGCCCCGAAGGCTAACGGGAGAGCGGAGGAGGAAGGGAGGAGGGGGAGGAGCTCCCGCGTTGCCTCGGTGATGGGTATTGCCGCCGATTTGCCCGGCGCGAGCGAGTTGACGGCGGCCGGGATGCAAGGCGGTGCCCTTTGCAAGTTCTCCCAAGGAGAGAACCAGCGTGCCCGGCTCAGCGTCCCAGGGAAAAGAAAAATGGCAAGAGATGCTTCCTCGCTGAAGCTTATCGCCCGCTTCTCCTCCGTTAACCTCTGACTCGCTCTGCGGATCTTTACTGAAACCGAGAAATGAGGCGAATAGACCACGGAAATCCGAGTGTGCACGTTAAGTGTGCTGTCTGCCCGCTAACCGTGGAACTGGAGATGCGGACGTGCAAAACCAGATCGCGGTGATGGGGAAGAGGAAGAGATAACATACATCCTATCTTTGGTAAAACCAAATGGACTCAGAGGAGAGTAAAACAGGGCCCAAGCTTTCTATCCAATTGATTTGGAATGAGATTTATCCAGTTTTGGATTTGTGGACATATTTTATTTTACAACGACGATAATAATGATTCGATTTTTTTCTTTATTCCAAATTAATTTTTTCTCGCTCTCTCAGCTATCCCTTAATCATTAACACAAATCTATGATTCACTGAGACGGAAAACTAGGAAAATACATTGAAACAATAAATAGCTAACCTGCATCTCTGCTATGCTATCAACTGACAATAGCACAAGCACAAGCACAAGCAAGTATCCTGGCTTGGAATAGGGACTCGGAAAATTGAAATAGAATCCTTTATACAGGAACAATAAGGTGTTACATTTTAAGAGCTTAATGCAACACAACAAAGAACAGTATATAATTAAAGAGAGCCAGAGGAAGTTATATTCAAATTCTGTTGAGTAAGTCGGGTATTTTTATCCATGTATTTTTCCATAATCATTAATTTTATATGGACTCTTATGTATTCCAGTATTCCTGGGAATTAACCAGTTGCTGGGAGTTAGGCAGTATATAATTATTTTACCCAACCTCATTTGCTGGCTACACACAATGAATCATAAATCACAGGAGCACAGCTTGCAGAACATTCTAGGCTAAATGTGATTGCTTACATTGTGATTGTCATTCAGTCATAAGCTGTTGAAAGTAGATAACTCATCGCTAGCTCAACCTCATGTAAACGATACCGTGGTTTATTATGCCTAAATTTTGCCACTCAACAGCCAAAAAATAAATAAATAAACATTTTAGGATTTTATTTTCAGTCTGAACTATTTATATGCTATAATTTAATTTCTCTACAGAAATACTGTACTTGTTTATGGAAATATGATCATAAAACTGCCAACTAAAACAATTTTTGAATGGAAACGCCATTAAAATTAAATCCGTTACTACACTATTCTATTTTTCTGAGATTATTGAGTTGTTTATATCACCTTATGAATTTCCTCTTAATGTAATTAGAAAATATGAATGAGTCAGGCAATAATGAAAAAATAACATACCATGAAATTAATAGGAATTTTGTATTCCCTGTTATTACAGGAAATCAAGCAATCATATTTTTCAACATTACAAATTATGTCAACTTAAGTCACTGAATTTAAACTTTATTATCCTAACATATAGTACACTAAATAAAAGTGATTTCAAAACATAAATATATCTGTACAACACTCCAGAAATTTAATCTACTATCAGGTATTACAAGCAGAAATTTGCAAAGTTGATGCATGTATACAGTATGTCAAGATACTACTTTTCTAAAAATAAAAATTTTATCAGCGGAGTATTTATAGTATAAAAAGCATACATAAAAATGCAATATAAAAGTTAATTTTGAACAGCACCTTTTAGAGCAAGGCACTCTATTTACTATTAGATTCAAATATTATGTTACAACAAATGTTTCATTTAAAAAAACATATATTGCAGAGAGAATTTAATAGTACTTTGGGATAACAGCAGCATCTATTATTCCACTCACATTGCATTTTCTAGAATCTAGATGTATCAACAATGTCCCAAGAACATATTTTCCATCACAGCTTTGCACACTGGAAATGCAGATTTGCTTTTAAGTTTCAAATTAACTTTAATTATATGTTCTACTGCTTCTGCTACAAATATGGTAGAATAGCTCCAGAAAAAGGGCCTGCCCTAAAATGGAATGTAAGAGAACAGTATGCCAATATTTACAGTACAATGATATCATAATAGAATATTTTATAAATACAGTGCTTATGTATATATGTAAAAAAGCAAAGCATTGACATTTTATGTTTAATTGAAGACATTTTATTCAAAACCAAAATGTGGAGCTATTTGTGTTTTGTTGAATTCAAATGCAAAAATGAAATTTGGACATACTGAAAAACTTAAATGTGAAAAAAGCCAGAACAACCGAAATCTATGCAAAGATAAATGTGGCAAGACACACTACAATATACCCTGGATTCATACTAGAGATAACTCTAAAACAAAGTGTAAGAAATCCTGCACATGAGAAATCCTAGAAATACACAAAATGAATTGTCATAGGCAAGAATAATAGTGATGTCACAATTCAGAGAGAATATTTTTGTTTTCCAAAACAATTTATAGGTATGTTAAAATACACTAGTTTTTACATTCAGTGAAATAGAATTATTCCAAAAAAGGCTTGCAATACATTAAATTCACATCAACATATTACATGAAGCTTTTTAGGATATGAATTTTAGCTGTCCTAATTTAACAGTCCTTCATTGGGATGGGATGGCCTGTAAGGCAGAATTTTATTGTTATATGCTCCAAATCATTAGAATTATAATACATGTATTTTTCAGCATACAAATACTAACAAGCTTAATTAAAAGAATTAATGTAAAATACATAAACATTGTGCTGTTACTCCTTAGCTGAAAATAGCAACATATCCCAAAGATCACTTTTCCTCAATTTCCAATGAAAATGAATGTGTCTTTGATATTTATCTGTGTAGTTAAATACCTATTAATTTCAGTATAGTATATGCTTAACTTTTGATTGTATTCAATAAGTTAATCAATGAAAATTCTGTTTTCAAATTTACAAAGCAGTTTCCCAATAGCAAATTAGATTTATCTAGTTTTAACCAGATAAACCAGAAATATATTATATTTCATTGAAAGACAAATATAATAATAATTTGCCAGTTTAACTGGAAATCCTAAATATTAAACCAAGGTCAATCCTCTTTATACTACGAATTATTTTACAAAGCAAACAAATCTCACAAATTATAACTGTACACTGCATTGTCTGCACTCTGGCTCCATATATAGAACCTATTGTTTTGGTGGTAGCTTGGAGCAGGATTATGTGATTGTCTGCAGAATGGTGTGAATAGGAGGGCTGAGTATACTAATTGAAAAAAGGTACATAACATGTTTATTATGCTCACTCATGTAAGAAGTACAAGGCTGAAGTGTGGATCAGAATTGAAGCAGTAGATATGTTGGAAAACATTTTTAGAAGATAGACATTTTCCATTTATCTAAACTCTACTGATGTTTTAATATATCTGCTCAAAAGAGAATCAAAGGTAAGTAACAGACATTGCTGCAAAGGGACAAGTTGTACTTCTATTGCTGAAGCTAAATGTGTTTGGCCTGAAAAACAGGCCAGATAAAAAGTTATTGAGAAGTTATTTGTAAGCCACACTTCTTTTAAATGAAATAATCAGCATAAATATAATAAACAATAAATAACTGGCTGGAAAAAAAGAGAACTATTTTCTAAACTTTTTTTAAAAAAAAGACTCAGTACATACATATTTTAATGTATGACATTAGAAAGCACAAAATGTGGGGCTTGGGAGATTCTTCAGATACAGGAATACAGTACTAGCACAGGGAACTTGAAATATTTACACAGTGCTATGCTATATATCTGTAGATAAAAAAGCAGAATATTTTAAAAAAGCAGAGTATTGCTAGTAGAAGGAAAAAAAACTGCAATGGCAAAAGATGCAGTTTTTTTCTTTAATTTCAGGGTGTTGATTCAGAATAGAACAATGGTGTAAATTATATTTAATCCCTGTTAAGCATGGACCGGAATTATTCCAACCTAGTAATTTGGGAATACTAGGCCGTGTAAAATAGTTATTAAAACAGATTTTGCAATTAGATATCATGGGGGTTCAAACATTTTAAATTTTTTTGTCAAAATTTGCAGAATTGCAAAAAACTATAATCAAACTTTTAACATTAATTTTGTGATAAACCGTTTCTGTTAGCTATCTAAAGCAGCTGACATTTTGAGTTCCTGCATAGGATCACCAATTACAATGTTATGCAAAGTTGAAAATAATTATAATTTGATATAAACTTTATTGTAAGGATACAGATAGTCTGAAGTGCAATCTTTTTTATATATAATGAAAAGATACTATTTTCAATGGATTTAGTCATTTCATGAATGATAGATTGCAGCCTTGTTCTACAGCCAGAGCTCATAATAACTAATGATCTTATACTTTGCTTTATATATATTGTATTTGCTAATATGACTAACTAGACAAAGTGTCTGTGAGTTTACTAAATATTAGCTAATGCAAGACAGGCAATGACTGCAAAATTCTGGAAGAAAGTAATGGTTGTGGCTTATAAAAAAATAGGCATCTCATTTCCTAAAAGAAATCACTATATTCTGTTTACAAAAAGCTTAAATTTATAATTTATTTTTCCTAATATTATTATTTTCTATATTAAGCACTAACAATGATGGAATAAATTAAAGATGAAAAAGGGCTAGTTATGAGACAAAAATTAATGTGAAAAAAATGGGAATTAGCATTCTCCAATCCAAGAGGGTACAAAGTCAGCTTTCTAATAGTATCTCAGGTTTTTCCCCCCACATGATTTGAGAAATTCAGAAACACGGTTTATCTTCTCTATTAAATGTAAACTAGATCACGATTTTGGACCTCTCTATTGGTCCTCTCATCATCTTCATCAGACTGAGATTCTAATCTACAAGAATTAGTGTATTCATATTCAATAGGCTTTGGATAGCTATATGGATACCCATTGTCATCAAAAAACCTTCGAAACGTGAATTCATAAAAAGCATGCTCAGGATGTTTACCGTTTTTATACCACCCATTAAGTGTGTCATTCACATTCCCTTCTTTATCTTCACTCCATAATTTATCTGGATCAATTGGATCAAAATTTGATGTATCAGTGGGATGTGTAATTTTAGGAATATAAAAAGCAGGTTGCTGCCGTAGATCACTTGAAAAATCAATAGATTTAAAAAATGGGTGTGCTTTTATTTCATCTGCACCATTCTTGCCTAAGCGATCATCTGGTCCTCGGCAGAGCTTAATAATAAGATCTGATGCCTCTGGAGTTAGTTTTGCTTGCAGTGGGATGTGCAGTGATGTTTTCCAATTGATAACCTTTATTTAAACACAAAGTTTCAAATTAAACACGTACTCGTACACACTTTTCTTCAGGAACTAACACATTCAAAAAACTAAAAGCAAATATTTCTGAACCACTACTGCCCTGTTCAGGGAAAGAGCCTAAAAACTTGCATCACAGCAAAGATTTATGCTGGGGCAGTTTGCACGGGGAGTCAAAAAGTCAAGATGGTGGCCCTGGCCCTTTTTTGTGTTGTATTTGTGATGTATGTAAAAAAGGGGTGGGCCATTGACTGCATAATTGCCATCTTGGCTTTTTTGACTCCTCCTACAGATGACCCTGGATTAATACCTAGTGGAAGGCAAAATCTAAATATGTGTAAATATTTTCATAGAAGAACAGGATTATTTTGTCACCTTTGAGGATCTGCTTTGCTTCATAATCAAATGTAAAATAAAAATATTTCAATTTTAGTGAACTCTGTATAATAGAAATCCATTATTATTAACTGTACAATCAAATATCTTCACTGTGTTTTAAAATTCTAATTCAGGCTTTCACTGAAAGACTGGAGCAAAATGATTTCTGGGGAAGAAATTGCAAACTGCAGAATGGAGCCAACATCTGTGATAGAATGAAAAGTAACCAAGTAAACCAGCTCCAATTCCTCTCCAGACAAGGAGTGGATTTAAAATCGCCGAAAAGTATTCCAGACAGTTGTTCCTCATGAGGAGTCCACAAGACAGCAGTCTATGTGAGACAAAGGAATAGCCATCTTACTCAAACCACGATTGGTGCTCAGGGACACTAGATTTACATTTCTTATCAGTATCAGAAATTGCTTCTTAACTGCCATACTACTTGTAAACTATGATTTTTATCTATTAGGAAACTTTGGACCCACAAATCTGAAAACACCAGGTGACTTTAATCCAATTCCCACAGAAAGACATAAACAGTAAAAATTAGAACTTTTGATTTTGAAAATTACAAATTGACTAAGAATCCAAATGAATTTGAAATAAGATTTTTCAATAAATTGTAGGAGTTTTTCCTGTAGAAAATGCTTTGTTTAAAAAAAACATGGTAGGGTGGGACTTGTCTGAAATGACAAGACTTTAAGGATTTGTTTATAGGGAAGAGATGGAACATCAGAAGAGATTATTTCTTATATTTTAGGAGAAGTGAAAATAAGTTACTAAAATTGTAATGAATTGGGAAATCATTTCTTAATATATTTCTTTTCTTTTTCTTTACTATATTATTTTTATTTCTGTTCTATTTTTTCCTACTTTTTCCTGCATTTTCTGTTGCTCTTTTTCTTTTCTTTTTTTAGTTTGTATTAGTTTTAATTTTTCCAATAGTAATTTTTAATAAAATTACAATTAAAAAAGACTGGAGCAAACCATCACTACACTATTCTTCATTTACTATGACTTTTATTTCAAAAGAGCGACAAAATACATAAAGAAATCAATAAAAACATGACCTGCAGATGAAACAAGACAACGATACTAGTCTACTAGGAGGCCTTATAGTGAAAACATATTACCTCCTCTCTTTGATTAGGATAATTTCACATTTTTATATTAGAATAATTTCACATTTCTATAAAAAAAAAAACAAAGGAGGTTGGTAGTTCACTCTATTAAAATTTTGGGAAGAAATAGTATCAAACTACAATTTCTAGTTACAACTAAAATTGTGTATAAGCATTTTGAAATATAGTGAAAACATATTACATATGCATTGTTCTAAGTTAAATGCAGACCAAAGCTTATCTGGCTTCTACACATTACTTATACACAGAGGCAACTGGTATTTTTTTCTCCAAATACCTTCATTTGCGTTTCCAATGGTGTTTGTGCTAAGAAGGGAGGTTGACCTACTAGCATTTCAAAAAGAATCACTCCAACACTCCACCAGTCACATAGCTGTGTATATCCTGAAGGAAAAGAAAACCCAGTAATTACACAGATCAACAGTAATTCTAAATTTCTTTCTCATAATGTACTAGCTATTATGCCAGTAGAGTATTTCCCAAACATCTAGCACGAGGGTGTCAAACTGACGGCCTGTGAGCCGGATGTGATGCGGTGAGTTTGACACCCCTGATCTAGTACTTCTGACTTTTAGGCCTTACAATTGCACTTGTTACATATTAATATATTATGTTTTGTTGCTTACAAATGAATTTAATTTATAATTTTTGTGCTCTCAGAGTTATTGGCAACAGACCTGCAGCATAGTGGAACTTCCTTGTAGTTAGATTGTTTTCAGGAGCAATTTTCAAAAACTACCCATCAATTTAGCAACCCTAGCTATAGGAAAAAAGGAAAGGTTTACCTGTCCGTAATAATACCTCTGGTGCAATGTAATTTGGTGTCCCAACAAGTGAATGTGCTAGACAGCGCTGATGTTGACGTGCTGCT
This sequence comes from Ptyas mucosa, assembly GCA_012654045.1. Classification (NCBI taxonomy): domain Eukaryota; kingdom Metazoa; phylum Chordata; class Lepidosauria; order Squamata; family Colubridae; genus Ptyas; species Ptyas mucosa. The sequence continues at coordinate 10,571,667 of WNWU01000005.1, forward strand.
CTACGTTCAAGAGGCTTTAGTCTATCTCCACATCTACAGCTTGCTGGATCTCCCCATTCATTACTGAAATCCATGCTGTCCTGACGGGGATGGTCACCTAACATGCAAAAGCCCAAAAATTACTATTATGTTTAACCTTCAGTTATCAATCAAGTTTCATAGAATCTATTTTAAAAAGAATGAGATTCTTTTTTTTAAAAGTATCTAATTACAGTATAGCATTTCAATATATTGAATTACAGCACTTTGATTAAAAGCAAGTGGGGATTTATAAGGATTTTTACTATAATAAACGATTATTGGGAGCTACCCAAGAAGAATATAATGAATTGGAAGATCTCTTGAATAAAATGTCATGTTGTGAGCATGCAGCCTCAATAATTAAAAATATTACAATTTATTATTTATCTGTACAAACATGCATAACTGACAACTGGATTTTGGCAGGGAGGATTTTCAGGCCCTGAATGGAACCTCCCAGAGTCTCTCCCAACCCATACAATCACTTAACAACCACAACTAGGAGTTCCAGAATTGCAGTCAAATGAAGCAGTCATGTGATGTCTCACTTAACACCTGCTTTGCTAAATGAATGAGATTCTGGGCTCAACTGTGGACATAAATTGAGAACTAGCTGTATACATTGTGACCAGAACTACTAAATTTATAGTTAAGGCAGCACAGCTAACAATCCATTATAATGAACAGACTGGATTATCACATAAAGGTGATGTATTTATCTGAATGCTGATTCCCTGTATTTACCACATATATATTTTATTATTTTATTACTGTATTTTCTTTTATTTATTTTATCCTGGAATTATATCCTGTGTTTTACTTTTATTTTCTCTGATATGGTCATAAGTCTAATCAATTAATTAATTATTACTAATTACTAATCAATCAATTAATTAATTATTTAAAAAGTTTTATCATTTAGCATATATTCTGACCTTAGTTCCTTTATGAAATGTTAACGATCAAGCAAAAAAAAATATTATGGGCACAATTAGAAAATCATTATGAGACTCTTCTGATACTAGGAGATTGGATTTTTTTTAAAAGCAAAGTCTATTATATTTTAGGCATTAAAGACTGCAAGGCATATATAGAAGATGTTGGGATGGAAGTATGATGATCTGTATTTACATGATATACTTTGGGACAAGTCTGAAAATAGCTGATAATGGAGACCAGATATTTACCAATTATTGCCAATCAAATTTTTAAATCGCCTGAATTATTTTAGTGGCATTTCAATTGCCTAACATTTCAAAATGGCAATATATTTAATTAAAGCTTCAATTGAGTTTATCTATATTAATAGTATCTAAACTTTCCTAATTACTATCAGCACTAGAACATGCTTTGGATTATTCTAGCTGTCTTTTAATCAATGGAAAAATATTGTTGGTGGATAGTTGTTCTTTACAAGAACTCTGGAATAAAAAAATTAAATATTAGCAAATCAATAGCTAATTTAAGATGATAGATATAGAAAACTTTAAAGAACATTTTCTATCATTTTAAAGTGGTACAATTTTCTATTTATCAGTGAATGTTTAAAAAAGTGGTGACTATTAGTTTCATTAGGTTGTAAGAATAAAACGGGTAAAGGAACATTACTAATGTGATACTGTAGATTTTTGTTTTTTTTTCTTTACATTAAAGCAATGTTTAAAAAAAAGGAGCAAAATGAGAAGAGAAATTGCCTCTTAGCAGAAACTTCCCATAAGTAGAAAGCCTCCTCCAATTCCCAGGCAATACTAGATTTTTTAAATTTATTAAATATCATCTGGATTCTTTTTCTCTCACCTTAAGGTCAAAGAAAGAACCACCTAACCAGGAAAAGGCAAGGATAATAATAAACAACAACAACAACAACACAAGAGTATTTGTAACTGACTAAATAAAAGACAGTCAGCAATCCTTAAATTTCTGTTCATGGTCTCCAACATAAACCTGGAGGTTTTCTCTTAATATACTTTAAAAATCCTTGTAATTTTCTTAATTCTAATTTTGACTTTTTGGAAGTTGAAGGCTCACAGGTTGTCAATGCCTGATTTAGTTAGCCTTTTCAAATTATTTTAATTCTATGATCTAGACACCAATCAGGTCAAGGGCTACCAGTTGTAAAATGGTAAGTAGATGGAAGCAAAAATTAAGAGAGTGTTTTCAGTTTCTTTTTCCTGATCTCTAGGGGTTGTCTGAATCTTTTTGCAATCCAAATCTGGTAGCCATGAGTGAGTGCCCAGTAGATGTAGAAATCACATCCTTATTTTTGAATAATCCTGGTTTTCTTCTGGACTTTTTTAATGTTCTGTATAACATAAGGAGACACTGAAAGACAAAATATGAGACTATATATCCTTTTCCACCTTTCTATTCCTTACTTTCAACAAAATAATTTCTCCATTAGATTTTGCAACTTTTAAAAACAGGAAAAGAAGTTCTCTATGTTTTCTTATGCAAACTTTCAGTATTGCACACCAAATTAAGAATTAAGTAGACAAAGTTATATAATTTATAATAGGAGAATAATTTTTAAGTTTCAAAAGATAGTTACTAATGCTTTAATTTTGATGGGAAAGAAAGAAACCCCACCCCTGTACTATTATAATTCTAGTTATTGGCAAAAATCCTGAAATTAAATATATTCAAACATGTGCTAAACTAGCTGATTTTCGGAAATTATAACATTTTAAAATATGATACATACAAATACACACTATCTTTCTATTCTCAGTGTAATATTCTTTTGACTATTTTTGTATGAAGTTCGCAATGGTATAGTGGAAGTTAAGATGTATTACTTACTATTTTGTACTAAAGATATCTCATGGGATTTTTTAAAAAAGCAATATTCAATGTTTTGAAAAAGGATTTTATCATGCTGCTGCTGCTCTGGAAGATTCTAATTCCAAATTCACTTACAAAGAATTTCCTATGTTCTGGGATGAATAACTACATTTATAATTACTTAATAGCATGTTATGATATCCAGCCAAATCATCTGGTAGAAAATATAATACAAACCAACATCTTGTTGTTCTGTGTGATAATAATCTAACACATAAAGACAATTTTGGGACAAACTGCTTGCCTTACCACTCTGATAGTATTTGGAATCGTGTGTCCACCGAAAGCCAGTACAAAGTCCAAAGTCTGTCAATTTGATATGGCCGTCACGATCAATCAAAATGTTATCAGGTTTTATGTCTCTATGAATGAAGCCCATCTTGTGAACACTTTCAACAGCACAGGTCAGTTCTGCTATGTAGAATCGAGCCATATTTTCAGGAAAGACTCCCATTCGAATTAATAAGCTCATCATGTCTCCTCCTGGAATATAGTCCATTATAAAGTACAAATTGTCCTTATCCTGGAACGAATAGTACAGACGAACTACCCATTCATTATCAGCCTCTGCAAGAATATCCCGTTCAGCTTTAACATGAGCAACCTGGTTTCGAAGTAGTACATCCTTTTTTCGAAGAGTTTTTTTTGCATATAAGGCATTTGTATCTACTTTTCTTGCCAAACAGACTTCTCCAAATGCCCCAATTCCAAGAGTCTTAATTTTAACAAACATTGATTTATCCATTTTAGCTCTTTTGAGACGGATGTAGTTGGACTCCTTTTGGCAAAGCATTTTCCTCATTTGATCTTGGGCCTCTTGGGATAACCCAACCTATGCAACAAATGTAAAAAAAAATGATAGTGAAAAAAAAAACAATTTAAGAAAAGTAAACCATATTGGTTACTCCCATTTTATTATTTCAGTTTATTTTATTGCAACATATTAGGAAACAAAACACTTCAGAACAATATACAACAAAATGTTAAAATGAGATATTATAAACAATCACAAGAGCAAGCACAATAAGGCTCAAGATTCAAGGACAACTTTTTAGCAAGAAATTCCATCAATGAAACTAGATAAACTAATTAGAAGATTCTATTATTCTTAAAAGTCACAAAGTGATGCTTTGACTGACATTCCAACAAATACTTTTACACTGTCAGTTAGGCCAGACATATACTATCTATTTACTAGAAAAATGCACTTAATTTTTTCCCATATGATTTTCCAGCTTCTAGCTTTTATTCAAAAATCTTATTTTTAATTACATTTAACACAATCTTAAAATAAACATCTACATAAACAAATATCTGGCAGAATGAGTACAGTACTAAACAATTCAGCCACTTCGAACAATGTAAACGAAATAAAAAAGTGTATATGTATCGTCCTTGTGCGACTGTAGAACATAAAAATAAGTATGGTATACAATATTAGTGATCTAATATAAATACATTCAAGTACAGTGAAACAAAGCATGCTTAATTTAAATGCATGTAAGCATGCAGAGTCCCATAATAAAGGATCCATGCTATTCTTTAAATAGAATACTTGTCTCCAAAATATTACTTGCCTACCCAGTAACGAAGGCTACAGATGTCAGGAAAGCTTCCAACACCTTAATAGTTTAAACCAGCTGTTAGTGAAAGTGAAAAGGAAAGAGACTAAGAATGAACATGTAGAAAGAACAAGAAATTTAACTAACTCAGACATCAGCTAGCTTCCTATTCATAAGGATGAAATTTACCAAAGAATTTTTGAAAATACTGTAATTAAAATGGCACTTCTACAGATGACATGAGAACTTCAAACCCAGCAGATATATAATATAAATAAAAAATAATTGAGGTTGAAATGAAATTCTAGTGCACTCAAAAAATAGAAGCAATTTCACTACATTTGAAACATGTAAAAGGTAAGAACTTTGAAGCAGCTTATTTTTATTGGAAAATCAATTGTTAAATATTTTTAAAAATATCCAACAAGAGTCATTCTATATTATAACAAACAACACTAAACATATCCCTATTTATAGTGAAATCAAACAAAATACTTTTTCTATTTAACTACCCAATATGTACAAGGTCCCACAAACTCCCAGTTTTATTAAGCTTTATCTATATTATAGACTGTGCTGGTTCATAGCAGTTTTTATTTGAATCAGGACAACTTATGTGCACAGACAATTAGTTGCAAGTATCAGATTTGGTTAGCACTTTGTGGTGTTGCCAAGCCCATGGCAGTGCTTGGGTATTAAATCCTTAATCTTCCTGGCCCAGTTTTATCGAAGCAGCCAGTTTCTGATGCACTTCTGTTCTATGTTCTTGGTGATATCTAAATATTGTTATCTATCTCCCCATCCACACTCCCATAAGCACTTTCTATTATGAGCAATAAAATAAAAATGAAATGCATTTAGTGATTTGGGTTTTTTTTTTATGGCTGATTTGTTTCTGCTTCCTGTTAGGCTGTTTTATGTTTACAATTTCTTGGACTATAATGCAATCAATCACACAGTCATAAAGATATTTAAGAACTTAATCTGACTGATCTGAATAGGATTGCACTATAAAAATTGGTAAACCATTACCATTTTAGTAAAGGTAAAGGTTTCCCCTATCCAGTCATGTCCGACTCTAGGATGCTCATCTTCATTTCTTAGCTGAGGGAGCCAGCATTGTCCAAAGACATTTCCATGGTCATGTGGCCAGCATGATTATATGCCAAGGTTCATGGAATGCTTTTACCTTCCCACCAAAGTAGTACCTATTTATCTACTCGCATCTGCATCCTTTTGGACTGCTAGGTTGGCAGGAGCCAAGGCAATTAATGAGAGTTCACTCCATCACACAGGTCTTGAACCTGAGCTGTCAGCTTTCCAGTCTTTAACCTGATATCACATCCTATCAATTACTAATTAAGTCTAAGGCAATGGTAATATTACAATTTCAAAGTTTATTCCATGCAAATCAAAACTTAAATAGAAATAATTTTAAAAATTACCCTCATCATTTCATTTTCAAGCTGTTTTTTACGATGCAGTCGCTGTTGATGAGATTTGAGTATGTTTTCAACATGCTGCTCCATAAAGAATTTAAAGGCTTGAGGAGAATAGCTTTGAATGCGGGATTCCCTCCGTTCTTCATCTCTTTTATTCTTCCTAACAGGAACAGGGGAAGTTGTTATTTGCTTCTTCTCTCTATCGATTGTCTCACTGTTCTCATTCTTTTCAGCATCCTCTTCTTTAGGAAACCCAGGCTGATCTTCTTTGCCAGGCTTTGTTATAGCTTCATATGGGGTTGCAGATAGATTTGGATGTAATAAATGCTTTGGATAAGGAGGGGGTGGCCCTTGATAATTTCCACCTTCTGCTGCAGGTGAAATGACTGGGACAATTGTACATGGTCCCTCAGAAAAGGAGGTGGGCTGGACCGTTTGCATTGGTTGAGAAATCCAAGAAGGGTGAGTAGGAGCTAAGGCAGTTTGCAGTTCTGGTTTCAAAACACGCATACTTTTTACTGGCTGCTGTATAGGAGCTGGAGTAACGGCTGTAACTGTTGTAGCAGAAGATTGTGAATTTGCAGCATGGTTTTGTCTGTTTCCAACATGATTATTGAAAGAATTTGACCTTACTGGAATATTGGATTGCCATACTGGGATGTCATGACCATTTCCAGAGGATGATTGTGACCAGGTTGTTGGAATTCCTGGAACATTTATGTTATATAATTCCATATTATGGCTGTTTCTATTTGGCACCATCATAGATTGAGAAATGTTCCCATTAGGATATGCTGAAAGGGGAGCAGGACCTCCTGTTTGCATCTGCAAAGGTGTAGGACTTTGTCGGCTTGTTGGAGATATTGGATAAGGAGGAGGTGGTTGGCGACTTGCTGAGTTACCAGGCACAATATTTTGATGAACAATATATTCAGCCTGACAATTGCCGTTTTGTATTCCACTCCTTCCCGATGAAAAGCTAAATTTGCTATTAACTGAACTTTGCATGATTATTGGTTGTCTACCAACAGGAACTGAATTAATACCTCTTTGTCCCTGCACAGAAGGATTCATAGATGACGAATTCATAGTTTGGGGAGGATAACCATCCTGCCATGATCCTGGAGGCACTGGAGAAATGCGAGATATCATATATTCCATGTTCCCCGAATACCGTTTTGTTTGAGAATTTGCTTCCCAGGAAGGAGGTGGTGTTCCTCTGGGAGGGGGTGGTGGTGGAGTAACACTTCTGACTTGAGGTGGAGGTGGTGGGTTCACTCTTTGTCCATTACCAGGGTGAGCCTGAGCAAATGCAGCTATTCCAGACCCAGATAATGGTCTTCCTACTTCACCCTGAGAAATAGGGCTTTCTGAATGAAAAGTAAGGCCATCTCCCAGTGCAGAAGCATGTCTCTGCGGTACCAAAGATTCTTTAGAACCTTTCCAGCTTTGTCTACGGATAACTGATTGCTGTACTGCTCCTCCTGCTTTTTTAAAAAAGTAAAAAGACAATTTTTTTACTACTCATTTTAAAATTCTGGAATAGTCATTATATAAAAGATTGGAAGCAAGCATTTCTGACATAAAAACACACCAGAATGAACTGATATAAAAATGAGATGAGAAACAATTTAAATCAAATTTCATATGAATTTATTACAAAGAAGGATACAGACTAATTAATTTTTGAAACAATTAATCTAAGCGCATATAGGTAGTCCTTGACTGATAACCATTTGTTTAGTGTTGGTTTGAAATTACAACAGCACTAAAAAAAGTGACTTATGACCATTTTTACATTTACGATCGTTGCAGCATTCTCATCATGTGGTCAAAATTTGGACACTTGGCAACTGGCTTGTGTTTATGATGGTTGCAGTGTCCTGAGGTCATGTGACCACCTTTTGTGGCCTTTTGACAAGTAATATCAATGCTTGTCAGCATTGATTAAGCAAAATTAAGTTTCACTTAACTACCATGTTACTAATTTAGTAACTACAGTGATTCACATAACAGATGTAGCAAGAAAGATTGTAAAATGGGGCAAAACTCACTTAACAAGTGTCTTGGTTAACAAGAGAAATTTTGAGTTCAATTGTGGTCATAAGTCAAAGACTACCTGTACTCATATGACAATGTAAAGTCCCTGGACCCAGACATTCTGTGGCACTCCTAAATGATCTGGACAGAGGACTGTAATATTGACCCTAAATAGTTTTTGCAGTAAAAAAGCTCCAAAAGGATTCTGTTAATTGTCTTCTTCCTATTAATTCTTTGTGGCAAATTGGCCCTTTTCAAATTACTTTTTTAAAAAATTCATTAGTACATTCAGTAAGATAAGCATGTTTTTGATACAGCTTGAATAAATAAGTGCCTCTTTTCCTTTCTATTCTAGGTTCTTTTCCATAAGTATTTTTTTAATTAGGAAAGGAAAACAACAGGCCTTACTTTTATGGTAATATATATGTGCCACTGGCCTTTAATTGTGGAGCTTGCCCACACAATATCTTCTCACCTTTCTGCCTTCTTTCTACCTCTTTTACATAAATAATGAGAAACAGAGGTTAAATGAAGAGTAAAGAACAAGGCAGAGGCATGCCTTTGTATCTTTATGCTACTGTATCCTGCTGGTGTTCACCCTTCAATATACTATATTTGCCAATGACGCTGCAACTAAAAACTTCATTTTAACTAAAAATGTTAAAAACACTGTTTATATTTCAGTCAGTATCTCTTATTTAAAATTATTTCTCATCAGTTTTGAAAACATACAAATTCCATTTCTCCTTCCCAAGGGTATATATGGATGTGCATACCTGGGGGCTTGGGGCCAGCAGTAAGGGGTCTAGATGCAGCTGCTGCCATTTGTTCTCGACGAGAATCTTGATAACTCATTTTACTTATAAATTCAATGGCTGCTTCTATGCTGCGGCTATTGGTTTGTCTTAGAGCTTGCACAACCATATCCTATTGATGGGAAGAGTATACAAAAAAACAATTTCCCAATAAGATACTTAATCATTTGTAACAAAAAAGGTCAGAAACACTGTATTTAATATTAGATTGAAAATGTAAAGATTTAGTGCTATTATTCCTAACAATGCAATATTGATATAATCTGAGCATCAATGGCATTGCAAATGTGGTCATTACAAAACAAGATGACATTAGCATGCTGGGATGAATCTCAAATTATATAGAAAAACATTTTTTCTAAACTCCAAGATCAGGTGCTTTACCTCCATCTTGCACCCCCAAAAGCAAATCCCATTAACATATTTGAGAGTTTTTCTCCACAATTTTTATTAAATGCCGATTAACAAACAATACCAGGTAACTACATTAACATAAATCCAAGCAGCAAATAAAAAGATATAGAAAATACAAGAAAAAACTACTACAATATGAATTCTACTACATGTATTCTATTTCTATATCTATTTACAATGTAAATAGATACTCCATGTGTAAAAATTTACTGTAGATCTAAAATATACCATATTGTAATCTACTGTTATGGTATTTGCATAAAATCCATTCAAATTTGCTAAAACTGATTCCTACTTCTGATGTTTCATTATTTTAATTTTATGTGACAGGTTTTCTTCCATAATGTGGCAGTTGAATAATCCTTGTTAAGCCACATAAGTGACTTTAAAATAAGGACAGAATACAAATCTGTTCAGCTAATTGATCTCTGGGTGGTTTTCAATACTTTTTACCATGGTATCTTTCTGGATCAACAGAGAGGATTGGAGGTGTTTGGCTTTCTTTGTGGTCAATTCCAGCTGGTTATGATTTGGGTGGGGGGAGATCCTGCCTTTGATCCTACTATATTGAGGAGTTGGAACTTGCTCCCCCTCTATTCAACATCTATCCAAGACTGCTAGATGAACTCATCCATTACCATGGGGTGAGATATCATCACTAATTGGGTACCATTGGTACACTAAAGGTACCCAATAATACATCTCCATTGCTGTTGAATTAAGCAATGCTATGGACATCTTATTCTAGTGCATAGAAGATGTAAGGGTCTTAATGGGAAACAGTTGGCTTTACAGTAATTGAACTCCGGCAAGACTAAGTGACTTGGGGTTTTGGGCCCATAGGTTCTAAGACTCTATCTTCTTTGCTACTGGATGGAGGTCACACTACTCCAATCAGGTCCTGTGTGCAATCTGGGGAGTTTTCTAAACTCACGACTCCTGTCCAAAGAGCAGGTAGCAGTAGTGGCTAGGAGGACTTTTGCTCAACTTTGTATTATGCATCAGTTGCATTTATTCTTCAAGAAGGGTCTACTCAGAGTTTGTTGTATGCCGCCCAGTTACTTGCCTGTGAGATAGGCGTCTATATGAATATGACAAACAAGAAATGTAACTTGGGAGTAATAAGCAAATTCAAATAATGTGCACAAGAAACAGAATCCTAATCAAAACACATTTTTTGAATGTATTTCCCCAATAAATCACAATATTTCTGCTATTACCAATTTAATATCCCACTACGAATTATATTTTACCTCATCAAATCCAGCAGCTTGCAGATCTTGAAACATCTGACGATTAACTTCTGATGTTCCTCTGGTTGAAGAACTTGTTTCATTTGCAAAAGGAAGTAGAGAATTTCTAATTTCTTGCAAAGCTTTATGGTAGGTAACAAACTTAGGGGGATTTCGACCTTGTCTGGGATCTTCAGTTGGTATTTTACCCATATTTTGTTCAACTTTTGCAGCATCTGAAGGCTTTGGTAAATTTCTAAGGCTCTCTCGTATTTCTTGTAACATCTGCCGGCTGCTGCTAGTGTAATTACTGGCAGGAAATGTTTTAGGCCTCATTTGTCTATATCCCTCTGGTTTCTCGCTTCTCTTCATGAACTCGTATAACTTCTAACCAAGATTTTCAATATGCTTAATACTGTAATCAGTTGGATGGCAACCTCAAAACACAGTTGGTCTTGAGTCCAGTAGTACATACATCCATTCAAGTCTAAGAGAATAGAATAATAATCATTCTAAATAGAATAATAAAACACTGTTACATTATTGGAAAATGTTTTATTCAATTCTTATTTTTATCACATTCTTATGAATATTTGGTATGAAAACAAATTTCCTTCTATTTAATATTTGGTGTTTACAATCTGAAGAAAATAACCCACTTTTACAATCCAAATCTAGAATAATAAAAGAATTGGGTATTAAGACTGTCTCTGAACTTATTATGACACCTTTCAGATACCCATCCAAATTCATTAGACACTTGCCACCTTCTGTTGAAGTATCATTTTAACTTTTCCATGCCTGGTTAAAGATTCCCAAAAGAAGTCAATCCATTTATGCATAGCTATTGATTGCTTTTAGCAAGCCAGGTCTCTTGCAAGAAATTGGTTAAGTTTAGTTCTTGACTTCTCTGTTTTACACACTATTATTCAAACAAGAAAGTATTTATTTAATCCTTAAAAGTAATATAAATGTTCAAATTAGAGAGATTCTCAGATTCAATATAAGTTTGCTTTTGTTTGCTTATTTCTTAAAATAGATAACATAAAAATTAAACTTAAATAACAAAGCATTAGTAACTGCAACTTATTTTATTACTGCGAGCATAGTAATTATATTGCATAAATTTTACTGCTACTTTGATTAATCACTTTAGAAAGCCAACAATCAGTTTCTCTGTTTCCATCAATCTCCATCCCTAACTACTAGCCAGCTACAACAATTATATTAGAAAGCATTCTCCTTCTGATATAACTCTTTCATTTTAGTTCTGGGAGATAGTGCCAACAGCTAAAATGTTCCTTTCTAACCATCAGAGTCTTGTAACAGTAAATACAATTCAGTGCATTGTAATTTATTATTATTAAAGGTAAAGGTAAAGAGAGAAAAGAAAAAAGTTTTCATTCGTTTTCCAAAAGAGATGGGAAAAATATAATTCCTAAAAGAGTCATTCCATCACTTGAAAGAAATATAAGAGGCCTTCACCATTATGCTTAGAGAGTAAGGGCACTTTAATGATATATAGTCTGTATGTATCTATCTACCTCTTATTCTCTTAAGAGAAAACGTTTTCAGTTTGTATTTTTAATAGTTTAAACAAATTTTATGATATTTTAACTGTTTGTTTTATTTATATTTTTAGTTTTCCTGCATGCTCTATGGACAGAAAGGGGAGATTTAGATTTAGATCATAAAAATAAATAAGTACCGGTAAACCCCAATGTATCAAATCTACATTGCAGAGTTTCCCATGAACTAATAGTTTAATTAAAAAACCCAGTGGAAGTTCTTAAAAGAGATAAGTTATGATTCAATATAATGCTCATGTTTCTGCCCATCCTCCATCAAAAATTGTAACAAAACTCTGGGGTGATTCAGAGGTCAATTCAGGTTTAATTATAAGAGTATTTTTACCTTATCCAGGGGTGTCAAACTTGTGACGACATGTCATCACATGATGTATCGCAACTTTCCCCCCCTTCGCTAAAATGGGGGTGGCCACGGCCAGCCCATGACGCATCCAACCTATGGGCTATAAGTTTGACACCCCTGCCTTATACTGTACTGAAAATCAGGGTATAAAAAAACTGCTTTCTCAAAATGCAATCCTTAATATATCAAAAACATTCTTGAATGCACCTTATCTTATTATAATGCAAAAACTTTAAGACACATGGTTTTATCTTAAATGGTTACATAAATAAATCAGATAAATTTCTAATGAAGATTATTTTGACCTCTTTTTTTCCCCCACAAAAACATAGGTACCCTGTTTTCCCCAAAATAAGACATCCCCTGATAATAAGCCCAATCGGGCTTTTTGATGCATGGCAATAAGGTTAAGCGCTTATTTTGGGGTTCAAAAAAATATAAGACAGGGTCTTATTTTTGGGGAAACACGGATAGTATTTTAAAGTTCTTTTATTTTTAGGTAAAACTGGCTAAACTCTTATAGGTTACTAATTAAAAACATGAATAAAATGATAGAATGAAACAGGCAGAATATCAAATACCATCTAGTTCACATCTCAGATATCTGAGTACTGAGGCCTTATTCTCCATTGCATCACACCTCTATAATTAAATTACTGTATTTTTAAGCTAAACCTCTGTACCATACATTGTAAATCTAAAAGCTGCTTAGTAAAACATGTTTTTCTCTATTTTACAAAAATAGGATGCTCAGATGTTTCTTTTCCTTTGTCAATATATATTAATTTGTCTTCAGAGTGAACAATAGTGGGTGGAATGAGTAGTAGTGGCAAGAAGAAGGAAGACAGAATTTCTCCCCGGTTTCACCATGCAAACTTGCCACATATAAAGAGAGCAAATAGATAGGAAACAAGGAAGAAAGTCACATCTGTCCCCCAATTGGTAAGCAATATTGAATACAACTTAGTGCTTCCTACTCTGAATCTTGCTGGAATTAAATAAACGATTCACACTGTGCCTATCCAGAGTTATTTGTGTATTATTTACCTGCACTAAAAATCACCCAGTCAGTTGGACTTTGGCAGCATTAAAATCAAAATGGTAATAATGCATCATCTACAGAATAGTTCAATCAACAATCCTATAAACATAATTTGGTAGAAAATCTCACATAATTTTATTATTTATTCAAATGACATATATGGCTGCCTAACTCATAATGATCATTTAATCTTCTGCAACCATATAGCTGATGAAGTGAACCATAAATATATTATTATGCATTAATCTGTTAGTTTTTTAAAACTATTTGTGCTCCCAGTCTATTTGTAGTTAATACAATGAGGCATTTATGAATAAATAAGCTGAAGATTGCATTGTTAAAAAGAAAATATGAATCAATGACAAAAGTTGAAAAATTTATGTCAATGGAATATTATGAATCTGGAGAACAAAACTAATACTGTTAGTTTGCTTTTGCAAGAGTTGTTAAAACCTGTTCTAAAACAATCATTATGTCCTTTAAAGCTAGTATTATCTCGACATATTTAAGTAGCCAGAAATAACATGAACTAAAACAACTGAGGACCATCTTTTGTAAATGTTACTTTTATTCTCTTTTTAATAGGGCTGATATACCGGAATTCATTTCACTTCCCCTTTTCTTTTACATCTTTTTTCTATAGGGGATACAATGGTCTATTTTATTATAAAGACAAGAATTGAACCTTTATAATATTCAAAGCACATGCTATTAATTATGGAATTTGGTAGAATTCATAACTAAACAAGCACCTTAGAAGCCTTATATAAACAATAAACAATTAACACTTTTCGTGTTATCTTTACTAGGCTAAGGACAACTAGACAAAAAAAACCCTTTAAAAACAATTCACTGTAACTGAGATCGTCAGGTGATTCCCCTCCTCCAAATTGGGATATGCCTCCCATTGTTTAAAAATCAAATAAACCGCAATAAGCAAATAAAGAAAAACGGTGCACGTTTAAAAAGAAAAAGCTCCTTTAAAACCCTACAAGAGATGCGATTTAGGCTTAAGGGGCAGTAAGGGGAAGCGTTAAGACACGCAGAGGCCAGGCGCTCGACGTTAAGTGGGGGACCTTCAAACGAAGCAATTTTAGGCGACCCGAGCGATGGGCGGGTGGGAAACACAAAGGAGTCGGGACGATTCCCGTCAAAGCGGCGGAGTGTCATAAAACCTTAGGCCAAGGCGTGCCCCGTCTCCGAGGCCTTCCTCATTAACTAGCCACCAATTTTCCTTTCCCTGAGGCGGAGCCCAAGCAAACCCATCTACCCACCTGCCTGGAGGAAAGGCGGTGGTGACAGCGCCTCAAGCCCAGCAAACCGGAGGAAGGTGACGACGACAACGACGACGACGGGATTCCCCAGCGATAGCTACGCGGTTTAGCCTAAAACGTTCCGGCTCCCCTCCCCCCTCAATTTCTATCCCCCCCTTTTTTTCTTTTTTTTTTTTTTGAGGGGGGGTTCAATTCCGGGCCGCCATTTTGTCGGTGGGTTTGTCGCCCAAGATTCCCGGATATAAAACCTTTTCCCGACTTCCTTTGCGTGTTCCGCCGGCTTGTGCTTTCTCCTCCTCCTCCTCCTCCTCCTCCTCGCCCCCCTCCCCTCTCCGCAGCCTGCAGCCCAGAATGCGAGAAGCCGGCTGCGCTTCGCGAGGGTCTCTCTCTCTCTCTCTCTCTCTCTCTCTCTCTCTCTCTCTCTCTCTCTCTCTCTCTCTCTCT
>WNWU01000005.1:10586735-10630321 GCA_012654045.1 Ptyas mucosa
TCTCTCTCTCTCTCTCTCTCTCTCTCTCTCTCTCTCTCTCTCTCTCTTTTTTTTTTCTGGAGGACGCCGGCTTTGCAGGCTTTTCTGCCCCCTTTGATGTGCTTCGTGGAAGAGTCGCGTCTGCACGGTCGGACCGAAAAGGGCTCCGGGAATAGCAATTTTAAGAAATCTTTGCCAAATGCGGAGAAAGGCTAGGATTGTACTTCGGCTCAATGCGATAAACTCGGCGTGTTACGGTCCTCCCGCATCGGTACTGCGTCCCTAATCTCCTACTCTGGCTAATGAAACCTATCACGTCTCAGGACAATTTCATTTATTATTAAACTTCTATACCGTCCTTCTCCCGAGGGACTCGGGGCGGTGTACAGCCATATTAAAACAAACAAATACTCACAAAATTTAAAAACAATTTAAAACAAAAATGCGCAGCGCCTGGTCCTAAAAAAAAGGGGGGGATTTATTTCCTTTCTTGTTGCTTTTCACCGAGTTGTGAAGTAGCTCTTTTAAAGATGGGACTGCCGGCGGTGTATCCCGTCAGGGGAATAAGCGAAGAGGACCGGAGGTTGGACGTTGCTTATGGTGATTTAAGCTTGGGAGAGGTTGGCCGATTGTTATGTTGAAATGAGACAAATTTACTGTTCGGGCCGAAGATGGCTAGCTCCAAGAACCTTCCCTTTTTAAATCCAGGGGCATATTTGTCCTTCGAATTCATCCCCAAGATTTCATCAAGGAAATTACAATTTAGATCCAGACCTTTTTTGTGTGTGTGCCTGCAGTATATTTTTAAGGAATCTTCTCCTTCCCTTCTTTAAGTGTACCTCTTTCACTCCTTAGAGGGAAACTCTCCCTTCATTACTCCCCAAAGCATACCTGTTATCTAAAAGTAATCCTTGTCCATTCCACCTTAAGGTGACCCTGAAAAAGATGCTTTTGCAACTGGATGGTCTTACAACTGGTTCTTGCAAAGTTTATTTTATTAATCAAATTTATATTAACCGTCTCACAGAAAGCAGCTTTTGATGGAGCATACAAGTTCTGACTATTGCAGCATTCCCATGATCACATGAACTCTGGTGCCTGATTTGTGAATGTTACAGTGAGCCATAGTTATGTGATTGTCGTTTATGATCTTACCTGCCAGTTTCCTACAAGCAAAGTCAATGGGGGAAGCTGGCAGGGAAGCTTTCAGGTCACCCGAGTAAGTCATTCTTGTTGCTTTTTTCTCCTAAGGAGACTGCTATGAAGAATAAGACCCAATGAGCTTGTATTCTGTAGCAAGCAATCCTCCATTGTGTGTGACTGCAGCAACCTGTGTGCAGCCACTGCCAACCCTCTCCTGGCCCACCTGTGGCATCTGCTGCAATGGTGGGTTTCAAAATTTTTTACTACGGGTTCTGTGGGTATGGCTTGGCAGGGGAAGGATACTGTAAAATCTCCATTGCCTCCCCAATCCAGGGGAAAGTTATTGCAAAATCCCCATTTCCTCCCAATCAGCTGGGACTTGGGAGGCAGAGAACAGATGGGGGTGGGGCCAGTCAGAATTTTTACTACAGGTTCTCCAAACTACTCAAAATCTCTGCTACCGGTTCTCTAGAACTGGTCAGAACCTGCTGAAACCCACCTCTGATCTGCTGGTCCACTAGGCTCCATAGCACCTACCTGCAACACCCCAAACGCACCCACCGTACTTCCCACCTGTTCCCATTTAACCCACAGTCCTGGGGTTATGACAACCAGGACTACCATCAGTAAGCAATGCTGCCACATAATGTTATACTTTACAATTACATCGCTTAGTGACAGCAATTCCAGTCTAATTGCCATTGTAAGTGGAGGGCTATTCTGTATACAGTAGAACAACAGAGAACCATGACAATTGAATAAGGGGTGAGGTTTTTTTGCTTTCTTAAATTTTTTCCAGTATCAGTGACAAATATTTCAAATAAAAATGCAGTCTTAAGCGCCACAAAAAAATCCCAAGGGAAATACTTCTACAAGCTAGTTTGGCAATACCATACTTAGTATGAGTACTAAAGAACTTGCAATTAATTCATCTGTATTGGAGAATAGTTGAAATAATATTTTTAAAATAAAGACAATGTAATAAAATAATTACAATAAACAATGCATAAATGGACATTTTTAATATAAACATAGTACTGTTGAAGAACTACAGAAATGTACTGTTAAAAAGCTTAAGCTGTAACATGAATTACGTTCAGTTGTATTCCAAATTGACCCTAGTTTAACTATAATTCTAGAGAATGTTATAGATTACAGTTTTTAGAAAAAGAATTCTAAATTTACAGAACAGCATTGTTTTGGGAAAAATAAGGCTATACAAAGAGGTCCTTCTTAACATAAATAGATTCTGTGTCAGTTCCATACACAAGAAATGATCCTAACACATCTAAACTGTTTATCGATAAAGTTGAATTTGAACTTAAATTTGTAATCTCAATGCGATCTTTAGTAGGATCATTATTCAACCACGCACTAATTATGGACTGATTAGCCGTAGAATGAGGTAGAAATGAAGTATTTCTTCCGCCTAAAATAAAATACATAAATATTTTTTGTTATCTTCAGATAAAAAATGAGAATTATTTAAATGTAAGGCAAATATTAAAGTATACATTATATTGTTAAAGAATTTGGGTTTGCCATTTGTCAAAAAAGTTTATATTTTGCTGCTCTAGAATAATTTTAATCATGTTTGCTGTCTTTTCCTTTCAAGTTAGGCTATTATTAAAACTATGTAGATATCTGGAATTGAAGACTAAAACTGCAATAGCACTTAGATTTATATACCACACCATAATGCTTTATAGCACTCTCTGGGTGGTTTATAATGTTAGCTTATTGTTCCTAACAATATGGGTCCTCATTTTACCCACCTTGAAAAGCTGGAAGGCTGAGTCAACCTTGAGTCCTGTCAGGATTGAACTCCAGGCTGTGGGCAGAATTTGCCTGCAATACTACATTTAACTACTGCATCGCCAGGGCTCCTTGCAAAATGTGGGTGTGCATATAGCAAGTGGGTGTGCATATAGCATTTTCAAGCAGCCTCATCTTGGTTTGCGCAATTAGTGCACAATTGCAGGAAAAGATACATA
The DNA here is from genome assembly GCA_012654045.1 of Ptyas mucosa. Lineage (NCBI taxonomy): Eukaryota > Metazoa > Chordata > Lepidosauria > Squamata > Colubridae > Ptyas > Ptyas mucosa. Next base: position 10,589,852 of record WNWU01000005.1, read on the forward strand.
AGATGTTCCCAACAGATGCAAATTTCAAATTACCGTACATTTGCCCTTTGAATCTGAATTTCTGCAATTTATGTGCACAAAATGCAGCCATACTAGTTACTAATCTAAAAGCAATTATTCTAATATTTATGTGCATTTCCTCTACTCTCCACTTGCAAAAATCTGTAGTGGTGAATGTGGGCAGCATGGAAAAATACTATACAGTACATGAAAGCATTTTACATTAGAAATACAAGAGATGTTTAAGTTAACTATAGCAATACTGGCCAACAATGGTCCCAGAAAAGTTGCTATTTCTATGCTAGTCTGCAAGCAGCATGAAATAATTATTTCATTAATCAAAAGTTTGGGTAAATCTTACTTGTATGAAGAAAAGATTTTCTTTCAGTCACATCAGAGGAAGCATCCCAATGCCAAAGAGATCCATCTTCTGAACAAGTGAACAAATGATCAGGATTGGAAGGATGAAAGTGTACTTCCCATACTGTAAAAGTAAATACATGCCAAATATAATATGCAAAGGTAGAACATTTTTAAAAAGTTATTTACATTTCAACATTATGGTAGCAAATGTTTAAAAGTAATTTTGTACAGAAAGGTAAAGTAGCAACACATGAAACACCCAAGAAGTTATTCTATTAGCGTATTTCTATATTCTATGTTAGCATAGGACATCTTGAAATTGTTTAATGCTTACAGTATATACAAGGGATCTGTTTTGGAAGAAAAACTGGCTTCCACAGATTGGGGGGGGAGGGGGGGATGGTTTCATGCACAAAGTAGATTCTGCATATGTGCAGATGAAACTTCGCTTGCTCGCCCACCGCTTGCATGGACCAGTTCCTAACAAGCCACCAACCGGTACTGATCTGTGGTCAGGGAGTTGGGGACCCCTGCTTTAGACTAAGAATAATAATCACTTCCAAATATGGTACTGATTTGTTTGGGGTAGTCCTTAACAGATTGTTAAATAAACCACATTTAAATGGGTTTAAACAAACCAGGACTCAGGTCAGTATGCCAACTAAATAAGCATTTTTTGACAACCTTTGAATTAAAATTCTAAATAAGCCATCAAAGCACATTTGTGAACCTAGCCATAATCGGATTAAATCTGAATCCCAATTCTTTGTCTTTTTCTGACTTTTTCATCCAGTGGATTCTGCCCAGTATATAGACTATTCACTTGAGCTAAACAACAGAAACAGCACTGGTCGCACTAGTGGGGAGAGAGTAACGACAGTGGGATGGGGGTAGTGCAACCATCCTTGCTCTCCTTAACCTCTCAGCAGTCTTCAATATCATGGTCCATGGTAAAAAGGTCACCATGGTCTATGGCTGAACCCTGGCAAGACAGAATAGCTTTGGGTGTAAGAAGATTCAAGATCTGGGATTTTGACATCTTTAGTTCAGGATGCGGTCATACCCCAGATAGACCTTGCTTGCCACTTGGGGGTTCTCCTGGACTCATGACTCCTGTTCGAAGAGCAGATGGCAATTGTAGCCTTTGTACAATTTTGTTGTGGACTTTCCTGAATCAGGAGTCCCTGCATTCAGTCATTGAACCCCTGATCGTCTAAATCTTGGACTATTGCAATCACATCAGGGTACCCTTGAAGAGCATTCTGAAGCTTTAGCCTGTGCAAACTGCAACAGCATGGGCAGTCTTTGTGGCCCCTAGACTGGCCCATGCTACCATTGTTTGTGAACAGCACTGACCGGCAGTTTCCTCCCAGGTACAATACAAGGTATGGATTGTTAATTTTAAAGTCCTGCATGGCATGGGACCAAGTTACTGGAGAAATCATCTCATCCCAATGTGACAAATCCACTCCATGTCAGCAGAGGAGGCATGTGTCTGTCAAGGATTTCTGGCTGGCAGAATCCAGAAGAGCCATCTTTGCTATAGAACCAGTTCTTTGGAACATCTTACCCCAAGTCTATATTCACCCTCTTAACCTTCCATAAGAGCCTGAAAACCAGGCTCTGCCAGTTGGCCAGGGCTCCAATGGACTAAAAGTAGATCCCATCTACCCGCTATGCATCCTGCTCACTCCCATCTTTTCATCATAATTTTTTATTCTTAGTATGTATGCACATACACAAGAATTTTACTGCTTTTAATATAAGCTTCTCCAGAGTTGCCTTGTAGTGAGAAGGGCGGTAAGCAAGATATTTTTTTCAAGCACTGGGGATGTGTCAATGTGATGATTGTTCCCCTAGTTGTTACTACTACATTAGAATTGTGATCCTGTTTGTTTAGGCACTTACATTCTGCTTGATGAGCATTTAGTAAGGAAACTGGCATGCTGCCTTGTCTTACATCCCAAATACTCAACATTCCATCTTGACTACCTGTAGCAACAATATGTTGTTGATTGGGATGCCTATCGACACAATGTAGTGGTACTCTTTCCCCCGTTCTGCATAGAAAAAACATTAAGAAATCACAAAGGTTGTAGTCAAACACTATTTAAAACCCTGGAAGTATATACAAACTGTCATGTCCTCCAAATTTCTGCTGAAAAGTATCGGACTGCCACATTTTGGCAGAAATAAAACTAGAAGTTTTTGGTTGTTCTGAGTTTTAGCTGAAGTAAAATCCAGAAGGATCCCAGAGTAGTTTTAAACAGGCAAAGTTGGTCTGTAGCACCTCTCCCCCTTGAGAACTTTCAATCTGGTATATTTCCAGCCTGTATTTTCCCAATATTTTCCTCTGCTCTTGTCTCCTGGGCTGCTACTGGCGTGATTTGTATCCCTTTTCCTTATTGTGACAACAAGGAACAGGCTTGCAATATATGCCTGATCTGCCTGACTCTTACCAGTGTTTTCCTTTCTCTCCTTCACTTCTCCATAGTCAAATCTGACGTCCTTGTCTTTTTCTCACTCTCATCTAAATAAGTGTTACCCAGATTAAAACAGTCTTACTTCATTTTGCATCTAGAACAAAACATCCAAAACACATATTTCAGTTGAAATAGACTGCCTAATATCATCTGTGCAGGCATTTTGCACATCCCTATCGTATAACTATTTCGCTTCATCAGAGCTTTTTATATGAAAGCAAAATGCTTACAATGAAAATATTTGTGAAGGTTCATTTCCTTGCTGTCTGAAATCCCATATTTTTAGCTGACCAATGGAATTGACTGTCAGAATCTCTGTTGTACGAAGTCGAGTCACTGCTTGGAGTGTACTGCTATCAGCATTATCTATGAGAAATTAAAAGAAACACTCATATTTAACAATGCTCCTTTAAAAAATTATCAAGATTTGGTGACACGGCCATATTATAGAATGAAATTGCTTAGCAAGTACAGCATTGCACATATTGTCTCAAATTTGAGCACTATCTCCATTTCTTGTGCACCAACTCTACATATGAATTTCAATGCAACAAAGGATTCAGGTAGAAATCAATTGCCCTAAACTAAGAGCTAACACTTTAAAGTGTACATTACATAGCACTCTTTCCAATAAATCACAATATTGCAGTGACTGCTCAGTTGAGAAAACAACGCTACCTTCAAAATTTCTGCGTACTAGAAATATTAGCTTTACAATGCCAATAAGGGCAAATCACAAAACTTTAAAGTATTGGTATATTCTTCTCATATAATCTTTGTCAATGCAACTATACAGTATTCTTTAGCATGAAGATGTGAGATATAGTATTGTCTGTCCAATGAGAATATAATACTGAAAAATAGAAAGCTACCTTCCACAGGAAAATACTTCCCCTTATGCACAGGACACCCTACTAAGTGGATTTAGAATGTGGTGGCCACTAGTACAGAATTATTTGAAATTTAGGTGGAAGCAGTTCCCACAGTTGAAATTCTATTCATGGAAGCTGTTGTCATCTAATTTGCTTGGGAATGTGCCACAAATCATTCCATTTAGTAAAGACCCCTAGTATTTTAAAATACGATAATTGTCATCCCAATAAAATAACTCTGGTTTCCAAATTTATACAGTGAAAATTGAATTCCTGCGGAAGTGGAAGATAAGAAAGCAAACTGATACTTACTCTATTCTGAGTCATTTGGAAAAACCTGTCAGATACCTTATAGCTGTGATGGCGAACCTATGGCACGCGTGTCACAGGTGGCACGTGGACCCATGTCGCCTGGCACACCAGCTCAGCTAGAGCGCAAATGCATGCGCCGACCAGCTAATTTTTGGGCCTTCTGGGCCCACCAAGGGTAGGGAAACAGGCTGTTTCCTGCCTCCGGAGGGCCTGGGGGTGTGGTGGGGAAGGCTGTTTTCATCCTCCCCAGATGCATAGAAAGGATCTGGAGCCAGGTGAGACAGAAAAATGGGCCTACCGGGACATTGCGTGCCAGGAGTGGGGGGGGAGAGGGGGTCATGCTTGCATGCACAGGGCGGGGCGCATAGAATTATGGGTGTGGGCACCCTCATGCGTGAACCTCCCCCCCTCCACCCTTCCTGGCACACGATGGCAAAAAGGTTAGCCATCACTGCCTTATAGCAATATGGCATATATTTACGCCTTCATTATTAGACTTATCTGCCTACCTATAGTACGTACAGCTTCCTTACGGTCAGTGGTGAACATGTTTATCCTACCATCTTCTCCAATACTAAAAATTTCAGGGCTATTGCAAATGATCCCAGTGCATGATGCACTTCCCCAGGAGTGATCATAATAATGTGCTTGTTCCCATTTCTGATTTATGGAGAGAGTCTAAAATATAAGAGAAAAGAATCAAACTACCCATTAATTGCACAAAAAGTTCAATTACAAGGTTGCTTCAAGCAAAGTACTACTTCAGACTAGACTTAAGCACAGTAATGTATTATATACAAATTACTGGTAATATAAAATTATGCAATATTTGAAATTATAGAATATAAGATTCATAAAAATACACTCTGTATATTATATGAAAAATAATATATATATGGGAGATTTATTGCATTTTTACAACTACAATAATGTTTTTCACTATGTAGCTCTCAATTATTCTGCTTGGGCAAATAAACTTATACAAAGCCAGAATTTCCTTTTTCTAATAACTAAGTATTTCAGACTGTTCACTTAGACTCAGATTTATATTGTGAAAATATCTTGGCAACCTACTATCAGTACAATCTTAATGAGTGTTGCACAATTCAATTCTAGACACCTGCAATTCACTTTGAAATCCCAAGGCAGTGGGCAAGACAAGGAACTAAAAAAATCCACAAAGCACACACAAAAAATACTGTAAAACAATTAACTGTAATTCACTTTCTATCAGTGGTAGAAAATTTGTCTATGTAGTCAACTCAAGAGTCTTACCTTTGCTGACAAAGCCTTTTATTTACAGTGGGATCAAATGTAAAACAGTTTATATTCACCCTTGCTCTTTTAGAGTTATATTAAGATCGCCCTATTAGGAATTTTATATGTCTGTGTTATTCTTTAAGGATTCAAAACAACTTGGCTACGGATTTAAATAAATCTTTTATACAGCAAATTTCAAAGACAGGAAAACTTTATTTTAGAAAAAAATAGCTCCATGGCAGTGTACGATATAATAATAATACCAGACTACCCAATTTTTCTACACAAATTCAGCTTTGCTTCTATAAGGCTTTAGATGAACTAATGAATTGCAAAATAAATAATGAATATACAAAATAAAGCTGTGAAAGACAGGATTCCTTAATATTTTTTGAACAAAGTATTTTGCCAAAGAGACCAAGGAGGAAAGATCTAGGTTTTACAGTTCAGATAGTGCTTATCTAGTTTAAATTCAAGTTTTCTTGTATAGGTAATCTTTGTGCCATTTATCTGATAATGAAAACAAATACCATTTACCTGATTATTTTGATGATGTCGGAAAATGGCCACACTCCCAGTAGATGAAGCAGCAACAATTCTCTCCTGATCCAAAAACTAGGGGGGGAAATCTAACATGTTAACACAATAAATGATTTCATCTTTAGTGAAAAGACATTTAGCATGATAATACATGTTTGTATTGTTATGTGAGAGTGTATATATTAATTATAATGGCAAAAAAGAATTTGGAAACCTACTTTCATAAGTGTGGAACATACTTAATACAACATAATATCTTGAAGCTTCTAAAGCAAAGATAATGCATGTCTTGAGGCCTCTTAAAAAGTATTTAAACAATTTTTACCTGCATATCCATAACATCACCACTATGTTGGATATCACAAAGCAAATGTGGTTCTCCATGATATTCACCGTTTGGGACCAAGTCTGCAAAATCTCCAACAGACCAAATGGAAATCTTATTTTCCTGTAAAATTATAAGAATTGTATATACTTGTACAATTAATTGTTAATGAAACAATATGTATTCATCATTTACCAAATTATTATTTTGTAATTTCATTAGATTTATATACCTTTTGTACAGGAGCTCAAAGCATCCTATTTTTCTTCCTATTTTCTATTTTACTCATAATGACAATCCAGGGAAGTAAATTGGGGTTGAGAGAAAGGAGGACAGTACCAAAGCCACCAAGTGAGTTTCTGTGGCTGTAGGTACTATCAGAAAATAGTAGCTACAATATCAACAATATCACTAATGACATATGCTTCTATGTATAGACTTTGTCCAAAAAATGTTATTGAAGAAATGTCAGATGTTGAACATATTTTGTCAGACAAGACAGATAGCAGCTCCCAACCCTTAGTCCAATGCTTTAATTACTCTTCTAGTGGCCTTGCTATTTTCTCATTTTCAAATAATCTAGAAAAGTACCTAAAATAATGATGTATACAAAGCACTATATCTTTTATTGTATATTTAAATACATAATTATTGAAATGTTTTATGTCAGATTATCAATTAAGATGCTCTATAAACATTTTCAGAAGTCATATATGTAGCTCTGAAAAAAGTTGTTTTAATGCTACATTTCCAGAACAAAAGCAGATATTAATTTGCATTAATACACTGTTCCGTTATCTCCAGTATATCTGCCACTATTTAAGTTTCAGTAAAATGGGAGTAATTTAGTTCAGTAGACAATTTTTGAACCCTGACGCAAAATTTAAAAAAAAGAACGCAATAGCATTTAAGCTTAAAATTGCTAAGCATTCTTAATTCTTAGCCACGTGGTGCTTCACTAAAGCAAAACAAAGGGGTCGATTCACCGACGACAAAAACAGTAGTGCACAAGCTAATAGGGATTAGTTTTAGGATTAAACTCTCAACAACTAGGGGGAAGTCACGGCCATGGTTCAGGAAGACTCCACATCGAGAAAAGCAAGTTTTCGCGAGCATGACAATTGGGAGGTCACAGAAGGCGACAGAGGGGAAAAAGTCGAAAAGATGGTTAGGGAGGAAAGTCGAAAGACCTGAGAAAGGAGGGACGCCGGTCACGCAGGCGTCCGAATTACCTCATTATCCCACGAGCCGGTGGCGAAAATCTCGGGAGGCTGCAAGGCAGTGGCCGATATGGGCCGCCAGCGGGTCTTACTGATTTTCTGGGATACATACTTGCCCACTACGTCCTCCATATTCGGGGAGAGACACTCGCTCCCGCGCAGCAAGATCACGCCGCAGGCTTTCAAACCCGCACTCTTGATTGGCTCGCAAACGTCACGGGAGACGGCTTCCGAAGGAGGACAAAAAGCGCTGTACCTGCGCCTAAAGAATAGCCATCTCTGTAGGAATGAGAATTCTGATGCTGTCGCGAATAGGATGCGTCTTCCCTTGACTATCAAGACTTCTGCTTTCCGAAAGTATCGATTTGAGAGATTAAATATTTGCCTCAACGCGATTGGGATGAGTGACTTTCTGCACTATAGCTCAGAACGTCGCTATGCACGAGTAAATTGAAAAGATATATGGAAAAACCGAAGTCATTAAGCGATAAATCCTGAACTAATGTATTAAGGAGTAAGCCTTACTGAATTGCACATGGTTTTACATCTATATACAATATGCATAGCTCTGCATTGCATGATTGGAGCCTACAGTAAATACATTCAGTAGTATCCATGCATTTTCCGACCTGGCAGAATGGAGACTACAGCGCCCAGAATTCCTAAACAACAGATTTAAATGCCTGGATGAGAATTTTGGGAATTGAAGTCTCAGTACAGTGGTACAGATCTTAAGCGAATCAGCTTGAAAGAGGCTAGAAGACAACAGGAGCCTCACTGAATTTAATAATACTTGTTGCTGAATCAAGCAGATTAAACTATTTCAGTGTTTTCCCTTTTAAAAGATATAATCTCCCTTGAATCTAGCTCAGTTCCTGGAGAAATGATGAACATATTCAAAAACTGTACGTTATTTTTGAAACTCTTCCGTTTTTCCCATTTAGCTTTCAGTTTGTAGAGATGTACACCTGGCTATCTTTTGCCTGATCTCAAAAAGATGAGCAGGGTTGAACCTGGTTAATAACTGGAGGGGAACCCACTGGGGAATCTCAGTACTGTATATTTAATAGGAAAATGTTAAAAATTCTCCAAAAGCAACAATGACAATTTCCATACTACTGCTAAGAAAATTACAATGACACATCAATGAAATTATAGGAGCTGAGTTTAACTAAAGAGAAACTTCCAAAGGTAGAGTTACCGGTATATTACAATTGCACAATTCTGAAAGAAGCTTGTTATATATGAAATTTAATGCTACAGCAGCATGAAGTAACACTGAAGACAAGTGCAGGTAGTCCTCACCGTATGACAATTGAGCCACAAATGTTGCTATATGAGAAATTTGTTAAGTGTGCCCAGTGGTGGGATTCAGCCAGTTCGCACTCCTTCGGGAGAACCGGTTGTTAACTTTCTGAGCAGTTTGGTGAACTGGTTGTTGGAAGAAATCATTAGGGCAGAGAACCAGTTGTTAAATTATTTGAATTCCACCACTGGTTTTGCTGCATTTTACAATTTTTCTTGCCACATTTGTTAAGTGAATCACTGCAGTTGTTAAATTAGTAACATGGTTGTTAAGTGAATCTGCTTTCCCCATTGTCTTTGCTTCTCAGAAGGCCGCAAAAGGGGATCACATGACTCCAGGACACTGCAACCATCATAAATGTGTGTCAGTTGCCAAGCATCTAAATGTAAATCATGACCATGGGGATGCTACAATGGTCATAACTGTGAAAAACAGTCATAAGTCCTTTTTTGGTGCCATTGTAACTTTGAACTGTCACTAAATGAACTGTTGTAAGTTGAGGACTACCTGTATTACATTAAAATTGACAATAATTTGTATCCTTGAATAAGACTGCATTTAATTCATATAATTAGATTTTGACTATTTACATAGACATAAATCTTACTAATTATTATGCTTATAACCCAAGGCAGAGGAACTTGTACTGTACTCCCTTTCACAGCAACATTCCTTGGAAGTAGATTGAGACTTAATGACTGGCATCTGGAGTGGGTTGGTAGTTAAATGACATTACATTTTATTTCTTCATATTGCCTGAGTGACAGTGGCTTTCCAATGTCTCAGGTTGCACTTACTCAGCTCATTGAACCAGAGACACCAATATTAAATCTGGAAACTTCAGAATACCAAGCATATATCAATGACTGCTTTAAAATATTTTTATTCAAAAATTAAGTTAATAAAATTGCTCTACAATGCATTTTGTAAAATTCTAATCTCTACAGAATTAAACAAGCTTTCGGTGAATGACTCTGTGGAGCTTCACTATCATGGCAAGCAGGTCTACTGGTTAACTGTACATCCATTTTGCTAACATTTACAAGAAAATATACACAGGATTGAAACACTAGAGAATTTTTTTATTAGAACTCCAATAAGAACAATAATACTGCATAATGTGTTTATTTTTGTTTATTTAAAGTGACAAGTAATATGAAATTAATTTCATCAGACAATACATATTTAATTTCCATGGCATGGCAAACATTAATACTAGATTTGTTACTTGTATCATTAGAATATAATATACATACTCTGGAGGAGGGACTTACATAGAAATTTTAAATATTTACAAATGAAAGACATAAGACTATTTTGAAGTATTTAAAAGCAAGTCATCCTCCAAAATTAATGATATAGCCCTCCTAACAGGACCCTTTATATATATATATATATATATATATATATATATATATATATATATATATATATATTTGGATAACACAGAAAAATGTACAAAATGTTTGAAAATCACAAAATGACATAATAAAGCAGTTTGTCATTGTCAGTAAGAATACTTTGTCACTGTGAACACAACTATACTGCTGATATTGAAGAATACTGTGTCTCACATATTCCTGTGAAATACCAGTGTTGACAGCATCTCCTTTTAAGTGATTTAATTGCCCTGAATCAGTTCATCAGCTTGATGATGTTATTGCATCATTCACTTCATTTCTGATCATACAAATCAGCTCTTTCTGGTTCACCATATTTATATTTTTGGCCCAGCAATAATTATACTTATGGCAATATAATCACTACCATAAAGAAGCTGCTTTCAGCAGTGAATTTCAGTTGAAGGGACTTCTTCAGCACTGAAAAATTCAGTCATGGCACATTGCTTAAAGCGTGCTTGAGTACTTGCCGTAGCCTTCCATTTCCCAAACAATAGCAACCCAACATTTTTTCAAAACTACTTGCCAACAACCAAAATAAAATAACATTTCAGCATTTCTAATATGTCAGTACTATCTTTTATGGCAATTGACAACATCGGAGTCATTATTTTTCACTCAACCCTTATACTATGAAAGTGGAGATGAAAGAAATACAGCAGGCAGAAGGGTGGGAAAGGTGATAATTCTGAGAAAAAAATTAAAATTAAAACATTAATTTGAGAAGCAGCTATGATCCTGCCATGAGATGCTAGTACAGCATTTCTTTGGTGTTTTACACAATCCATGTTCAGCTGACACATGTATTCCAATTGCCTGTGTTTGCCCACTTTGAGCCATCCACTAACACACTGGTGAACAACACACTGATCCAAGACTGCATAGTGTGAACACAGCACACAATTTATACAAAGCAGGTGCACTGCTTTAGTGCACACATAAGGCACATATGGCTGTTTATATGCCTACAAGCAGTGTTTAATTTAGCATCACCCTATTTCAAGTTTTTGAAAACCTTTTTGGTAAACTCCAAGAGCCTTCCCACCTCACATCCCAAGCTGCTGTTTAGTTATATATAGAATTGTCAGTCACATGCTTCCGTTTAAAGGAGACATCTTCCTCCCCACGACGACCCCACCTTTATCCTCCTCCTCAGTCAGCACCTCTAGCCCCTCCCTCACTGGGTCGCCAGTGTCCCCTTTATTCGGTTAACTGCGCCTGCGCATACCGGTCGCGGTTGCCCGGCGGCGGCAGCGGCCGTTCAGAATGTCGAGGGCGTCAGGAGGCGGGGGAGCAGTCCCTCCCTCCGGCGGACGCGCAGCAGCAGCCGCTGCTGCGGGAGGAGAGGAGGCGGCGCCTGTGTCGGCGCTGGAGGTTGTGTCCTTCCTGGGGAAACTCCTGTGCGCAGTCGCGGCACTGAAGGCGGCTCTCTACCTGCTCCGCAGAGTCTGTCTAACCATGGCCTGGAAGTCTGGAGGCGCGAGCCACTCGGAGCTCATCCACAACCTCCGCAGTATGTGTGCGCGCCCGGCTCGGGGGAAGAAAGAAAGGAGTGGGAGGAGGCAGAGGGAGGGGCCAGGGCGCGTGCTGCCCATTCTTGAAACCCGACGCAGGCATGCATTCACCCACCCTTAGCTCCCGACCGTTGCTAGGGAGTGACCGCTAGGATTCCTGTTGGCCCTCCGCGTCGCGCGCTGGGGTGGGGGTGGGGGGCGCGCGGCGGCGGCGGGGGGAGGAAGAGAAAAAAAGCCAACTGTCACTCGGCGACCTCTGGACACTTAAAAGGGGGGGGGGGGGCGGTGTGAACTTTCCCGCTCGCGGCTTCTTTGCGGGGCGAGGATGGCAGGCGCAGTTGTACTCGCTGTACTCGCTTGCCAGTCGGGTGTGTCTCTTGCTGCGGGGAAAGCCTGTTTTGAGGGCAGTGTCCACATAGCTTCGCTGCCAGGCCCGGCGGTGGGAGTAGCTCCCGGAGCCTGCCTCCTCGCAAGCCTTGCTTTCTTTGCTCCTCTCGTGGGATTTCTTCTTCGCCGGGCGTTCTTTCTCTTCTTTCTATATACGGGTCTAGGGATCTTTAGGGCTGCATGGGCGGTAAAGGCTGTGCATACGTAGTTTCCTGAACTCTGGCCCGCTTGTTAATGCGTGCCTCTTAAAAACGGAAGGGTTCCTGGTGGTACCTCTTTAGGCAGATTTAAGTTTCTAGTCCGTCAGGTTGCCGAGTAAGGAGAAAAAAAAGTGCTTTTCGGAAAGCCTGGCAGTTGGCCTGTCTCTTCTGTCACTTGCTTATTATTATGCAACGTTTCGTCTCTTAGAGTGAGTCTTATCAGTTATTATAATGAACTTCGTTGGCTTGAGCTGCCAGCTTGTTGGGAATAAACATGTTGCACGTTGTCATATAATAAGAGAGCTAAACAGAATAGGTAATACAATTATAATATAATTTTATTTGGGAGTTCTGTGAACTTCCTTATTGTTCAGGGCATTTTTCAGAGAGAGGGGGTCATCGGAAGGTGCACATATAAAGTTCCTGGCCCTCCAGATCTGCCTTGAATAAATAGTATTGGTGTAATTCTTTATGAAACATGGAAGTTTATGTTGCCAGTTAAGATTCTGGCCCTTCCATTCAGTGGGATATTCAGCACAAATAAATTTGACGTAATAATATGCATCCTTTTTCATAAAATGGAAAAATATCATTTACAACAAATCTAGTTTGCTCTTTTCAATTGGCTTCCAATCTGGTTGTACTGTCTCATTTGTGAAGATACTGTAAATGAATAGGGTAGAAATGCAGACAAGTAGTAGCAAGAATAGGAGGAAATGATTTGGGTATTATATTTTATCCCATTTCTTAATTTTTAAAAAAAGAGTATAGTGCACTTAACCCTTATGCAGTATAGTGCTTCAGGTTTGGGACTAGCACTGGGGAAGTCTTAGTCATGGAAATTTTGGGCTATTCATTGTTTATTGGCCCAGTATAGAAATAATTTAAAAGCCCTATGTTACTAGTCAAATATAAATATTTTGCTTTCTAACATATGTAACCTTCTAAATCTCACTCCCTATCTTTTGAAGTTGGGAAAGACTATGATACTTTATACTCAAATATCTGCATTTTCCACAATACAGAAGTAGTAGTGGATATTACTTTATTTTTTACTTTTCCCCTTGGTGCTGTAAGAATAAAAAGCTAAAAGCTCTTTCTGGTATTAATGGGGTTTGCAGTAGCTAAATTGAGCTTAATATTTGCTTCAGTATCTGGTGAAGTATTTGCAGTCCTTGACTAATAATCCCAATTGGAACCAAAATGTTGGTCATTGAACAATGCAATTGCATTTCTCAATGCAGTGAGAAATCACTTGACCACATTGCTTAGCAACCACAATCTTCGTTGCTGTTGTTAAGCAAATTTTTCCAGTCATTAGCCGAAGACTCACCCCAATCGAAACCATTCTGACCTTCAATAAGGTAAGGAACTGCCTTCAACTCCCCCTATCTTCTTATCTTCCCCCCATCTCTGCCCTTTTGACTGTTCTTGTGGGGCAACAAGCAGCTCCAGAGCTGCATAGCCACCCCAGCCCATTGGTTGCCCTCACCACCCTGTGCCCACCCAGCACAGCAGTGCAAGTAAGAATGTTAGGCAGTGGGGAAGCCAAAAATGGTTTCACCCAATGGAAAAACTCGGGGTGTGTGTGGTGGCTCAGGAAGCCATATGTAACCAGTGTTAATTAGAGAAACTGAGCGATTGCTGCCTTTTACTTTTTCTTTGCAGCACGAAAAGAATTTGCCCTGGGAAGCATGATGCAGGAGTTCAGTTCACACCTGAACATAACCTTTTAGGGATGGGTACTTTGCCCTTGGATTGGGAGATAAAGTGGCAATGTTGGTCTATGGGAGACTGCATTTGTCTTGCTATCAAGCCCCAGTCACACATTCATTGACTGCGAGGAGCCCATCACTTGAACCTTCTTTGAGGTCTTTCTTCCAAATTGGAAGGTTGTATGGCTGTGTGTGCATGTGTGTATGTGCGAAGGATGTGGCACTCTGATTCCAGTTTAGTTTGTCTCATTTCGTTAGATCTTATTTATTTATTATTATTTATTGGTTCGATTTATATGCCTTGTCCAGAGACTCAGGGCGGCTTACAATGCGTTAAGCAATAGCCTTCATACTTTTTTGTATATACCTGCTTAATAGGGCTTTCGGGGGCCCTAAGCGATGTTCTTTTTTTATACAAGGTCAGCTTATTGCCCCCACAATCCGGGTCCTCATTTTACCTACCTTGGAAGGATGGAAGGCTGAGTCAACCTTGAGCCTGGTGGGATTTGAACTCACAGTAATTGTAGACAGCTGGCAGCTAAGTGCTACTTAACAGCACTCTAGTCCGCACCACCAAGGATGTTCCTTTGGCAGCAGGTTTTTTTAAAAGGGCAACCTAATGTCTGCAGATGTAGACTAATCATATGGTTGGGGAAGTGGGGATGCTACTACTTTTATCCTGGAAAAACCCAATAGACAAATGAGGGTTGGGAAGAGGAACTCAAAGGCATAGGAAAAAGCAGGTAGCAAAACCAGATCCTAGTTTGAAACAGTTCTGCTGGACCCTTTCCTTGCAATCCCTGGGCAGTTCTGAACTATGGATATAGTCAAGATGGCTTTTGAGTACACTGTAGCTCTGGGGCTACTTGCCACCTGCAAAGCAGAATCCACAGTAGCCAAAAGGGCAGAGATAATAGGGGAGATGGGTGGCGGGAGTTGCAGCACTCTTGTGATTGTAGGTGTGGGCATTCTACCAATCACCCAAATTTTGATCACGTGACCATGGGGGCACTGCAGTGGCTGTAACTTTGATTATGGGTCATAAGTTTGTTCATTGGTTCTGTAACTTTGAATGATCACCAAATAAATGGCCTTATGTAGAGAACCATCTTAAATACGTAAGGTTCTTGAATCAGACTCTAGCATGATAATGGTTTGAATTTTATAAACCCACACTTCTAGTGGTCTGTAAGTTTGCAAGAGTAATAATGCTATTTTGCAGATTCTCAATGGCATTGTCATCTTTTTAAAACTGATTTAAGAACTTTTAAGTATATAGACACCCAATGATCAACTGGGTTATTGTTTCAGATATATTTTCTTACCAGATTCCTTAATACCTTCAATAAAAATAGAGCTTCTAATGTACTGCCTTCATTGGAAAAGTCCTTTAAAATTCAGGAAGATATTCAGAGAGGCATCTGCCTTGAAAATAGCCAATGTTGAATTGTATAGCACAATCAAACCTCAGGAGTTGACCACAAGAAATTTTTACGATATTTTGTATTATGTCATAAAATGTTTAATGATAATTTTATGATGTAATTTTTTTATTTACCAAATAAAATGTACCAAATTTCAATTCCATCAGAGTCAGAGGTTTTAGGTTCAGGATTTTGGATGTAAGCAGTTTGAGGTATCTTGGTTCAAGAAGTCTTGCCCTACAGTGTACCATTTTGCCCAGTTAAATGTTACGGATACAAAAGTTTTAGTAGTATATAGATTTAAAAGTTATGGAATCTATTAATTTTGAACATATTGGTAGTAATCAGATAAATCTTGGAAGTTCATATACTATAAATACGTAGGCAAACGACTTGAGATATTTTTTAGGAACTGAATAATCATTACATAAAATATTTTTTCAACTCCTCTTACCTATTTACATCTCACAAAAGCTTAGGAATGTTTATTAAAACAAACCTAAATAATCCTTTGGTACAAAGTACCAAACTGATAGTACGGTAATAACAATGGCTTGGAAGTTCTACTAAAAGTAAAAAACAGTACTGTAATATGGATCATATGTTACATAGCTATAATTGTTGCAGCATTAATATAAAATTGGTATAATAAATTAATTATTTAAAGGAGAAGCTTAATGCTTTCCTTTCCTTGAGTAGTTTTTAATGTTTATCAACATTCTGTTTTTTCTCTCCTGAGCAGTTTATGTTGTACATGGCTGCTATTGTACCAGGAAACCAATGGCATAACTTCAGACTCAGTGGAATCTGAATCCTTGTGTGAGATATGAAACAAATATTATTTGTAGAAGACAGACCATAGCTCAGTTTATATTCATATAGTCCATATTCTTTACAGGCAAAAGTTCTCCATTTCAGTCCTTGTCATAGTAGCTGTAAAGACTAGATAGCAGAAGTTCTCTGACATGTATTATAGTAAATCACTATAAACTTAATTTCAATATATACCATCTTATGTTTTAAATGTTGCAGAAATCATTATTTCCTAAATAATATGAGTCTATAGTTTATAGGGAGAAGCAAACTTTTATCAATCTTAAACTGCGGAAGCCAATTCAAGAGGCAAATATCACTGGAACAAATATGAAGATGTATTTTCTAAATAAGACATGCATAGCTATTGTACATAGCCACAAACATATTTTAAAGACCACCTGATGTTGCAACTATATCTGGAACTTTTATATATTTCCCAAAAAGTAATGATGGGTAGCAATTGGAAAATGTTTCATATCAACAATTGAGTTAGATGGACACCAACATAATTTGATTTTTTCTTCTGTAGTGCAGAATATAAATTATATCAGTTGCCGCATATCTTCCTCAATGGGAATGCTGTTGACATTTTTTTAGTGAATGTTGTAATGAGATAATGAGCCATTTATGTATTTGATTTATATCGCCACTCAGCTTATGAAAGCAGCTGTTCTTTGGAAACATATTCTTTGCTGTTCTTTGCTTTTTCTAAACTGAAAAACAGTGATAACAGATTAAATTTACTTGGCTTGATATTAATAATAATCTATGTTTTTGTATATATTTTATATTGGTTTATGTAAAAGCAACATTATTTATTTGCATTTTTTTTCTCAATGTATTTATTTCATTTCATTGTTATTCTATGTATTTGAATTTTGTTTGCTTAATAAAATCAATTTTGGTTTTTTTTTTGAGTTGCAGCTGTGTCTGTCATTTGCAGCTCTCAGAATCTGCATTCAGTCTCAGAATGCAGACTGAAACATTCTGGAGGCTGAACAGAAAAGCTGAACATATGGAGAAAACAAGAACAAGGAAATCAAATGGGCATCACAATAGAATAGACTATGCTAGCAAATGGAATGTACTGTATCAAAATGTTATTCTAGTACAATGGGGGCAGGCATTATAGACAGTTTAAGAAGCTAGGATCAACCATTTTTTTAGTTCGTTTTCATTTTTGTAACATCTGTTTTTGTATTTATAATTATTTGATATTTGTATATTTTATCTCACAGTAAGCTGCTCAGAGTCAGTTGGAACCGCAAGATGGGTGGCAAATAAATTTAATAATAATAAATTGTAATGCTGCTGCAGAAATCTAGTAGCAAACTTCTAAATAAAAGTCATTAGATCAAAAGCAAAGAGTTAAAACTAGGAAGATTTATTAAAATGCCTTAAAGAACAAATAAAGCTGCAGGTTGAAAAACTGGCAGGCATTGTTCCTCTAAATCATACATTGTTCAGAGGCCAGACACTGTGATTCCAAAGAACAAATGAAGCCATAGACCGGAAAAACATTTCACCAACTCTTCTGCTCTGTGTTGCTCTGAAAGCAGCTGCAAATCATACCGGGTTTCTGTCAATGTGAGGCCTTCAAATATAAATGGCAGATTGACAACAGCAATGAAAACAGTAACTTCTCATAGAAGTCTGAGGGCCTCATGTGTTTGGACCATATTATTTTTCCTCATTCCAGAATAAGAGCAAATTAGAGCAAAGGAAGAAGCCAGCCAGCTGAGTTCCCCCCTCCCTCCTCTTATGGGAGGAATGTTGATTTCTCTCTTTTTTGTACTTTAATTCATAAATGTTGATGTCATTCGTGAACTGATTTTGCAATATTTGAATGTGAAATTGTGTGTGTGTGTGTGTGTGTGTGTACAGTATGCACACCGACACATATACGTCTATGTGTTTAAAAATAGATAGTTTACTACAGTGGCACAAACTCAAAGGTTCTTGATTCATGATTATTTTATAAAAATTAGTTTCAAAGCACCAGAAGTTTCTTTTCTATATTTTGCACATAAATTGATTCAAAAATAATCAATAGATTTTCTGCTAGCTATATTTTCAAGGGCTATGATAAAAATGTAATTTGCCTAAAATCCATCAAAGGCTTTGTAAGAATAAATGTATGTGTAAATATATTTTAGCATTTCATATAGTATATAAACTTTGAATGCAGCTGCAATTTTAATAGCATTAACATAATTACATTTTGACTAAAATCTTCCTTTTTTTCAGAAAACGGAATAATCAAATCGGATAAAGTATTTGAAGTAATGCTTACAACAGACCGAAGCCATTATGCAAAATGCAACCCATATATGGATTCACCTCAGTCAATAGGTATAACCACATATAGTCAGATTAACTATCTAAATGTTTGATTTTCTTAAAAGATTCTGAATCTAAGTCTGCTTTCTGTATGCTTCAAAAATGTATCATGGTTTTAGAAAAAGTGCAAAAAAAAGCTAAAGAGAATATACTGTATTTACTATAAGAAATTAGTAATGCGGAAAAACAACTACAGAAGAACATAATAGAAATGTGTGGAAATTAATATTATACTGTAGGAGTGTTGAAATGTATTTTCCAGATAGTACTGGAAGTATTTTTCCAGCCCCCAAATTAATTATTTAGAATTCATGCTTCCAGATGGTTATAAAAATTATATGAGATGCCAGATTTGTCAACGGCACTTAGTCATCATGATTAGATTCAGTCTCTCTGTTCTGAGGCAATATAGAATATAGAATAGAACAGAATTACAGAGTTGGAGGTCTTCTAGTCCAACTCCCTGAATATTTCTGAATGTGTGGAACATATAGCAAATCATTATCTTCATGTTCTCCTAGTGAATTTTTTTCATTCATGAATGTTTTGTCTGTCGCTGTTGGAAGCAAGAAGCTGGAAAAATAAATTCATAATCTAATACTTATCAGAAACCTCTCCCACATTTATTCATATATATTGATTTCTTTGTGATGCAAATTCTTTGTTCTTGGGTATTCGTCTTTTGCAACTAAGGGATGAAATATGGACTGGATTAATGTATTGCACTTAGCTATAATGTAATTTGTTTGGTTTTGATTTAGTGTATATAAAGCTGTGTGGTATAAAGCTACCACATAGTGGTAACTATGGTTTATAGTACTTACCCAGTGTGCAAATGAAGCAGTTGGGAAATCAGTATAGTTAGTATAATTATTCTCTAGCGCTATCTTCTCTTTAATAATCACTTTTTAATTATGATAAAAGTTATAATTTGATAATAATTTGAAGATATTTAGATTCCCAACAAAGATGTATGGTTTCAGCTTGGTTTGCAATACTGAAACAAAAAGAAAAAAACTTTCTCAATATTCACGAGCTAGTTCAGGAACAAAACTGTCAAGACAAGACAATGGTTGGTTCAGTGAACTTTATAATGTTTGTAATGGACTTGACCAGCATACCTTAAGAAAAGCCTTTTCCCATACTCATTCTCCATTGAAGTTTCTGAAGAGACTATATATGGAGGTTTTTTTTAAATTAAGAAACAAAAATTAGTGCCTTCTCATACAGAACCAGAAACTTACAGATTTCAAGATATTTTAAGATGATTGCTTCTTCAAAATCAGGTCATATTGGACAAATACTTTGCTGCACAAAACGGGAACAATAGAATAGTTATAGAACACCAAGTTCATAACACCAGTTCATAACACCAAAAACATATATCATGGAAAAGTGATTATACAGAGGTATAAGCTGTTTTTGCTGTATGAATTAGAACAGTGATTGCATTCCTTCATTGCAATTGTTTCTTTGAGTGAATTATTCAACAAGCCTATGCCTGGAGCAGTGGTGAAATGTAAAATTTGTTACTACCAGTTCTGAGGGCGTGGCTTAGTGGGGGTAATGTGACTGAGTGGGCGTGGCCATTTTTAAAAACTTTTAAAACTATTTTTTCTATAACCTCTTTGCCCGAAGAGGTAAAAAAAATGCTTTTAAAAGCCTCTGACGATCCCAGCTGAGCCGCGTGATCATCAGAGGCTTTTTTTTTTACTTTTAAAAGCATTTTTTTGGCCGAAGAGGTTGTAGAAAAAATGCTTTTAAAAAAAAGCCTCTGATGATCACGGGGCTCAGCTGGGCATGGGAGGGCAGGGATTTTTGCTACCAGTTCTCCGAACCACCTGCCACCATCACTACCAGATCAGGCAATCCAGTCTGAACCGGAAGCATTTCACCCCTGGCCTGGAGTCACACATTGTGTTAAGTCAAAATGTGATTTGTTTGGCTTAGTATTATATGAATATTGGGATACTATGGCCCAGCCAACTTTTCACTTAAAAAAAAAAACTTATGTCTTTTTAAAAAAGTCAAAAGTTGGGTGGGCCATAGTACCCCAATATTCATATATTACACTAAGTCAAACAAATCACATTTTGACTATTTGTGTGTGTGTGTATAAAATGTATAAATTCAATATATAAATGAAGTCACTAGGAATTGAATTTGATTCTGATACTTTATGAATATTTAGCACAAGAAATATCAGTACATTTCCCAGTTCAAGATCATATTCTCCAATGATACTTGTTTGTTCTTTCTTTCATACTCATTTAGTTATATGTTAGCTGGCTGAAACACATCTGCTAGCTGAATCTATTTATTTGAATATGCTTGATATTACTCAGAAAATGTTCTTTGCCTTGTAGGATTTCAAGCAACAATCAGTGCTCCACACATGGTAAGTCTTAGGTTTCTAACTACTGCAATTCCATACTTTAAATCTTGCGTGCTCATTTTAATTGCCAATGTATTAGTTTTAAAGTAATGAAGGTCTTATGTTAACCTCAAAGATTAATAACTTATTGTTACAGAATTCTCATGTTATGAGAGAGGATTCATTTAATATTGGAATGCAATGTATGTGTTAATCCTCTAAATTCCACAGATCTATTCATTTCAGCACAAATCAAACCACTTCCAGAATAGCATATTCTTTGTCCTAGTTTGGAAAGCCTTTACAAATGTAGTTAGAGGAGTGTGTGTTCTTCTGTAACCTGCCTACTTCTTTTTCATTATGTCATCCTGTTCTTTATTCACATCTTAATTACCTAAAATTAAAAAGATCTTGGGTGCTTCAAAGCGGACAGCATCTATTGATATCAGCCAAAGGGATTGTGCAGTTATTACATAATTCCTCAACAAATTTTCTATTGTTTAATAAAAAGAAAATAGAAAAGGCTGTAGGAATACATTAAATGAGAAAAATAGAAGACGTCATTTGAAACTACTTGTAAAATTACACTAGTGAAACAGATTGACAAAAATATAGCCTAGAAAAATATCTTTTAACATTTCACTAGTACTTTTTAAAATTGTTTTACTACTTTATACATTAATGAAGTTCATGCAGTTGTTTTGAGAGAAAATACAAGTAGTTCTAGGTCCATTTATTCAAGGTTCGAAGTTACAGCAGCATTGAAAACATACGGTCCTGGCACTTAAGACCACTGCAGCATTCCCATGGTTACATAATCAACATTCAGGCACCTGATGACCAGCCTGCATTTACAATTGTCACAGCATCCTGTCATCACATCCTCCTGCCCTACACAAACTACCTTTACTTCAGTTCCCTTCATCTGCCTATTGCTTCCCCCTTCACTTTCCTTTTGGCTGCCCTACACAGCATGGTCCAGATGAAGAGACCACTGTATGCTGCTGCTGCTGCAACCTCCAGCTGGTTGTCTTCTCACCTCCCTGGTTGTCAGGCTCCTTTTTAGGCCTACTCCACTTCAGTAGTGTTAGCCTGCTGCCAGTCAAGAGGGCTCTGCACATGCTGTACATTTCTACCCCACACAAAGAAGTTTGTATACTGCCCTGAATAAAGGAAGGAGCTCTACTAGAAAGGGAAGGTGCTGAACTACAAATCCTCTGCACCTTACACTTCTGCTGGCCAGGGTGATCTGCCTGCTGGGCAGTGAGGTAATGCCTCCCCCTTGGCTACCTGGCTGCCTTGCCTTGCCTTGCCTTGCCTTGCACTATACAGTTATCTTCTGAAAATATGCTTTATTGATGGTTTTTGTGTTTTAAACATTTTTTCTAGGTCTAGGTTCATTTGGCATTGGTATTTTGCAAGCTTACAGATGAAATGGTACCATGGTACTCTTTTGCCAACCTAGCAGTTCGAAAGCACATAAAAAATGCAAGTAGAAAAATAGGGACCACCTTTGATGGGAAGGTAACAGCATTCCATGCACCTTTGGCGTTTAGTCATGCCGGCCACATGACCACGGAGACGTCTTTGGACAGCGCTGGCTCTTTGGCTTTGAAACGGAGATGAGCACCGCCCCCTAGAGTCGGGAATGACTAGCACATATGTGCGAGGGGAACCTTTACCTTTACTTTATGGATTAAAATTGGATAACTCTAGATGGAAAGGGGGAAGGGAATTTTAGAAGTACTCTTTTCTTTCAGTTGATAAACTGTTGTGTATTCAGAGTACCATTTCAGATGTAGTAGTTAAGCCCTGATCTTATATTTGATATATTTTTAAATTGCATTTACTTAATGAATTTTATTAGTTTGCCTTGAAATTTTAATGTAAAAACTATGATGATATTTGAGGTATCCATCTATCTGTTTCAGTTTAAATACTGTTTTCTTTTTAGCATTTAAAAATACATTTAAATCTTTATAAAAACTGATTTAATGATGGGCAGAATCAAAGTAAAATAAGGTTTTTTTATTCTTTGTGGTTAGCATGCATATGCTCTAGAACTACTATATGAACAGTTACATGAAGGAGCCAAAGCCCTTGATGTAGGATCTGGAAGTGGTATTCTTACTTCATGCTTTGCCCGGATGGTGAGAAATTTATTTTATCAAATAAATGAAATGTTTTGCTTTTGTTAATCAACAGAGTAATTACTCTGTTTTAATTTTTAGAGCGCTTTAGGAAATGATTACAAGGGTTTAGTTTTTTTAAATTAAGAATATTCCTTTATACTCATAAAGTGTTTTTGTACTTTGACTAGTCGTACCCAAGTTATCTGGTCTACAAAATATTTCCTTCAAGAAAATGCATAAAACTGGAATATCTAAAACCAGCTAATTAAATAGTATAACCTTTATTGTCCTTGTACATCATGTATACAACGAAATTAGTTAACTTTCAAAAGTTAATCTCACCTAATAGTTTACACTATTTTGAAAGGGAAAAATCCTAAAAAACAAATAGTAAGAATAATAAGAAATTCCAAGTAATTTATACACTAAAGTAGTATCTAGTGTCTCATTCAAAACATTTCAGAACTAGAAATCAAGCAGGCATTTGGGGTGCTGTGCGTTGTGAGGCATGCAACATCTGTTCGTCTCCTATGACAGTAATCTCTAGACTTGGAAACTACAACTAGCAACATTTATTTTTAGTAATAATTTCAAATGTTTAATTCTACCTAGTCTTCTGTTTGTTTTCTAGTAAAAATATAAGAACTGTTTCTTTTATCGATGGAAGCCAATTGGTACCCTTATTACATCGTTTCAGTAGCATCTGTGTGGGGCAAAGAAAGCTGGCAAGGATATATGTAACTGGCATATATTTTACCTGTATGAATAATAATCCTTTTGATTTTGTTTCAGGTTGGTGCCAAAGGACAAGTTGTAGGAATTGATCATATCAAAGAATTAGTTGATGACTCAATAAATAACGTCAGAAAGGATGACCCTTTATTGCTGTCTTCAGGAAGAGTGAAACTAATTGGTAAGTACTAGAAAATATTACAATGAAATACATACAGATTACATTGCATAGTGTAGCATTTAAATTTTGTGTTAATAAATTAGAATACATTCTCTTGTTCTTTGTTTCTTTAATTAACTAAATTTATATAACTGCTTGATCAAAAAGAGTCAGGATGGCATACTGATAAAAAAAACCCCGAAACATAGGAATGTTAATAATTTTTTTCAAAAAAAGCAAAAAATGATCACACAAGGCAATTACATAAACCGAAGACAGCCAGAATAATCAGTGAAAATAACACGTCCTGACTAAGAGAGAAAGGGAACAACTAGTTTTAAATGCTTGGGGCCATCTGAATTTTGCTGGAAATTTAAGTCAGACATAGCAACAAAGAGAAAACTGTTTCCCCAAATGACACTATTTAAACAATGGGATCCTGTTCTTTACCATAGACTGGTCAAAGCAGATTATATCTCAAAGATTGTGGAGTTAAACAGCATTTTTTCGAAAAGAATTATTAGCAAACAAACTTTATGAACTTCTGTGGCCTCCAAATCTGACATATCTCCCAGAGCAATTGAAATCTCTCTTTTTCACAAAGATTTAGTTAAATAGGTACTTGAACAAGGTTGTTTATTCCTTCTGGCTAATGTTGTGAACTAAAACGGACTAGGACTGCAGTTATAGATTGTACGTTGTATTTATTTATGAAACTTATCCATGTAACATAATTTAATTTAATTTAATTTAATTTAATTAATTCAATTTATATGCTGCCCCTCTCCAAAGACTCAGGGCGGCTAATCGTGCATTATGTTAGAAATATTTATACCATGCTATTCTCCAACCTTAATCATTTGCACTATGAATTGTAGTTGGTAATACTATCAAAAATTAAATGGCTATTTTTCTTACTACATTGGAAGTCTCATGTCAACTAATTTTGATATTCCATAAAAATGTTTAACTATTTAAGTAGAAATTTAGTGCTTTGACCAATAATATTAAATTCTTTGTCCTATTTTTCTTTCAGTGGGGGATGGAAGATTGGGATATCCAGAAGAAGCTCCATATGATGCTATTCATGTTGGAGCTGCTGCACCTGTTGTACCACAAGCAGTAAGTATGAATGTATGTGAGATAGGTGTACTTTGCACCAAATCTCTTAAGTAAAGAGGGTTAAGAATTTGCTTACACATGGTTTAAATATGTTTTAATTGATTTCTTAATAGCATAAATACATTGCAGAGATGGAAGTTTAATTAGATATACTAAACTTATTAAATCATGTTCCTGGAATTTGAGGCTATAATATGTTTGAGTTTTAAAGTGCTCAAATTCCATTCATTTTTATATAGGCTCAAATGCCATTCATTTTTATATAGGTTCATGAATAAGATGAAGGTTCTACAAGTTGCTTCCTACTTCATTCCCTTTTTAATTTCCCCAAATTTATATTTCAACTATAATGGGGTAAAGAATAGAAAGGGATTGAATTGTTCTTCTAATCTTATTAGGCCTGAAAACCATTTCAGTCAATTTTTCAGTACAGTAATTATTGCCGTAGGAATTATTGTTTTTCAGTTCTATATATTGCAAGACTATTGCTTTTACATTGTGGTATTAATATTTTTTAAATTTGTAGCTTATAGATCAATTAAAACCTGGTGGAAGGTTAATATTACCTGTTGGGCCTGCTGGAGGAAACCAGATGCTGGAACAATACGATAAGCTAGAAGATGGCAGTGTCAAAATGAAACCTCTGATGGGAGTGATATATGTGCCTTTAACAGATAAGGAGAAGCAGTGGTCCAGGTGGAAGTGATTTTCAGTTCGACTTTCTTCTTCCACATACTTGCATATACAAGGTGAAACGGTCTTGATTCTTAAGAGGGTAGCTTGCCACTGCATCATTTGTTGTCACTACTGCTTTGTGCTTGATTATGCATTGGAATTTTTGCATTGCTGCATAACCATGCAGTTTTTTAAATGTGCAACATTAAAAGGTAAAAAAAAATATTGCATGGATTGCATGTTATTTCAGTATAATTTATTATTTTTTAAAATTCTGTAGTAAAAGCTAAATAATAATCTCCATTGCTTAAAGGTATTCCCTAAATTTAAAGCTCTTTTTCCTTCTTAGGTCTGATTTCAACAGAGAGAATAAAATGTAAAATGGACTTTGGTAACCTCAGTAGGTTCAGAAAATAATGAACTCAATTTATTTCCCAGTCATTAAAAAATGAAACATAGTTCAGAAATCTAGAGGAAACAACAGAAACGATACATTCTAATTTCAACTAAGATGGTTTTAGAGAAGCATGTTATGCTTACAAAAACTGCTGAGCCAAATTCTTTATATTAGCATGTATCAAAATATTTGTTTTAAGTGTGATTAAATATTGTGTGGTCTTCTTCAAGATGACAGATTGTTCTTCCTTTTTAACTTCTTTTAAATAACTCAGATGATTTGTCCAAGCTTGTTAATTATCCAGTAATAGAAAGCAGACATAAGTATAGTCAGCATTAAACACTTGCCAGTTATTAGTTTATAAATAAGCAAATCAGCAATGCCACTTTGTTACTGGCCTAGAAATGATATAATACTGACTTTTTACCAGTTGTAAAGCACCTGTGCTCAATGAATTCTTGAAATGTGTATCAGTTGAATTTACTACAAGTACAGCAATTGTTAATACTAAATGTACTACAGTACATTTTACATGACTCCATGTTCAGAGATCTAAATTCCGTGAAGCTAATTAATCATTATTCTATGCATAAAATATATCCATATCCTGTGCTTGAAGCTACAACACAGCGTTGAGAATCCTTTGACAATACTGGAAGATGACTAATATGGTATTGCATTCCATCCTCATTGATGTGTATTGGTCCTTCCATGCTTTTATATCTAGTGCAGGCTTGTAAGATATTATTTATTTCAAAGCTTAGCATTTGCTTAATATATTTTCATAACCAATTACTTCCAAGAATATTTTTCTTATGGTTGCTATAATTAATTTTCTGTATGGTGGGGGAAGGGGGCAAGCCTATACATATCTATTTTAGGTAACACAAATGCTTCACTTCGTTATAAATAAGTACTGGTAACAGATGGTGCTCTCATTCATCCTTCTGCTCTCAGTTGCATATCTGCTTATAATATCACGACTGGTCTTAGACAGGAATAGGCATTTTTGAAATATTCTATTGTAACTTGGAACAGTACCTAATAAGGGGGAAAATATGGAAAAGAGAGAAAGAGAGAGCAAATCTCTATTACTCTAGTAGTTATATGGGATATTGCTGTCTAATCTCTTATACACAAAATTATTGCTTTATTTTATGGAATTATAAAAGTGGCTTAACTAAAGCTTTTCTGAGTCATGCAATAGAGATATCTCATTTTCATGAAAACTTGAGCCAGAATCCTTTTAGCCTATTGAAGACTAACAGAAAGTCCAGATTTGAAGTTAAGTACCAGAATGTTTATAGATAAGCATCTGGAGATGATTGAATTATAAAAATACTACACCATCCATTAATTCAAATATTATTTAAAGAACTTGGAAACCAACCAAGTAGAAGAAGATCTCTTTACAGAATTTCAGTTTATACTATGGAAGAAAAAAACTATCAACCAAGGTAGTGAAGAAAATAGCTTAGCTTTACTATAATATTTCATGAAAGTATTTGATTATGGCATGGGTAAACTGGTTAGTAGATTGTCTCTTGTCTCTTAATTTCCAGTAATAAACTTCCTGCCATGTATCAGCTCAAAGCTTTGCCAGAAGACCTACTAGGTTTGGATTAGTCCACATATTAATTTCTCTAATATTCTAGTTTGTGGTGAGGAAGCTGATGACATTCAGGTGTTCTGGGCTGCATCTCCCAAAAGGCCAGCTAGAAAAGCCATGGGAAGATACTATGAAAATATAATTGTAGCCCAAAACACACAAATGTTAAGATTGCCTTTACCTTTATAGGAGCCTGAGTGGCGTAGCAGGCTAATGCCTCCTATTAAGGCAGCATTTAACATCCAGCTGCCTGCAATTACTGCGAGTTCTAATCTCACCAGGTTTAAGGTTGACTCAGCCTTCCATCCTTTCTAAGGTGGGTAAAATGAGGACCCGGTTTGTGGGGGCAATAAGCTGACTTTCTATAAATATACAAAAGTATGAAGGCTATTGCTTAACGCATTGTAAGCCGCCCTGAGTCTCCGGAGAAGGGCGGCATATAAATATAAATTAAAAAAAAATACCTGTCCTACTTCGATGGTACATTTCATTAGTCATCAAATAGTTTGGAATAACTTCACAAACTTGAAACATACATTTTTTTATTAGTTTCAGCATAAACTTTTAAACATTTTAATTGAACCACAGCAAAGAGAATTTGAAATAAAATGTATTTTCTTGTTTTTAGCTTCTGAATTATACATTGCTTGTGCAAAGCAAAACTTAAAACTAATGCATACAGTATGTGGTGACTAAAAAAACCTAATTTGTACAGAATCACGACTGCAAGTTAACAACCTCAAATCCATAATCCTTCATTCTGCTCTTGTTTTATCTTCCCCTTATTGTTTTTGCTATGATAGCATTCATCATCATTATGTTGCATGCTGCCTTCTTTCCTTTTTGTCCTATAATTGGAATCTGGAATTTTCACATATTACATAATTTATGCAGCCCTTTTCTCTTCATTGCACCTCCATCTGTGTTTATAATAAATGGCTATGAATTATACTTTAGCCATATGAGAGCTTTTGATTCATAGCTGAAATTTAAGGGTCCCTGGGAAAGAATCTTATGCAATTTTGAGAAATTAAAATTGTAATTTATACTCATTTTCCTTGGAGTGAGTACTATCAGATTCAGTGTATTTAATGCAGTCTTTGTTCCCACTTATGAAAAGGTTTTATTTTTCCTTTGGGCACTTGATGCTTTCTGATTTTTTTTTCTAAAATACAATCAGAAGTGAATTTTGATGCTTTGGGGAAGAAGATCAGCAAAGGATGTATCTTTTTGTCAGTGATCCACTGCTTCTAGTGGATAGAAGAGTCCTTTCATTTGACAGATCACAAACTCTAGATTAAGCCCTTTGGGATTTACTGCTGGGTAGATTCAGATGTAATTTGTATTATTGTTTCTTTGAATTTTTAATATTACCCAGACTTCCTTTTGACAGTGGCAGATTTTGACCTCTGACTTTCAGTATTATTTCGAAAGAGAAAATTGCCCTAAATCTCATATTATTGTTGAGATTTATATTTTGAGGGAGAGGTATTTTTAAAATGTTAGACTTAAAACTTTTTATTTTGGCAATCTATAGTATCATATGTACTTATCCAATGGTGTCAACTACTCAAAAAATTGTGATCCTAGTTTATGTGAATTTGGGAAAGAGAAAAAAATCTTGGAAGGTGGGTGGTAGGAAATCTGCAGCAAATATAAATATCTGTCTACTGAGTATAATTTTGTTCTATATATACTGCAATGGGCATATTTCAAAATTGATTTAGATCTCATGCAAAAGCATGGACAGCATCCCTGCACTTCCTTGATAAAAGCTGACGTGATTTTTCAATCTTTTGTAAAACAGTAATAGTTTAGGATTCTGTTTTCTCATTGTTCATGTCCATTCAATTATCTCCTTTGGTTCGGTTTTGCATGTGCTAGTGTGCATTAGTGTACTGTACTTGCAAGTATATGCATTCTGGATTGTGGAATGTATTGGGTGTGTATGCATATGTGTATGTATCAGTTATGCGCGCACACGCACACAAACACGCCTCTGTACCAATTGCTTTCGTGGGCTGTTTTATATATTTGGTATTGGGGTCTAAACTGTGTAATCATATATTTAATTTATATTTTGAAAAGTCTTAAAGGTAGCAGTAGTACAAAATCAAGTAAAAGTTTTTGGTCACTATTCCATTTTTTATTGTAAATGGTATTTAACCTCTCTTATTATAGAAACTGCACATCCTTGCTTTAAAATTTTATCAGTAATATAATTGTTACTTAAACTGGTTTGATACTTTATATTTGAATAAGAAAGCCTTTTTCCACATTTCATAATATTTTATCATTGAAATACATGCAGTGTAACTGTCCATGCTTAGAAGCTGTTGTCCTTCTGCCAATAAAGGTGTCTGTAGCAGAGGGCAAATAACATTTCAAATCAGAGGGGTTGCAGTTAGAACTAACATTTTCAAAGCAGCAACACTGGGCCGTGTTAATGAATAATTTGACAACCAATCCTATTTAATGTTATTTAAGGTATTGGGGGAGTAGTACAAATGATGGGAGGGGGATAACCTTTTTTCTTACTGCTTTTCTGATCCTTTCCACATTAAATCTAATTCATCTTATAATAGTTTTCATTTGTGTAGGCAAACTCCAGTTTCTCTAGAGGGAAATACTTTTCTCAAAATTCTGCAATAACATTTTGAACTCAGATTTCCCATTATGCAGCCTTTTGCACAGGTATCAAGTAATTGAACCATAGTTGCAAGTGAATCTCTACTGTAAATGGTCTGCAGATAGCTACAACATTCATGTCTTCAGAAAAACAAAGGTAGCCATGTAATTTTTTTAATTGATGGCATTTTTACTGACATTTCCATGAAGTATATGAAGGGATAGGGAGTATTTCATTTAAAAATCATATTTTGCTTTGTTTAATGTGACTATTACTTTGATGCTGACCATTTGGTTCAGTATGTGAATCTTAAGTTTTCAGCAGTATCTGAAAGTGAGCTGAATTTTAAGAAATATATGTGAAAACTAGACTTAAAAATTTTTCTTTCAATTTTGCAGGGATGAAATATAAAAGCTACAACATCTGATCCAAACATAGTGTTAACAGTGGACTGCTCATCTCCAATTCTTAAAAGCTTTTTCCAAACCAACAGCATTGCGGCTTGTTTTGGACCGTGTTACACTGTTATCAGCATGGAAAAGTGGTTTTGTTTTGTTTTTTTTAATTTTGTAGAGGTTTAATGCGAGTTTGATAATGGACTGATGGAAAAAAATTAAACCTGGGCAAATTGTTTTGTTTTAATATGCCCTTAATTTCATATGTTAGTGATATATGTCTGCAGATAAGCAGATGTATCTGCAATTTATCTCCTTTTATTTTTCAATTTGGAAACTTTCTAACCATTTCAGCTCCAGTGCTTGTTCATCAAACTGCTTACCTGCACTTTCTTATGCTATCTGCACACTTAAGATTTGTGTTCAGCTGATTCCTAGATTCTACTAAAATGAGATGAATTTCTTCAAAGCTATCAACGTGGTATTTATAGACTAGCATGTAGCATATACAATCAGCAGCTTTTCTTCTCATACAGGAAATCAGACATGTATATACACTTGGAAGCATCAACAAGGATAACATTTATTTTATCTTGCTGTTCAGGATGGACATAACTAACATAGTTCCCTTCCTTGTAGCATAGCTAAGAAATTCATAGCTGAGTATTATTTCTAGCTGATTTATAGACTTGAAGTATCTGAGTGTAATATAACAATTACTGTGTAAGTTATGTCCTAATCATTGAACAGTTCACAGTGCTGCTTTGCCAAATAAAATCAAAAGCAAAAAGGTGTGGCAAATAATGTTTTCAATAGAGATATCTTGGGTAGCTGAGAGGTTGATAAAATGTTTCTATCAATAGTTCACTTTCCCCAATATAGAAGTTTTCCTCCAGGGTACTCATCTTGCATTGGAAAAACTGTACTGATCAACCAGTTTCAGAGTTTCTGCAATGTCCCAGAAAACATCTACAAATATTACAAAGAATAAATAATCCAACCCCACCAACTTTTAATAGATCCTGTGATAGAAGTGTGTGCTTTATATTCAACTGTTATTCCATATGATAGCAATGTCAATTACATTGATGAATAAGCCTACACATTTCTATAACAATTTCTGAAGATTTTTGTGTATTAAGTTCAGTGAAAAATGGGTATACACACTTATCATACAAGGCAAGCCCAATGACTCTGATTTTAAAAAGCAATTCAAGTTTAAGCCATCTTCATAGCAATAAGATGCCATTTGAAAACTGCGAATACATCAAAGTGTTAATACTGTATCACTGATGATCTAATTGGGAAGCCATTTTAGTGTATTGCTTTGGACAAAATAATTTATTTGGGATTTGACTAGAATAGCTTTGAGAAAAAGGAAGCCGTCTTTAAAAAAAACTTAACCTCAAATCTTCTGAAAGAGATGCAAATTCTGCTCTTTCCCTA
This sequence comes from Ptyas mucosa, assembly GCA_012654045.1. Taxonomy (NCBI): domain Eukaryota; kingdom Metazoa; phylum Chordata; class Lepidosauria; order Squamata; family Colubridae; genus Ptyas; species Ptyas mucosa. Next base: position 10,622,000 of record WNWU01000005.1, read on the forward strand.
ACTGAATTAAAAAAAAGCTATTCTCCCTCATTTTCATTATCATCAATTAGAGTGACAAAGATATATTTTATTTAAATAACCCAATGACCTTCTATAAATAGTTACATACATTTAATTTACCATAGTTGTTTAACAGTTGATTTGTTGTCAATGACGCCATGTAACATTTATAGACAAATATATAGGGTAGTAAAAAGTAACCTGAAATACTTTGGGTGTAGCATCCATTATTTAATTTTCTAGAACTACTCCTGCATATAATGAATTAGCTCTAAATAAATAAATATTTGATAATTATAGAGGAGTCAGCTTTAAAATGTTATTTGAATTATTGAAATCATGACTTCATATGGCCTTTATAATAAACATGAGCTAATGCAGGTTTGGGGGAATAGCTAGGTATAAGCATTATAAACAGATTTCAAATTTAAAACAATTCATGTTGTTACCCAGTTCTGGGAAGAAATCTGCTATGGCCAGTCAGAAATAAAAAAGCAAAAAAAAACCTTTGAGGGAAATAAAGAACTAATTGTTTTGCAGATAATATGAATCATTGTGCAGAATGTTGAAATCTGGAGATGAATATACTGGCATTATTGTTTCTGTAAGAACTGTTCTTCATGTTTTGGTGTATAAATCCTCAGCTTTCAATTAGTGGCACATATAAAGCATCAGAAAACAGAAGAGGATGGACTCTCCATTATATATAGACCTACTAAGATCTTTTGTGTTATATATGAAAATAGAAAAAGATACTTTTAGGCAAGCCAGTCTTCATTATATATTATTTTTCTGCTTTAAATTGACTTAAAAGAGTTCTAGTTTTAATCAGTGTTTCAGTTTGTAATGATTCCTTATTTTCCTACTATTCTGCAAAAAGATTGGTGCACAGTGCAGCATAATTTGACAAAGTATTGTATTGAATGTAGAGAGAGTTGACATAGGGAAGGTGGCAGGCCTGAAGGCTCAAAGGTGAAAAGATGACTTGAAACCCTGACAGAAGGACAGTGAGTCTTAGTACTGAAATGGACAATGTCTTTGAAAAAAACAGAAGCTGTGATTATATATTAAGCAGCAAACAACCCTTGTGTTGATATGGATCAATAAAAATATAAGATTTTATCTTACAATTCTAGCTTTTCCATGTTAGGTTTTAATGAAAAACCTGACCGAGCATGTCAGAGTACTTTTTGATGATTCTGTCACTCCATTTTATTCAAATACCTCCATTCATGCTCCAGTCCGCTGGAGATGAATTAGGAAGCACATCTTTTTATTACTTAAGAAAAGATACTGCCTTTATAGAACTAAACAGCACTTTGGATCTGAGGAAGAAAAAGGCTTCAAAGCACATAAAGACATGTATGTAATACCTCTTGACAATTTTTAAAGCAGCTGTGACTTTTCCTGGAACTGTACAATTGTCTTTCATAGCTGCAATCTGGGAAAAGTCACATTTAGTTTAATGTGTTGTCAACAAGTGCTACTTTCAGGCCTGTGCATACTTAAATGTTTTTTCCCTTTGAATCTGAAATGCTTTACAACCCTAATTATTTAGGAAGTAGCTGACATATTTAATGTTGTCTTTATCTCCAAATCCAGATGAATCAGCTGATTTCAAAAATACAAAATCAGTCTTTTTATTAAATGCTCAAAATTAATAAAGTTCTCAAGAAGTTGAACCTAGATATGAAAGGTATTATGACTTAAAACAGATTTATTTCTTACGTTTCTCAGCTCAACCTCTGTAATGTGATCATTAAAATAAGACATACCAAATTCTTGAACATCTTTCCTGAACTGATTTGTACCTGGTCCCTCAGTTGATAACATATTTATATGTTTGGTGAAGAGAAAATATAGCTTACAATAACTGATACACAGAATAAATACTTTGCAATATATGCTTAAGCCAAGGCATACTTTTAGTCCTTTAGACAATTGAATGAACTTTTTAACTGATGAAACTTTACAATTTTGCTACAAGGATTCAATAACCAAGACTTAAAGCTTTTTGAAAAGTTTACTAGTTGAAACTCCAATAAATTGCTAAAGTTATTCTCTGAGCTACTTCTGTGTGACAGTTAACAGTCCTGAGGTTTAATATCAGTATTACAAACTTCAGGCATATTATTTTTTTATTGATAGAAGCAATACTCCCTACAACTGAATATCTACAGAATAGAAAACAGTTTCAGCTCCCTATCTAAATGCTAGGCTTTAGGAATTTAGTATTTAAAGGAACCTTTTAAAATAGAGCACCTTTCTCTTGTTGACTGCTATCTGCCCTTAGAAATCTGAGATTCTATTGCCGATACAAGCCTGGCCTACTTTCCATATATATTTCAATGGAAAAGGTAAATACCCACATAGAATGGTAAGCAAGTGTTTTAAAAGAACAAGGCAGGTAAACAAAAGATTTCTGACTTGGCTATTTCAGCATTTGAAATTATATAAACTAAATAGGTAGATAAACTCAATTGGTTTTTTTTATTAACAAGTTTGAAATGATGGCTAAATTGTACTGCTAATTTATTGATGGCTTACTTGTACTGCTACTTTTAATTAGGAATGTGCAGCGCTTCAGTTTCAGTTTCAATAAGGTGCTTTGGAGTAAGCAAAAGCATTGAATAAAGGATTTATCTGCCACTCTTTAAAACATGTATGTTTCCTTTGCAGCTTCCCATGAGCCTACATATGGCTGCTTTAAAGAATTGTGGACGCATACAGTACTTAATTCACATGCCTGTGTACTCTGAAGATTAGAGTTACAGATATTCTTAAAGTGTTTGAAAAAGGCAGAAATGAAAATAAAAAAGATTGAAAACCTGTAAGGAGAAAGAAATATAAGCCTAAGGTTATATTTATCTCCAACATTGGAAGATTAAAATAGAGCAACTAATTTAAGTAATATGGTGAAACTGTCGTGCCTTCCTCAGAGATAAAAGAGAGACTAAAATTGGTGCTCCTCTGCAAACAAAAGATTTCCAATGCATAAGTCAAGACTGCAGTTTCCCATAGATCTAGTACTGTCTGATTACAATCGAGCAGTCTGGCTGCACTGAGAAGAACAAGGCAAAGTACTGTGGATGTCAGAACTGTCATGCGACATAATGAGAACTGTATGCGTGATTTCCTAGTTCATTAAAAGGAGTGGGTTGCTTCATAGCCATCCACCTGAAGTCAACATGATTTTTCAGGTGTAATGACATTGCACACAGGATGCAAATTGTGTCATTTTTATCACTCTCAACTTGTTACACATGATGCACAGTACATCATTTCTATCATGTAATCTCCCTTGCATCCTCTCATCCCAGCCTGTGGAAACCAATAGGATGTTTATAGGTGTACAGTGTCTGCCCTCATTCATTGTAGAAAAGGAAGCTGAAGCGTGAATTCCAAGTCTTCATTTATATATCCCAAGTGCAATTTTTCATGGGAAAATATTCTGATTAGATCATAAGGTCGCATTAAAAGAAAAGCGAGCTCTACTTGAAAGAGTTTGGAAAGTAATGCCCTATAATGAGTCAAAGCTCTAACAAAAATACATATTTGGATTAGATGTGAGTACTGTATCGGTATCTGCTGTGATGTGGACCACTGCAACAGGACATCATGCTATTGCAGAAGCATGGATTAACCACTAGCTTCCAGTATTTTAAATTGGGTTTTATCACCATACAAAACCAATTTGCAAAACAGAAATAGCTAAACAGTGTAAAGCAAGGATAAATTTAAAAGAAAAACTTTTGTACACTAAATGTATTTTAAGCTATAGTGGCATTGCACTTGTTCACCAGTAATGTGATTTTGTTTCAGTGGGATTGCAACTGATAAATCGGATTAGCTCATACCTCCATTATATGCTGCTATTAAAGTAATTCCATACTAGAGCCTTCAGTTTTCTTGGGGATGAAAGGCATTGTAGATCAAAACACTTGGAGGACACCATGTTGGTGAAAACTACTGCATGCCATTACAACTGTGTACATCAGTGTTTCTTACTCTTGGTAATTTGAAGGGGTGTCAACTTGAAATTCCACACTGGCTGGGGAACTCCAGGAGTTGAAATCCCCATGTCTCTAAGTTGCCAAGTTTGAAAAACAAATGGTGTTCATCTATCATAGACCTTGAAAGAAAATTTTGGGATGATGGCTGCTTATTTTGGTAACACAGTTTTCACTTTTGAAAAGAGAATTGTGAGATGCAAGAGGCACACTTTTGTGAGAAAGCTTGATAGCAAAAAAAGTATCCTGAATCTTGCTCTAGTCTAGAGATACATTCCATTTATGAGGTAATCTGACTCCTCAGATGTAGTAGGTCGTGCTTTCTTTAATTTCTGCCGGACTAACCGCAAACGGCAAGCAACCATGAGTAGCAGCAAAGCGGTGATGGCTAACCCCAAAGCCAGTGGAAGTACAGCACCTAAAAAGAGTAAGAAGCAGAATGTACTAAGTAGGCAGCCAATTCATAGATGAGACAGAAGCATCATATTATCCAAATAAACAATTTATATTTCTGAGGACTTCCCAAAAGAAAACCACTTAAGGGGAGATGAGCATATCTGCTCTATCAGGACATAGTCATGAGAATGGTATATGACATTTCAACAGTTCATATACTGTGGATGATACCTTTTCCTTCGTGATGATTCACTTTTGTATATTTCTGTGTCTTGACACACAATAAATCAGTTGAACACCCCACCCCCCACATCTTTACCTGTTTCTGGGACTGGAAGGCTCTTTTCAATCTGAGTGCTCTTGAAGCTCACAATATCATTGTCATTCTTATCTGTGTCTTTCCCTGAGATTCTAGAATCTGTAAAAACAAAACAATGCATCAATATATATCTCAGTAGCCCACAGCCGTCAAACTCAAACTCAACTCTACCTTTGCAGAGCAGGGGTGGGAGTGGCCTGTGCATGATGTATCTGGCCCGTGGGTCGCCTGTGCATAGCAGATAAATTGCATCACAACATTCAAGTGCTTCAAGAACTATGACCTGCGCTAGATGCTGTAATAAAACTAATATCTTTACTCATCTTCTGGCTGAGATTTTAACATAACTAAATGATCCTTTTTGCATGACCCAATTGACTGGATCATGGTGCTTTTAACTAAGTTGACTTGCTTGGGGCTAAGCTAAATCCCTCCATTTGATATGAATTATTTATTGGGAAGTTACTTGATGCTCATTTCTGAGGCTAGGATGTCACCAACATGAAAAAGGCAAAGTTAGGTGTGAGGTAAGAACCTCCATCTGATTGCCTATTGTAGCAGTGACTCTGGATGTACCACTTTTTAAAAAACTTCAAAAGGGGGGATGTAAAATAACTCATAGGGTGTGGCATGATAATTTATTTAACAGTGGTTGAATTAAAAAATTAAAAAAATGGGTATTGAGAGATGGATGAATATATTGTGAATAGAATAGAATAAATTGTGTCAACACAACAAAGTTGAAACAGTTAACAGGAAAAAATAGTTGGTGGTTCTTAAGAACACAGCCACAAAAGCAGATACTTAGTTTTACTGTATGCAGCTGAGCTCCCACCTCATACATTTGTTTAGCTACTGTTCACTCAATAAGCCATAGTTTACATATTCAGCCCTAAAGCAATGATTATATTATAAATTAACATGTGAAAACTAGCCCAGAGCAACTGTCTTGATTATGACAGTAGGGAGGCTTCAAAGTAACATTTTCAAAATGAACAGAGTACAGCACAATTTAGTTTAGTCAATAAACTTGAGCAATAAGCTTGGAGAAGTAGTTCCAGGGCTGGGTTCTACTTACCTTTACTACCGGTTTGCAGCGGGGCCGCACGCGCACTCTTCTGCGCAAGCGCAGAAGCATTTTGATGACGTCGGGGTCAGTGGGCGGAGCCTCCCACCAGTTTTACTACCTGTTCTATAGAACTGGTGCGAACCGGAGGCAACCCACCACTGAGTAGTTCCACCTAAGAATGATTGCTGACTGGTCTACAAATTCTTTTTCTGTTCTTAGAATTTGGAAATTGGAAATACTGAAAAATGGCCACCTTAGATAAAGTAAATGTCAGGGGCCCAGAGAATGAGATGACCATTTTCAAACTAGTAATGTTAAATGATAAATTTTTAAAGTTGGCAAATACTGCCAAGCCCATGTAGATAAAGTACCAAAATAATAATAATAATCGATATTTGATACCATTCCAATATTTACATGCCATGTATAAATCTATCCATTACTATGATAGATTTTATGACAGACAGATCTGCACTTTAGCAGACTGTAAAGAGAGTACGGTATATTCTTAAGCTTTTTACCAAATCTTTCTCCATCAATAGAAGGATTGCTAAAACACAACTGGCATTCCAGTGGGACTGCAGAGCAAAGTGTTATGTTATGCTATGTTATGTTGTGCCACTTCCCTATCCCAGGTGACTGATTATTACCATGAACTTTTACACATTCAGCAAGACAGTCAGATTCTTGAAGAAAGTTGTTTTCATTGCCTTTGCAACCACCATAGATGAAATGCATGCAAGTGCCTGAAAAAGCATCAAAATGCCAGCGAGGGAGGTGTCTGTTGCATGAGCCAGTGGCTAGGGGGAGCAAGCACTGCTCTGTAATTATAAGAAGAAAAATAAATTAACTCTAAATCTTTGTAATTAGCATATGAAAATCAGACAGCAGTTAGGTTTTATAATATATTTGGAATACATTACTGTAATTTAAACAAGGGCTATAACAGAATACAGAATCTTGCCCTTGTCCCTTTTGTTGACCTGAAAAGAATCTTTCCAGCCACAGTTCCCAAATGCATCCATTTAAATATGTTGCCTTTTCCCCCTGTATTTAACAGAATCCAACACCTGGAAGTGTCTAGCTATTTCTACCCACTTCATTCACTGTTCTTCATATTGAAGAAGTTGCTTCCCTACATAAGGCATTCATCCCTTGCATATTCCAGTCAATTAATTCTGAGGCTGTCTCACCCTGGAAGCACAGCAGGAAGGGTGAGGTGATGGCACTTTGTGCATAAGTAGTCTAATGACAGAATGTCCCCATGGTTCTCCCTTGAGTGAAGGGAAATTTGAATACATGATAGAACATTATGCATGTGTTGCATGGCATGATGTGCTATTACTATTCCATAATAGTAATTTATCTTCAAATATAACAAACTAGGGAGATTACAAATAGTCCTCAATTTACGACCACAACTGAGCCCAAAATTTCTGGTGTTAAACAAGACAGTAGTTAAGTGAATTTTGCCCCATTTTTGCCCTGTCTTGCCACAGTTGTTAAGTGAATCACTGCAGTTGTTAGTTAAGTTAGTAACACGGTTGTTAAGTGAATCTTGCTTCACCATTGACTTTGTTTGTCAAAAGGTCTCAAAAGGTAATCTCATGACCTTGGGACACTGCAACCGTCATAAATATGAATCAGTTGCCAAGTATCTAAATTTTGATCACATGACCATGGGGATGCTGCCATGACGGAAATGGCCATGACTCACTTTTTTTCAGTGCCGTTGTAACTTCGAACAATCACTAAATGAATTGTTGTAATTCAAGGACTATCTTTACTGATTCCATCCAAGAGGTAGTATACTACTAGTAGAAAACACTTCTGCTCGTATAAAATGAAGCCTCTCATTTTCAGGAATTCCATCCTGTGTTCTCTCATGCAATATTGCTCAATCTCAATTTTAATTTTCAGAAGCAGCTTTGCAGAGACAAAAGGGCTGCCATGAGTAGGAGGAAACCAGATAAGCACATGAAAGCGTGCTCCAATACAAGAATAGCACTGAATATAGCTGCTCTATATTTTTGTTTTCAAAGTCTGTGTAAAATATATAGGGGAAAACATTAATTCATTCACTGGTGTTTTTGAGGGACATATATAAATTATGATCTATCTTCCGTCCATCTCTACCCAACCTTGATTGTATACATGAGTATTACTCATCAAATTGTGGACATCACCTGTTTTCCCAAAGCTGTAGCTGAATTAACTGCATGCATTTATTTAACAAATTTCTATAGTCAACTCAAGAAACAATTGTGAAAATTAAGCCTTAAAATTTTTTGAGGATCAGCTTATCCACAAGTGGCACATTTTTCACGGCATTTTGGTTAAATTTTTAAGGGTCAGCTTATTCTGTGGCTAGGCTTATGCATGACTATATGCAATAATTCCACATTTGAGCAAAAATAAACTTAACTTTGTAAGTAAGCCTATTTACTAATATACTACTCTAGTACTGTAATCAAATAATAATAATAATAATAATAATAATAATAATAATAATAATAATAATAATAATA
>WNWU01000005.1:10630331-10644756 GCA_012654045.1 Ptyas mucosa
TAATAATAATAATAATAATAATAATAATAATAATAATAATAATAATATGAATGCTTAGACTGCAGTGCCCGGGGGACTATAATAGCATTTTTCCAATTCATAGGATTGTAGAAAAAACAATGTATTCAAAATACAAAGGTAGAGGTGGTCGATTGAGTAACAACAGATCCCACCTCCCCCCACCTTCTAGTTGACCCTCCCCTGGTCCTCACATGTTCTTAGATTTTAATCTTTGGTTTTAATTTATTTGTATTTTAATGTAGATATATTTTTAAAACTGTAATCCAACCAAAGTTACCTTATGGCAAGACGGGCGGCCAATACATTTTAAAAATCAATCAATCAATCAATCAATCATATTGTTAATCTTACCTGGTATAAACCCTGTAACTTGTTTCTTTGGTCCCTGAGAGGGTGGTTGGTTGATTTTCTCTGGTTCAAGTACTTGACTGCTTAACGTACTTGTCTGGGTGATTTCAAATGTAAGGTCTTTATTGGTTTTTTTCATAAATTCAACTGATTTTTGTTGAATAGTGTCTATGTGAGTTATTGCATTCTGTCCTGAATTATCTGAGTGTAAAAAAACACACAAGAACATAAGGAAAGCCCAATTGGATTAGCTCAAAGTCCAACTAATTCATTGTTTAGCTTCTCATAGTGATCAACTAGATACCACTGAGGTGAGACAAAGTAAATGAAAGTTACATATCATTTTGTGATGGGCTATCTTCATTTTCTCACTCACTCAAAAGTATACCTTCGCCCCTTCCTGCTCAACAATCCAGTCCACACACCTGCCACAAAATTTTTCGTTTGTAGACCCAAAATGCCTGGACTGCAATCTAGCCAATTGCTAGAGGATAGCATCTTCTTCTTGTGCCACATCCGTCATCGGACGTTGGTGATCATGTTGGTGATCCCAATTGCTAGAGGATAGCATAGTGATAGTCAAAACCCCAGATCTTGTATAATATTTTGGCTATTGGCTTTCTTTGTTTACATAACTTTTATATAATCCGGTTGTTTGTTTTGACTTAACATAATAACGTCTGTTGTGTGAGAATTTAAAAAAGAGAAAATAATAATTTAAATATCTTTTTTATAAAGATATTGAAAATTCAACATATTGTAAACTATAATATTGTATATTTTTAACCAATAAAAACTTTTCTTATAAAAAAAACCCCCAGATCTTTGCTGGCATCCACTGGCCAATTGGAAACTTGCCGTCGAAGTATGGTAGCTATACACCATACAATTAGCCTTGCTAAAAACATGGGGCAAGGAAAAAGCAAGGGAGACAGGTGAAGCCTCCTGTGCCTGTGGGCCCCAAGGCAACTGTAATCTTTTTAAGCCACTGATATATCTAGACCACTGTTCTCAACCTTTGGCAACTTGAAGATGTGTAGACTTCAACTCCCAGAATTCCCCAACCAGCATGGATGGGGAATTCTGAAAGCTGCTAAGGTTGAGAAACACTGGCCTAGAAACAATCAATACGATATTAGTGTGCAAATTATAGCATTTTAAAAAAGGAAATGAAGCTTAACTGGGTTTTGTTTTGTTTTCAAATATTAAAAGGTACTGCTAGTCTGTATGCCACCAATGGAGTGACTTGTATGCTTGCTTTTCATGGAAGAAAACTAAGAAGACTTTGCAACTGGATGGAGCCTTCTGGCAAGTTCAGAGATATGCAAAATGTTTGGCTATGGATCTAAACCAGGCTTGTACCACAATCTCAGCGATGAAGGTTCTTTAGCTTTTTCATAGGAAACGTGGTGGCACAGTAGTTAGAATGCAGTATTGCAGGCTAACTCACTGCTCACAGCCAGGAGTTTGATTTTGTCCAAATCAAGGTTGACTCAGCCTTCTATTCTTCCGAGGTTAGTAAAATGAGGACCCACCTTTTAAAAAACACGCTTTTTCAAGAGGCAACTTGAAAAAATGGTCCAGAAAGTCCAGTTGCCTCTTGAAAAAGCACCTTTGGGACAACCATGACCTGGATGACTGAGAATCTCCATAGATATTTAGAGGACCCAGATTGCTGTGGACAATATGCTGATTCTGTAAACCGCTTAGAGAGGGCTGTAAAATATATAAAGTGGTATATAAGTCTGAGCGCTATTGCTATTTTCCTCACCCTAAGATTCAAATGCAGGTTTTCAAATCTACATGCCTTCACTTATTATTGAGCTATTATTATTGTTGAGCTATTTTTAAAATGTTTAAATGGACAGGTTCTGTTCACTCACATTTATGGCAAAAAGCTTCATCTGACCCATCAGGACAGTGGTTCTCTCCATCACAGGCATAAGTGATGTCAATGCAGCAGCCGTCATCACAGAGGAACTGGTATCGGGAACATTTCCCAACACAACCTGCAATAGGCCAATGTTCAGGTTAGAAGACAAATTAAATTGCAAAATATAAGAAGCAGCTGTTTACAGTGGATATTGCAGCAATGGAAGCCCTCCTGTTATGCATCATTTCATAAAATGACTCTATGAATATTTCAGGTAGAAGAATAAGGCAAAACCATTCAACAAATGTTATCTCTCGACAAGGGGGAAAAAGCAACCAGTTAAAACTAAATTCTGCCCGCTATACCAATTCAGCATACATGGGACATAATCTGTATTCTACTTGCTGAGCTGAGAAAATTAGTGGACCAGAGGAATGCTGTGGATATAATTTATTTGGACTCCAGTAAGGCATTTGATAAAATAGACCATAATCTACTACTTGATAAGATAGAAAACTGTGGGTTAGACAGCATCACCACCAGATGGATTCATAACTGGCTGACCAACCGCACTTAGCATGTAGTCCTCAATGGAACTGCATCTACATGGAGAGAAATATGCAGTGGGGCACCCAAGGCTCTGTTTTAGGCCCAGTACTCCTCAACATCTTCATCAATGATTTGGACAAGGGAATAGATGGGGAACTCATCAAATTTGCAGATGACACCATGCTGGCAGGAATAGCCAACACTCCAGAAGATAGGCTTAAGAAACAGAAGGATCTTGACAAACTTAAACATTGGGCGCTATCTAACAAAATGAAATTCAATGGTGAAAAAAGTAAGGTTCTACATTTAGACAAGAAAAACAAAATGCACAGGTACAGTATATGTGGTACTTCACTCAATAGTAGTAACTGTGAGAGGGATCTTCGAGTCCTGGTGGACAACCATTTAAATATCAGCCAGCAGTGTGCTACAACAGCCAACACAGTTCTAGGCTGCATAAACAGAGGAATAGAATCAAGATCATGTGAAGTGTTAATACCACTTTATAATGCCTTGGTAAGGCCACAGTTGGAATACTGTATCCAGTTTTGGTCGTCACAATGTAAAAAAGATGTTGAGACTCTAGAAAGAGTAGAGAGAAGAGCAACAAAGATGATTAGGGAACTGGAGGCTAAAATATATAAAGAATGGTTGCTGGAATTGGATATGTCTAGATTAATGAAAAGAAGGATTAGGGGTGACATGATAGCAGTGTTTCAACCAGGGGTTGACACAAAGAAGAGGGGGTCAATCTATTCTCCAAAGCACCTGAAGGCAGGACAAGAAGCAATGGATGGAAACTAATCCAGGAGAGAAGCAACCTAAAATTTTCTGACAGAACAATTAATCAGTGGAACAACTTGCCTCCAGAAGTTGTGAATTCTCCAAAAGTGGTAGTTTTTAAGAAGAGATTGGACAACCATTTGTCTGAAATGGTATAGGGTTTCCTGCTAAGCAGGGGGTTGGACTTGAAGACTCCAAGGTCCCTTCCAACTGTTATTCTATTCTATTCTATCATTAGAAGCTGCTGTTCTGAGTTAATTGCTCACAATTGTTGAATTTTATATGACCTTTATTGCCTTACATTTATTTATTGGATTTATATCCTGCCTATTGTTTCAAAGCTGAAGGCAATGTATGTAGTCCTCCTATTTCTTCCTGGAGAAATTATAAATATTTAACAATAGAGATTACACCTGCTCCCCATTTAGCAATTATCTCAGCTAATAACCATTTGCATACATAATGATAATGAATGGTAATAAAAATCATTTTCCAACCAATATGCGCCTTTATGACCAAATTTTGGGCATCTAACAACAGTACATGCTGAAGTGAGAGTAATGCTGGTGTAGCTGTGTAAGAGAACCATATGAATGAGATGACAGTAACTAGTGATTTTGCATTCTCTCTCTCTCCTTCCCTCCCCCATCTCATGTGTTCACATAACAATCATTTCATTTTGCTTAATACTTAACTTTCCTGGTAATTAGAATGGGACTCAGTTGCTAAACAAGGGGAAGGTCTATATATAGCTCAGGGCTGAATTGTGGGATTCTTGGTGTTCTCTGAGCTTGGTTTGCTTTGTGCAACTGTTTCATTATCAGGTTAGGAGTGAGCTTTGTTGTCTGTTTAGATATAGTAGTCTAGAGTACCAGCCTTGTTGGATTTGGGCAGGATGTGATGATTAGTGGTATTGTTCTTCTTTCATTGCTGCTTAGTGTGATGATTAGATATCGGTTCCTCCTTCTCTGGGTGCTGGTATTTTGATAAGGGAGGACGTGCTCAGCAACATTTCCTCCTTTCTTGATCTGTGGTTAATCCTTTTGAATGCTTCATAAATAGGGTAGTAGTCCATAACTTACAACCATATTTATACCCACGTTAAGACAGTTAAGTGAGTTTTGCCCCATTTTACAACCTTTCTTGCCACAGTTGTTAAGTGAATCATTATAGTTTATTTATTAGTCAGTTGTTAAATTAGTAACCCGGTTAAGTGAATTTGGCTTTCCCATTGGCTTTGCTTGTCAGAATAGCAATAGCATTTAGACTTATATACTGCTTCATAGTGCTTTACACTCTCTAAGCAGTTTACAGAGTCAGTATATTGCCCCCAACAATCTGGGTCCTCATTTTACTGACCTCGGAAGGATGGGAGGCTGAGTCAACCTTGAGCCTGGTGAGATTCGAACTGCCAAATTACAGGCAGCCACCAGCCAGCAGAAGTAGCCTGCAGTACTGGATTCTAACCACTGCGCCACCACAGCTCTTAAGGTCACAAAAGGTGACCTCAGGACATGGCACATAAATATGAGTCAGTTGGCATCTGAACGTCGATCACGTGATGATGGGGATGCTGCAATGGTTTTAAGTGTGAAAAGTAGTCATAAGTCATTTGTTTCAGTGCCATTGTAACTTTGAATGGTCACTAAACGAACTGTTGTAAGTCAAGGACCACCTGTATGTCTGTTGACAGATCATTTGTCAGAATATCAAGCTTGTAATTCTCTTTATAAGCATCAGAGCAACCCTAGAATATCTGCCAGCAACTGGTACCTTAGGAGACCAGACTCCTTTTGGTAATTTTCTTGAATTTTTAGTGCAGCTCGATCTCATTCATGCAACCCAAAATAAATATTTAGATTATTTAAATTGAGCTCCTGAATAAAAGTGGAGAACATAATTCTGATAAATAAATAATAGGAGAAAGAAGGGTCAGGAGAGCAAGGATACTTCTCAGCAATGGTTGCTATGGTGATTAGAATGTTGGGAAAAAATACAGCTGAGCTGGAGAGGTTGTAAAAACCTGGAGAGAAAGAAAGGGAAAATGGAGCATAGCCGAGAAGGTAAAAGCAATGAGCCAGGCCCAAGGTGCAACAACGGAGTCTTTCTCCAAAGACTGGGGCAACCTAGGCTGGCAGAGACAGGAGGACTGTGGGGAGGAGAAGGGAGATGCAGTATCTGCAGAACAGATAGGCTGTGGTATCCTTTGATCTTGGCACCTTTAAGTCATGATTCCTGAATCTGGTCCCCAACATCTGAATCTGACCATTGGTTGTGACTCAAGGATGAGATGGTTCCTACTGGAATTGGTTATATACTTGGAGAGATTCAGAAGTAGGAAGTAAAAGCTTGTCAGCCTTTCAAGGTAATCCAGAGAAGAAACTAACACTATGTTTCTTGTAAGGGTCCAATAACAAAATCTTGCCAAAATCTGAAAGTGCTTCGCCTGTTCCCCACCTTTACTTTCCAGGGAACTAGAGAGGGTCCCTTCTGAGACACTTTCCACAATCCCATTCTTTCTGTAGAGTGAGATGTCTCTTCTCTCACCACTGCCCTGGTTCCAGCTCTTCTGCCTTCTGTCTTTCAAGGATATTCCTACTGACCATTACAGAGTCAGAGCATATAATTGCTAAGGTATTGGACTAAGAGTAGCCAGATCCATATTCAAGTTCAACCTCAACCACGGTTGCTCACTAGATGACTTTGGACAGTTCCATTGCTAGCTCCCGATCTACCTCACAGGATTGTTTGTTGGGAAAAAATGGAGGACTACGTCTGGTGTCTTGAGTTCTCTAGGCGCTCATTTAAGACAGGATTGAAATGTAGGAATTATGAACAAAGATGGCACGCAGGATCAGTGCTGGAACAAATGCTTTGCATATTTGTTATTTTTATTTTCTGTTTGTACATTATGCCCAGATGTCATCTTGTTTTTGGCTGGCATTGGTTTTCATGTTACTATTTGTAAACTACCCAGAGTCAATTGGAGTAAATACCATATGGGATTCATTTAACTAGATGATTGGAGCGATTGTGCATTATGTAAAAAGGAATGAAGCATTCTTGGTATTACATATTGAAGGAAAAACTACTTTCTTATGAGATAAAGTTGCTTAAACATGTTGCTCAATTGCAAGATCTTTGCCCAGGTTAGTATTGTGGGTCTTGCTATAGTGGGTGTCACATATAATGGCAAAAGTATGTCTTGGAGACTACATTTGTAATACAGTTTACTAGAATGAATGGAATAGCATGCCAGGAGAGTCAAATGAAAAAGAGAACAGGCTTTTGCACCGTGTTTTTCAACCTTGGCAATTAGAAATTCTGGGAGTTGAAGTTCATACATCTTAAAGTTGCCTGAATTTAAAAGCACTGGTGTAGAAGGAAATGTGGTGGATATTGTACATTGTGCAAATTGCCTCTTTAAGGTAGTTTAAACTATAAGACTTGTACCCTATTTGCAATGTATTTAAAGCATGTTCTGTTGTGATTTTAATTACAGACATACACAGTCTCATTCTCAACTATACCACAGAACAAGAAAATGGTTATTTCAGCAGTTTTCTCACCTAATTCAGAACGAATCATTGGAAGTACTGTCACTGAGACGTTATCTGAACTCCTTTGTCCAGCTGTGTCAGTCACGGTTAGCTGCAGTGTATATTTTCCTTCTTGCATATGAGAGAGCTTCAGTGTTCCTGGCTGAGGTACCTGAGCCAAAAAAATAGGGCATTGATGGAATCCCATCCTTCATACTGTAGCTACCAAGGTACAACTCTCATACAATCATGAGAGGATTGAGATGCATACATACACCCACGTTCTATCATATACATAGGAGAGCGTAAAATTAAAGGCATCATGCCTTTTTATTCCTACCTAGGTTGCCTGAACACAGGTAAAGCAAATTTAAAAAAGTCTAGGGTTTATTGGTAAAATGGATACTGGAAACAAATACAGTGATCATTTGTAAGTCCCCCACCCTGCACCATGTTGGATCAATGCTTCCTTAGATTTCAAGATGGTGTAGCAAAAAATACAGATTTGAGAAAGTACACATTTCAATGCAGTGCTATCATAAAAGAGCAACATGTTTGAAATTCTCCAGGATTGCTGTCATGTTGTTAGTTTTAAAATCTTAAATCTTAAAATATAAAGAGGAAATTCATAGTTTACATCCCAGTGAATCAGTCAACTTTCTCAAGTAGCAGAGAGCAGGAAGGTATTCTTTCAAGCCCCTAAGACATTTTCACAAGGAAGAACACTGTAAACCACAAGTCCACATTCTGGTATGATGGAAGATAAAATAAGTGATTTAGTAATGAAATATGTTTCACTTGCCAGTCTTGTCAACTGGAGGGAAGCAGCATCATTTTATTTTTGGTTCAGAAAATATGTGACAAACCTCACTTAAATTATTATCCTCACAAAAGTAGAAAATAAAAACAGTTTGTGTGCTTGGGTGTGTACACATGAATGGATGAGAATTCCATGAAGCAGGACTCCATATAATCAGGCATCTGATATTTGGTACAGAGAAGCTATTTCTTCATAGCTTTTATCACTGATTTTTTTTATCATAGATTCTATTCTGTTGTTTCCAGATTTTTTTTAGAACTGAGAATTCAGTTTAGCTAACAATGCAAGCTTTGTGTATGCAATCCTCACTGCTTATGATTCAACTAAACCAATCTTCCTATTCTACAGATCCCCACATCCATCTTCCCTTGTCACTAAGAGTAACTTCAGCTATGCTGAATAGTTGTGCATAAGACTGAAGCATTAGAATCTTAGCACCTCACTGGCAGGTGAAGAAGAGCACTCTAGAGAAAGGGCAGGGAAATCTTTGCAGGCTTTATATAAGAAAAGCAAGTTCTACTGAAAAGATTATTACAGAAAGAAATGCATTATTTTCCCCCCATTACGACTAAATCACAAAACAATATTGTTTCTTCTACAGGGGATGGATCTATTCCAACATTTCTCAACCTTAGCAATTTTTAAGACATGTGGACTTCAACTCCCAGAATTCCCCAGCCAGCAAATGTGAATTGTACTTCACGTGTCTTAAAGTTGCCAAGGTTGAAAAATCCTGATCTATTCCGTCAGTTTTCAACAGCAGGTGGCAGCCGTGGCTCAGAAGGCCTTTGCACAGCTACAATTATACTGAACCCACTTTGGATCAGGAGGTCCTGTTCATAATCACTGATGCCTTGATCACCTCTTGGATTATAGCAATGGGCTGTATTGTGAAGTTGTCCCTGAAGACCACTTGGAAGCTGTAGCTGGTCCAAAATGTGGCATTACAGATAGTTATGGAGGTATCTCAATATACCCACTTAATGTCTATTTTGTGAGCTACACTGCTTATCTGTGCTTTGGAGTACAAATTAAGATGTTGGTTCTCATGTATTAAACTCTTCATGGAAGAGGGCCATGTTATTTGTGCAACTGTTACCTCTGATTACTTCAGTTTGTCCAGTAAGATCTTGCAGTCTTGGCATGCCTGTCACTTAAACAGTGTCATCTGGCAGAATGTAGAGGATGTGCCTTCTTAGTTGCCACTCTTGCCCTTTGGGACAGCATCCCCATAAGATACGGTCGGCCTGACCCTATCTGCTTTTCAAAAACCATTATTAACCTGGCTCTTTCCCCAGGTACTAAGTCAGGTATGCTCCCATTGGCTGAAGCTTTTCCAAGCATTTTACGTCCTGTTGGGTTTCTGATTCTTTGATCATTGTGTTGTTTTTATATGCACTCAATTATGATTTGTTTATTGGTGATATGCTATTCTGAATCATGTGCTGAGAGGGCAGCTATATAAATCACATAAATAAATAAATCAACCAAACAAAATAAAATGTCATTTGCCTTGGCATCGGGCACACTGAAACAATACAAGTTGTCCTTATTCTAGCCAGCTGTCCCTGACCTAAATGCTGTAGGTCTTTCCAAAAGGCACTGTGATATGTTTAATTTCTCTTTACACCACTGCTTACTCAGAATTCAGGTGACTTGAACAAAGCATCCTTATTTTATCTTGTTCAAACATACAGTTCTATTCACCATTGTGAGCTGAAGAATAGAAAATTAACTCATGAACATCAACGTTACGGTGAGCAAATATAATCAGCAACTGACCCCAATTATGTTAACAATAACTGTAATCAGGCTTTATTTGTTGGCTTCTAGGAGGCAACCACTCTCTGCATCTCAGGTCTAAAACGTTTTAGATAATTTAAGCAAACTGAAGGTCATTCGGTTTTGGGGAGGGGGAAATCTGCTAAATTTAAAGTGAAATATTTTTATTTATGCTTGGGGTTTGGCATCTGATTTTTTTCCAGATAGCAATTTAATTTACAAGATACAGCAATAAAAGAGCCAAATAGTTTAAGATATAGCATAGGCATACCCTTTTAATATTAATATTTCAGTGGAGTTGCAACAATATTGCAACCCCTTTAGAGATAAACTTTGATTAAGCAAAATACAACTGCAGTACATATTTGCAGTACATTGTTATTTATAATAAAGTAATAACTACTGTAGTAGTACCACTTCGATTGCATCTTTATGATGACAATAGAGCAAGTCCTGAATGCAATAAATAACTACACATTTTTGGGAAGTGTTCCTATAAATATCTACAGAGATTCTCAGTCATCTGAGAGCTGAAGAAGCTTCTTGGATGAGAAGCGAAACGTCTTCAAAGAAAAAAACAGAAAGTCCAGTTGCCTCTTGAAAAAAGCACCTTTGGGTTCCTATAAATACTTTGTACTTTGTCAATGTGAGTATCTACATCAATTCCTGGAAATGACATTTTGTAATGTTAATAGATGCAGTTGTTTTGCTCATAGATTCCCCTGATGAATCTTTGTTTAAACATGGGTTCTCAAAATCTGTGGTCCTATGCCTAAAATGGTGAGGTAATCAAGCAAGGAATGTCTCTCCTGTTATAATGAGTGCCAGAGATCAGCTTAGCATCAAAATGGTTCCTTACACATTATCCCTTTTATGCATGCAAAACTGGAGCCCTGCTGGACTTCAGTTCTGCTGCCTCCCCATTCAAACGACAATTTTCCAGGACACAAGCAGGAAGTGAAAGAGACATAAGCAAGTACTTGAGGCAAAGCACTATCAGGCAGTTTTCTTCTCTGTGCAGTTTATACCTTCTACCTTCCCACCTCCCCCCAACACACACATATGGGATCTTGGTGCCCTATCCAACATAAAAAACACCTTGTTTTGCAAGCTTCTCCTCCTGGAATCATGAAGCCTGGAAAAGGACAAAGAAGGCAGACTTCTGGGGATTCTCTACAGATGCTTCATTCCTTTTATTTTCACTGCCATCCAGGCACCCATCCTTTCCTTTTCTGTCAGTTATCTTTGTGCACATTTCCCTTGCCCCAGCTTCTTTCAGTTTTGCACTCGTTGCACATGCTTTCAAAATAAAGAAAAGGCAACCCTGTCTTTGAGTACAGTGCTGGAGCCCTGCACTTTCCAAGACATGCATTTTCCTAAATATGCAAGCAAGTATATATTACTCATATTCTGCAATGCCACACCAAGCAGTAGCTCACCAAGGCAAGAGAAAAGCTGAAGCAATCTTGACTTGATCTTCTCATTACCAGGTAGCCAGAGTGGAAGGAAAGTGCACTTAGGACATTCCATAACACATGCAAAATTGGGATTCTTTATCTCTTTCATGCATGTAAAACTGGAGAAAACTTGATCCTGCTGTGATAGGAGAAGCCAACTACTTCTCCCATCACAGCAGGACTAGAGTTGAATTAGCCAACCACTCATTCATCTAGGCAAGGCAGAACCACATTTGCAGAGTAATCTGGCTTGTGTGGGCAACTCCTCCTATTGCAATTTGTTTGCTATCACTTAGATAGTCAGGACACACACGTTGACTTCTAACTATCATATCAATGCCTTCCTTTAGTGTGGACAGTTTGTTTTGCCCCTCATTCTGAAGGCTTAGAGAATAGAATCATTTTGCCTCCAGACAGATCAGTTACAATAAAGCAACATGTCAATCTGCTCAAAAGATTGAGTGACTAGTCCCAAGTCATTCAATAGATTTTCATGATTGAGGGTGGACTTGAATTTTGTTTGTTCTTAGTCACTGTGATTTATAAATCATGATTTATGGCTTAACGTGTATGAAACCAACTGTGATTTATTCAGTAAATTGTCAGTACATAAACCATAGTTTAATGAAGATGCATAAACTAAGACTCAGACCTATTTAAAAAAAGAACTTAGTTGGATATGAGTATAGTAATTCCACTGATTTTAATACATTTAGTCTGAACATCACTGAATCTGAATTCAAATGTTTTCTGTCTATGTGTGTAAGGGTCAGTGCATGCATTCATCTGTAAACCCAATTTCACGAATGCATGCTTCAGGAAACAAATATCAACAAAACAAGTGACTGTCTCTAATATTTCTTTACTTTGCTTTATTCTGAAAGAGCAGTGAATATTTCTCAGCTCTGTTGTTTCTAAAATTCCACAAAAGGTGCAGCGAACAATATACCTTGTATTGCAAAATATAACGTACCTGCATATCAACGGAAGATGCACCTTGAAGTAATGTCCACTCATATCGTATGATTCCATGGTCATCCACACTTTCTCTGCCATCCAGAATAACCCAGTCAACAGGTAGTTGAAGAATAATATCTTCTCCCGCCTTGCTAAGAGGAGGCTCATCAGTTTCTAATTAAAATAAAGAACCTTAGTGAAAAAAATGAGCATACATCACTCAAAGTTAGGATTATTGTCTTTGCCTGACTCACTTGTATTGTTTTATTGTAGATTTTTAAATCAAGAAAAATCTGTCCTAAGAACAAAATATTTTCATCAATCTACTCCAGACTTTTAGTACAAGTTTATTGGACACAGATGAAAAACTTCTATATTTAAGGTTTATGAAGCCTATATGTAAAGTAGATTCTGAGATTTTAAATTAGATATGATTTTGCTTTCTATTTAACCATCCGCTAACAGGAACACAGGCTCTGATAAGCATATATTCATCAACACAGTTGGATCACTTTATAGTCATGGTTTTGAAATCTAGTCCTCCAATTCTGCAAAATGTTTTTCCCCCCCTTGTGAAAAAGGCTTCTGCTTTCCCATTTGATAGGATCAAGCTTTGGTTTAGAATTTATTTTGACATGGTTTTTGCTTACCTAGAGTTGCAATTTGGCCAAGGATGCCCTTGTTGTTGGATTCCCCCCCCCCTACTTTTCCATCATTCTGCAGCCTCTTAGGCTGCCCTTGTTTCCATTGCTTCTGAACTAAGAACATGAAACATGAATTATCTCATATCTTTCTTTGGGTTTTAAATGAGTTATGGAAAGCCTGGAGGCTGTACATGATGGACGGATAATTGTATAATGAATGACAGGCACTGCTTCACATATCATTTGGCTATCACTTGACTGTCTCATAATGTAAGCGCATGCACCTTGAACCCCTCCTAAAAATGTTTCATCAAAAAAGAAATGTATTTATATGTTTATTTTCTATACAATTAAGTGGAATGTCTAAAAAATTGCAATGGAAAACATTGGCAGATTTTTAATTGACTCAATTAAGAATCTCATGTGAAGAGACCCATTGAGCATTTCTGGTCCACTGTGAATAATAGTTGGATAATATTTTATGCTCATGATTATCCTGCTCATTTTTGAGCCAGGCTAGTAAATGTAGCTTTTGTGAATGAGAATAGGTCTACAAATAAATTGTGATCTTGGTATGTAACTGAAAGTCTTTCTAAAACAGGCAAAACAAAGGCATACATAATCGTTGCTCACTTGGCTTGTCCAGAGTCCCAATTTGCAGCCGACAATAGAAATTTGAGTTAAATACCTCAGGCAACAGGGCTATAAAAATACAATTCTAGTGTTTTTGGAAAACACTTGCAAGAATAATTTGAAAAATGGAGGGAATGAACCCAATGAATTGATTCTGGAACTGCAATGACACAATAACTAACACATTGTTAATTGAATCATGGTTTATTGAATAAACACAATTGACTAGGTTAACCGTGGCCTTACACACAAATGAGGAAAATATATTTCACTTCTAATATACTGGGTCAATCACTCAGGTTAAGGCAACTTCTTCATTTTATTCCCTAATAATCACTGATTCATTTCCAGTCAGAAAAATAAAGCTACCACTCTTCAAAACTGAAGCCTAGCTGTCCTTTCTTGTCTATGTAGTTGGCACACTAAACAAGATACATTAAGAACAAACAAAAATTATCACTGTGCAGTTTGAAGTAGCTAGTCTACATATATCAAAATTAGATTCATATCTGACCATCTTTTGCCAGTCCCAAATCAATTTTGAAGGAAGAATAGACACACTAAGCACCACTCTTTAAGGATTCATAAAATCTGGAAAACAGGCCCAGAGTAAGGCAGCAAGGATGATCAAGGAATGAAAAAGCTAACGTAATGAAAATGTAAAGCCTTCACAAAAATTATCCCATGATAATTACAAGAATGCATTTGAAGCAAAACTTCACAGAGGAAACAATCATCCATAGGGAATGGGCTCTGTTTTATTGGATCATATAAACAAGCAGAGGGTGTACCCCTTCTGGGAACACTTTGAACTGAATACTCACCAAGCAAAGCAAGGGAATGGAAAAAAGCACACGTCCTGTGCAACTATACAAATATGTGAAGAAGATGATGCTGGCATTTTTAAATTGTTAGCCACCCAGCTGGTGTTTGCTGGGATGGGCGGCTATAGAAATCAGGTAGGTAGGTAGGTAGATAGATAGATAGATAGATAGATAGATAGATAGATAGATAGATAG